>PVJL010000451.1:0-415639 GCA_004026885.1 Lyroderma lyra | reverse complement strand
CTTTTGCTGTGCAGAAGCTTTTTAGTTTGATATAGTCCCATTCATTTATTTTTGCTTTTACTTCCCTTGCCTTTGAGGTCAGGTTCATGAAGTCTTCCTTGAGTCCTAGGTCTATAAGTTTAGTACCAATGTCTTCTTCTATACAGTTTATTGTTGCAGGTCTTATATGAAGGTCTTTAATCCATTTTGAGTTAATTTTCGTATATGGAGAGAGTTCACAGCTCAGGTTCATTCTTTTGCATATGTTTTTCCAGTTTTCCCAGCACCACCTACTAAAGAGGCTGTCTTTTCCCCATTGTAGGTTTTTTGCTCCTTTATCGAAAATTATTTGTCCATAAATTTGTGGGTTTATTTCTGGATTGTATTTTTAAATTCCAGTGTTTCAAGAAATATTTTTGAAATAGAGTCTCTTTCTTGGTTGCAATTTTTTATCTTCTGTATTTTCTTGCACATTTTATCATAAAGTCCCTGGGTAATCCACCAAGACCATAATGGGAACTCTTAAGACATTATTTTAATGATGTGAATTCTCTCTAGGTTTAATTTTACATTCAATATTATTCCAATTAATACAACACTAAGAATTTTTTATGGTGGAATAAACAATGGGTAACTTACAAAGTGATCCTGGGAATCACCTGGAAGATTAAACATCTGAGAATTGACACAAAACAATTTAAAGTGGGCAATAACAAATTTGGGATGAGGTATATTTAATTCTGCTCTATAGTTTAAATTTTGAATAAATTAGAAAAATGAAATGAGTTTGATACTGGTGATTCAGTAGATGAATTAATAGACAGAATGGAATTCAGAAGTATTCTGAAATTAGAAGTAAAATGAAAGTAGAAATTCTATACATTTATGAGGTTGGACAATTAATTTTATGAACTCATCCTAGGACAAGTGCTACATACCTCATTGCTAAAGATCACTGTGGTCACCTTTGAAGTACTCCCCTTGGGAAGCTGCACACTGACGCCAGCGCCTAGTCTACCCTTCAAAACAGTTTTGGAACTCTTTTTCTGGAATGGCCCTCAGAGCTGTTGCTGTGCCCAATATCTGAAAACTAAGTTTGCGAACTTGCCACTGTGCGCTCACTTTGGCAGCACTGTACTAACAACTCAGTAAAGTACTTTTTCTAGGATGAGTTTGCGAAATTAATTGTCTGACCTCATATATAATTTTTTTCCCCATTGACTCCGTTTCTCTGGAGAACCCGGCCTAATACAGATTTTTGGTATCAGGAAGCAGGGTGCTGCTGTAAAAAATACCTAAAAATGTGGAAGTGGCTTTGGAGCTGGGTAATGGGGAGAGACTGGAAAAATTTGAAGTCCAGGTTAGAAATATGAATGATTAGGGTGCTTCTGGTGAAGTCTCAGGTGGAAATCAGGAACGTGTTAGTGGAAACTGGAAGAAAAGGGATCTTTGTTAGAGTGTCACAGTACATGGCTGTATCGTTGCCCAGTGGTGTTTGGAAGGTAGAACTTTAGGTGATTAAATAGGATAGTTAGCTGAGAAAATTGAGGGTGCTGCCTGACTTCTCCTTGCAGCTTAAGAGAGGAAAAAGGTAAATGAAAAAAAATAAAAAATTGTTATGCAAAAATGGAACCAGCACTTGAAGATTTAGAAAATTCTCAGTTTTTCCATACTGCAAAAAACAACAACAACGAGAAATTGTGTTCTAGTGGGAAAATAAAGGGTGTGGCTGGACAGTTATTTACTAGAAAGAGACTATGGGTGTGATTTATGGATTCAGTCCATCATCTAAGCAGATATGCTGCCAGGCTGGACTGAAAGGGAAATAACTGGGACAAAAATGAAGGGAGAGTCTGTCAGATTTCTGAGATTCTGCAGGACAGGCCAATAGGGCTATCCAGTTTCGAACATGCATTATTCTTCAAGAAAAGGGAAGACAGAACCTGAAGGTGGTTCAGAAGTTGGCAGGCTGCCACCGCCACCACAGAGCCAGACAACACAGGCCAAGGAGGGGTGGGGCTGTCTCCTCCTTGGTTGCACGGGGTGGAGCTGCTGCCAGGATTGCAGGGGTGGGGGCCGCTGCTGCCCAGCGCTGAGAGGGTGACACTGCCATTTTGGGCCTAGAGGCAGCGCCACCACTAATCAGTGGTGGGGGTGGGATGGCAAAGGACAGAGCATCAAGCCAAAGCATATCATTCTTGAGCCTTAAAATCTAATGGAAATTGTCCTGCTAGATTTCAGAATTGCTTTGGACCTGTGACCACTTTTTTCCAATTTCCCCCTCTGGAATGCATGTCCTTTGTCTGTCCCATCATTGTATTTTGGAAGCAGATACTTGTCTGGTTTCACAGGTTGACAACTACAGAGGAATTTTGGTTCAGGATGAATCATACCGCCAATCTCGTGTACACTTCATTCTCATGATACATAGATGATATTTTGGACTAAGAGTTGATGCTGGAATGGGTTAAAACTTTTGGGCTGTAGAGATGGAGTGAAAGCATTTTGCATGTGAGAAGGACATGAATTAGGAGGGTCCAGAGGATAGAGTGTTACAAGCTGAATTGTTTACCCCCAAAATTTATGTTAATATTCCTCGATATCTCAAAATATAACCATATTTGGTTTTTAAAGAGTTGATTGAGTCAAAATAAAGTCTTTAGGGTGGGGCCTAATCCAATATTATTGCTATCCTTATAAGAAGATCTGCAAGCCAAGGAGAGAGGCCTCAGTAGGAACCAAGCCAACGGACACCTTCATTTTGGAGTTCTGGCTTTCAGAACTATGAGAAAATAAATTGCTGTTGTTTAAGACACACAACCAATTTATTACTGTGGCAGCCCTAGCGAATTAACAGTGAGTGAAAGGTTTTAAGTAGGGGGGGTAACCTGGAAAAATTGGTATTTCTACAGTTTTCTCTAATTGACTCAGTTTCCCTTTTGACCTAGCATTTACACCAGGAGTACCCTATGAATATGACAAAGAGAAGAGCGGCTCCTGACATCCCAGCCTGACACATAACTAGAACTTGGGGTTGTTGCTCACAACGAGACTATGTTCTCCTGTTGAACATAAACATTCTCATAAAACCCCAACTTCAGACAAGATGACTCTGAGACCTTGATAAAATGAGGCAACCCACTTTATAATTTTGTGTAAGTAGAGACAAAAACTCTAACTGTGCAGCCTGCAAAATAGCAAATATCCCCCTCCCCAGCCAAGATAAGTGGCTGCTGCTTCTTTCTCAATTACAGCTTTATCTTCCCTCTAGCACGCCCTTTCTGTGGATAAGATTTGTTGATATACTCAAGCATATTATGCATTATTCCCACTTTCTGACAGACAACACCCAATGTAGAGCTAATCCCTGCTTCCTTGGATCTTCGAAATCACCCCTGGTGTGCTTTCTCCCTTGCTGCTACAAGTAATAAACCCAGTTTATTAAACTACATGTATGTTCCTGATGGCCTCTGGCTGGAGGGAAATGACAGATATTACTGTGAAAGTACAAGTACAATGAAGTGAACTGTAGCAATATTTATAAACAAAATGCTGTGAATCAAAATGAAGGTCCTTCAGTTGGGGACTGATAAAATAAATCCCATAACCTACTTTTAATGGAATACTATGTAGCTATTTAAAAGAATGAGGTAAATCTGTTTGTGCTGGTATAGGAAGTGGTAAGGCCAAGTACAGAAAAATATGGACATTATGGTTCAATTTTAATAAATCTTCAAATGTTACAAATAGTTACATACATGATAGCATTTTACTGTTGCCAGGATCCCTTGAGTGCTCTCATTTTTGTGCATGAAATATTTAAATTGGAAACATTATAATTATAATTATTTCACTTTAAAATAACAATATTCAACCCAAAGTACATAAACATACATATTTTATGAAAAATAATTATCTTTCCAAAAAAATAAATTAATGCTATGTTATTTTACATTTCTGTGAATTGTGTTAATATCTGTCTTAATAGACAACTGGATTTACATATCTGTTTTTGCATTAAATTTGTTGTAATATAATATTTTGTTTGAGATATTAGATAAAAACTTGACCTCATAACATTATGTAGTTAGAAAGGGGGAGAATATTCTAGTAACCATTTCAGATAATTATGATATTCTTCTTTGATACTATTCCAAAACTCCATAAATTTTTCCTGTTACATTACATTAAAATCCATTGATCTGTCTAGTACTTTGAGTATATCTTTTATCCATGTATGATTCTGTCACATCAAGCATTGGCCATTTGGAAAATATAGATCTTCCAAATGTTGACCTATTTTATACAATTAAAAAATCACTTCATTCCTTAATATCAGCACTGATCTCATCAAAATAGTTTTTAAATATTGAGAAGCTGTCATGCTCATGGTGGCAAGTACATATTTTCCAAAATGTTAATTTTCACTTGAAATCTTGAATTTTATCATTGTCAGTTGTTACCTGTAAAGTGATAATCTAAATTACTATAGTTTGTCTTAGTCATTCTTTCAAGTAAAAATATTACATGAAAAAGTGGATTGTTTACCTCAGGATTCAAAAATCAAGTACTTTCCTTGAGACAGTCATCAGATATTGGTATGCAGAAGTGCTTTATGTGTCCTGCCCATCTTTTTCTCATAGAACATTAAAAATTTGTGTGCTCATGAGTTAAGATTTAATAAAATTAGTTTTGTTTTTTACTACCTCATTGTAATTATTCTTAAGTAAAACTGGCTTTTTTTCTATGAGTGCAAGACAGTGCAGAATATAATTACTACTATTAAAATTACCATAGCAACTAATGCCTTGATTCACGCTGAGGTGCAGTTTAACTGACCACTGTTTTTGCATCATCAGTGCTAGTGTCAACACAGTAAAAAAGGTAAACAGCCTTTCAGTTTTATCCTAAATGGAAATATTTTTTACCTAAATGGATCCCTGAGAGCCCCAGAGGTGTGTGGGACGTTATTCTGTGAACTGTTACACTAAAATACCAATTAAAACTAGGTAATAGACACAACTATGTCACACTGTTTTAAACTGAAGTATATCAAAAGTAAATAACAAGCCACATATTTGATTAAGTAGGTAGAAAATTATACCATACAGAGAGCTTCTTAACAATGAACCCGTGAAAATACACACAGATGGAAAAGTGGCAAAAGACTCCTAGAAATGATCTGAGGATCCTAGGTTAAACCCCTGTCAATGGGTACTATGTATTTTTCTCTCTTGCAATTTGATTTTAGCTTATGCCATGCTACCTCTGTCTAAAATTTAAAATCCCCATGTTTCATAAAGGTTGTTAAGAACATACTTAAGCTTTGAAATCTCTCTTTTTGTTGAATCAACTTCAAGCAAGGAGATGCAGGCTCCTTTTGTGTTCTCCCCACTTCTTTTCCATCTCCCTTGCTTAGCAGTGATGGTACTGTGCCTTTTTTTTTTTTTTTAACTGTGATAATCATTGAGAAGAGTAATTGCCTACTGCCATAAATCATTACACTGGCTGTCACCAACATTTAACACTAATCCCTAAATTTCATTTCTCTCAGTCACCTAACATTTCACCTAAATACTTAAATCTACTCCATCAGGGTAAAAGCTGACAAAACACTCGGTCTGCATTCAGCCTGAGTCATAACTGTAAATTAAGAAATGACATTTTCTAAGAGAAGTCAGTAGTGGCATGAGGCAACAGCATGTGCATAAGAAAGGATTATAGAAATTACGGGTATAAAAGCTAATGGACATGCATAGTGCCGATCCTTTGCAGTAAAGTGGGCAGGTTGCAGCATCTAAAACTTCCACAAGCTTCTCAGAAATAGTGCAGGCAATATTAAACCAGCAAACTATACAGGCATATGAAGGAAGCTCAGACTTTAGGATGAAATAAAATCCTTAAATATTGTTGTTGTTTTTACTTTTCTCTATTTTCCAAATGTTTTATAAATAGCATTTATTTTTCTAAGAGCTTAATTTATTTATAAGTTATATGTTTTGTAAAAAAATTGAGATCTTCACCCACACTATTTGGAGTTTTCCAAAATTTTGTAATAGTGTACTGCCAAATAGGAGGTTTTTTTTTGTTGTTTTTTTTTTTATCTGCACTTCATGTGGCATATTTCTTCTTTAAAATAAAATTAATCTTTACAGATGTTAGGAAGTTATTTGGAATCTGTCTATAATGCTACATCCTATCTTTTTGTTGTTCTGTAGTGCCATTTTTAAACCAAACATCTAAAAAAGAAAGTAAATGAAGGAATGTATTTGCCATTTTGTTTTCTAGAAGCTGCCTGGTGTTTGAAACAATTCAATAAGAATTTATCAGACATACCATCTATGCTATTTTCTGTTGTAAATGAACAAGATATGATTCTTGCCATGTAGGTGCCTATGATTTAGAAAGGGAGAAATAAATGTTAAAAAACAAAGTATAGAAGTAACATGGAATATGATAAATTCTTTAAAAAATGCAAAATTCATGAAACAGAAAGCTTAATTCTATTTGGGGTATCACTGAAAGATTCATGGAGAAAACAGAATTTGAGCAGGACCTTTAATATCAGATAAAATCATAGGAGATGATGAGGAAATTCTAAGTGAAAATAATGGATGTAGAGAGAGTGTGGAGACTGAAGAGTCCAGTTGAGAGCATTTGGTAATGGTAAAATAGGAGTGTGAGAGGGTGTTTTTGAGGGGAAGCCCTCTTCATCTCTCCTTGTCTTCCCTTCTCAGCTTTATCTCCTGCTGTGCTTACCCTGGCTCTCTCACTCTAGCTACGCAGATTTTCTTTCATATCTTGAACTAAAGATACTCCTCTGGCCACATGGCCTTTGCCCATGCTTTTCCCTTAGCTTTATGTCTTTGCCTGGATAAATCCTGCCTAATTTGCAGATCTCATCTCACTTCCTATCATTAAGAAAAATCTTTCCTGATTCATCTGACTAGGTTAAATCTTTATATTATACTCATTCATGGTATGCTGTCATTTCCCTTCATAATACTTAATACTCAAAATGCAATTATACGTGAACCTTTCATTAATGCCTGCCTTTCACCAGACTAAAAATTTCACAAAGTGGGAATGGTGACCATTTGTGTTTACCCTTTTATCTCCAGGCCAGAACGCAGGACCGATCATGTAGAATACTTAGTGAAGCAATGAAGAATCAGGGTGGAAATGAATTAATGATGTACAAATAGAAGGAATGTAGTCAAGGTGATACAATTTGCCCGCTCCTACCAAAATAACATGAATACAAAAAAAAAAAAAAAAAAGGAAAACAACAACGACAACAAAAAACATTGCTCTTGAGTTGTGAATTCAACTGTTTTCAAGTGTTTACAGCCGGTTTTCAGTGTTCTCTTGAAATACTCCTGTTTTGCAATTTTGAAATCTTGCTATGATGCAAGGAATTTGGATTGAATAATTAATAGGTACCATTGGGAAATAAAACCCTATGGCATAATTTTTAACTTCCAATTATTTTGAAGCAAGTTTAGAATCTCCTCATTCACAAGGAAATCTAGATCAAGTCTTTTTTAACTACTCCAAAAGAGCACAGGGCAGGCACACCACGGATGCTTGCTATTTGCCATCTTTATCCAAAAACCAAGTCATTTGTCCACAAAAATCACTTCTGTTCTGCACTGTAAAGAGTCATGAAGTAGTGACAGGGTGAATAATCACAAAGCTTAGTTCATTTCATATCAGATAGAGAAAAAATGACAAGGTTGAAAAATGAACAGAATAATATTTGGTGTCTCAATAGTAAGTGTTGTATTTCATAAAATGTCCTACAGATGCTGGAACACCTAGTGACAGGAAATTTATTTCTAAGGAGGGCAAATATTATGGTAGGCTTGTTTTATGAATACCAATGATACTAGAAGAATCCATTGCATTTTCCCAACCAGCCAAGTCCTCTATTCCTATGTCTCTACTCTTTTAACTCAGTGTGTTTACACTGGAGGCCTCCCACTTGAATGACAAAGTACAGTGAAAACCTGGTCTCCAGCGCAAGGATTTCCTGGAGTTTACCACTGCATTGTAATACATGTCAAACACAGCCAGGAAGTTCTCGCAAACACTTCCTCCCCATCCTTGCTTTCATATGAAAACAACTCTTAATTCTTGCCCTGCTTAATTTTTCACCCTTTGCATTTCATTGCCATCAGATTGGGTAACAGTCCCTAAACTGAGGGCTCCCTGACATCCTGTATGAAAAGCAGAGTGCATGTGAGTGTGACCCAGGCCTGGAGACCAAGCTAGGGGTGCCAGAAAGAGACATTCTGCTTTAAGCCAGCATTGCACTTTGCCTTTATAATCCAAGACCTGGTAAAATGTGATTAAAAGTGTCCTGGTTGGTCTATGCCAGGCCACCTATGAAAAGGAGAGGGGCAGAAAGGAATCCTAAGAATCATTTGAATATGGCAGCCAAAAATGCAAGAAAAACAGCTGGGAACATCAAGGTCTACATTTCCAAAGTTTAGGAAATAAAATGTTATGAAAACGTATATTAAGGCAAGCCTAGCCATCTATTTAAAGCACCCAAGTTCCATCCATTTGGTTGAGAGACTTAAGCAATGGCTCTGAAATGTGGTTATATATGTGGATACTCTGGGGTTTTTCTAGTTATTTATGCCTGGGCCCACTCAGAGAAAAGAACTAATTCTCTGAGGCTGAATGCTAAGTATATATTATAAAATATTTTGAAAACAGCTTCTCAGGAAATCTGAATGCTTAAATTCTGGACTTGAGCAAGCTAGAGGTATTAAGTATAAACATGATACACACATACCTAGTCTTATCTACCCGCCTGGGGAAAATGGTCTGGATTGCATTACCCACTGGGGGCAAATTAAGCTCTGTATCATTTAGATTGCTATACAAGGGTCTAGGAAAAAAGGAGGTCAAAGAGGGTGACCACTGGGATCTCTGAGTGGGGCCAGACATTGAAAGGATAAGGGTCTAAGTCTAGATCATTCTCTTGTGTGAGATGGTGGAATTGGAATAAATAGGGGGACAAGAGAATGTCCCTTAGTGTAACCCCAGCTTATAAATTCTTCTGAACAGCAACAATAAACTAAGGTCATTTCCCCAGTTCATGTGGGACAAGGGCTTTCTCTCTGGTGGTGGCAGCAGGGATTCTGTGGCCATCACTGATAACAACAACATTATGGTAATAGAGCATCTATTTATTTCTCATGGCCTCTCCTGGGCCACAGAGTTTAGAGAAGCTGAAGTGGCTGTTCTAGCTTCTATACCAGTCAACTTCTTTGCCATTTCCCATCGTTATTGGGAAGCAATGTCTACACTGGGCACTGGGGGGCTGATTCACTGGAACTGTGCAGCTGTTGTAAGTTTTCCCACGCAATTCAGTTCTCTTGTCTTTTTAGTAAAAAAAGATATCCACCAATAAAACTTGAAGTGGTGGGTACTAGCTGCTCCTCCATGAGCTTGCTGTCTGATTTATAATGAAAGCCAGTGTCAAAATTTTCCACATAAATTATGTTTATTAGACAAAAATATTCATTAACCAAGCAGGTGCTTCTATTCTTGTGAGGATCTAGTTTGCTGGGGTAGCTCAAAGATCATAGCCATTTATCAGCTTCAGCTAGTCAGAACCAGTTGTTTGAAACACAACATTGGTTTTGACATCTAGGAAAGCACTGCTGTAAGTGTGACATTTCCTTCTACACAGGTAATTTTGTCTGTGTGTTCCTTTCTATTCTCCCTTAAGATTAGCACAGACCAGATGAAAATGTCTGCTCCATTTGTTATCCAAGGCAGAATCCCCAAAGCCTGTTTCCCACTAAAGCACCTTTCATTCTACCAGGGACGTATCTCCATAGGGTCCCCTCCTCTCAGTCACTGCTACATCTCCGGGGGTCCCATTCCCAGTAATCCATCCTGTTCTTGCTCTCTGCCTGGAGATATCTGGAGACAAGGAGATGATTAAAAACAGCAGTAAAATAGGTTTAGAAAGTAAACTCTTTGCTGATTTTAAGATCATGTATAAATGCTTTTGGTATAATAGTGAGTTAAATAATTTTTTAAAATTTATTTGTTCAATTTGTTGGGGTGACATTGGTTAGTAAAATTACATAGGTTTCAGGTGTACAATTCCATAATACATCTTCTGTGAGTTGTGTCAGTTCTCCTTCTGTCACCATATACATGTTTTAAAAACATGTAATATGATGTTAATTACATGAAAGAATATTACATGGTAAAAGCTTGGAAGGAATAGTCGTGAGATTAACAGTGTGAAAACTGGTTTCTTTGGAGTGGGTAAAAATGATATGATTTTCTTCAGCTTTTTTGTATTTTTTTTCTGAAATATGGTATTTTTCTAAAAGTATTTTTAGTACTCTGATAATTAGGAGGGAAAAAATTGACCCAAGTGACTAAGGTGCCATGAACACAGGTAACTATTATAATTCAGAATTTGGAGTCTCATTTAATGATATTTATACTACATAATAGAATTTATAACAAAGAAAATTTAATAATTCTTTTTTAAATACATCATGTAGCCTTCTGAAGTTTTTTTATTTGTTTGTTCAGTGTTTTTAACAAATAAAAAGGTGAATTCGTGATGCTGATTTTTACAGGTATTAAAGGACTTCAAGAGTCTTGTTGGTTTGGGTCACGATTTCCCACCCTGGCCTGTCCTCCGCGTAGTTGTCTTACTCTAGATATTTCACCCCAGAGCATTAACGTATTAGTCTTAGCAGTTTGTCACAGCCTCTCATGATGCTAGTTATTTGGTAGTCTACCACATATTTAGTTCCACTTTGGCTATTGGAGACATCCTCTTTTCCATATCATCCCCACCACTCTGGGGGTCCTGAGTCCCTAGGAACTTATAATACAATATCCTAGGGTCTTAAACGTGGAGTTACCTTCAAGGGTGAGCTATTGGAAGAGCTAAGCACAGCCTTATTACAAGAAGGCCTTACTCCTATTGGACCATCCAAAGGTGATGAGATACTATTGATGGACAGATCTCACGAAACAGAAGATTCAGGGGTCACTGCAGAGAGATAGGGTGGTCTCTGAGTTCTATTTTACGTCCACTTAGTTCCCTGTGTCTGGAGACTCCTTATGTCTTTTTGTGGTTTGAAAGTATCTTCTGTCTATTTGGTCTCCTTCCTCTCTCTTTCCCGAGCCAACTGTTTCTATCTAGACAAGGAGCAGGAATGTGCTGTCCATATATATGCATCAGAATATTTCTGCTTTATACCTACACCAGTGCATTTTAAATTTAAGAGGTAGAATTTATTATTTTTGTTTTCTTAGTTACTCAGTGATCTTTTTGCCCCAATATCAGCAGATGAAGGCTAAATAGAAAGAGTACATGCAGGTGAATTCCTCATTGTTTTGATCTCTTAGAATCTGCACAATGCACTGGTTTGGTACCCATGTGCCTTGTAGCTTCACTTCTATCCAATGTTATGCAACCACTCTTGGCCGCTTGCAGGTATAGGAATATGCTGACTGCGTTTTGTCCTTCGTGCTGTTCCTTCTTACTTGCTCTTCTTTTTATCAGAATACTCTTCCCCTTCCGCATCTCGCAAATGCCTTCAAAACTCTCTTCCAGTGTCCTCCTGCAGAAAGCCTTCTCTGACTCTCCAAGCCTTTCTTTGGGCTTCCAGAGCAAGAAAAGCAAGTTCAGATGGCCCTCGAAGTTAATATCCTTCTCCTTTGAGGCTTGGCAAGTTGCTGGCTCAACAGGTCTGAGTAACTCACCTAAAAAGCAGGCTGATGTAGTGACTAATCTCTGTAGGCTCCTCCTCAATACCAAGGACATTTCCTTATAGAATAGTCCACTGTTAAGTAGGCAACTAGAGGGCCCCTCCCTTTATAAATATTAACAGTATTTCAGGGGCAGAGTCCTACTCTCTATCCTATTCCAATGTGGCTGGCCTAGGCACATAACTCCATGCGACAGAATGAGAACTTAGAGGGTCATGTGGTTCTGTCACTTCTCTGCTAATAAGTTTATCATTAATAGCTCTATTTTATATTTGGACTAGGTGTCTGTGACATATGTGCCCCTTGTGGCTAGGTCTATTACGGGAGTACCTCCCATGTTGTAATCAATTTATATATGTCTATACCAATGAGACTATAAATTTCTTAGAGGAAGAAAATGCTTTGACTTTGTATCTCTAGAATTCAACAAAATTCTTGCACAAAAAGAGATTAGTGAATATCTCCTTTTATTCATTAAGCCCCACATACATGCCCATTATTTTATTAAGCCAATGATTCTCCATTGCTTTTGTTGAATGTCATTCTTGTATGAGGAATGATAATCCTTAATCCAGGAGATTAAGGCCTTCTATGTTTATAATAAAGGACAACTCTAAATAAAACTGTAAACTTCAGAGATGTCTCTAATTATGGAATTAATAATTATTCCTCATATTTTTATGTCCAAGAACCATTTATCCTTAAAATTAATCACATGGTACTGATCCAGCCAAAATGACTTCTGCACTGACTCATGGACCATTCATCATTCTTCTTTATGAGCTCCCAGAAGAATTTTAGAGTTTTATTTGAACCTATAATTGTGTGCATGTGTGGATGTTAGTTTCCTTTCCTCTTATTTTAGACTGAGACTGCTAAAAGTCAAATAGTTTCATCTGAGGTAAACATTAAGTTGTGTCTACACAATTTTTCATAACTTGATAATTGTGTCAGAGTACAATACCAGCTAGGAAAATGTCTAAATGGCCTTTATTTAATTGGTTGCAGGAATCCACAGGAATTCTAATTCTGATAAGTTTCATTCTAATCTAATGGAACATCAGGTATGGTTTCCGATGTGGTAACATCGCTAGTGCTGGAAATAATTGTGCTGTTGTCTCCACATATGTTTTTGAATATTGGAAAAAATAAATATGCAGCCCTTCTAACACTCAGGTCTCTCCAAACTACTAGTACATGCCATGGAGAAGGACACAGGGAAGTTATATGAAAAGGTGTCAAGTATTTCTGCATGGTGGAGTCTATGAGAGTAAAATGAACACACATGGTAGGGAACAGTGGGGGGGAATAATGTTAAGATGAGAGAATAACTAACATTTATAAAGAGCTTAGTTTGTGGTAAGACTTTATGTCATTATTTAAACTAATTGTTACAACAACCTGAAGTATGATATGTATATCATTGTCTTCTCTTTACAGGTGAGGAAATTAATGATAAATATTACCTAGCTCCCTAGCTTGCATGTGGCAGAGCAGGAATGTAACTCCAAGTCCAGGACTATTGTACCCTGCACAGTTTTTCACTTCTGCTGATAGCTAACCTGGAACATAGCTTTTGAAGTTAGGCATTCTAGATTCACCTCTCTGCTCTACTACTTACTAGCTGCAGGATCTTGGTTAAACTGCTTAGTCTCAGCTTCCTTGTCTATAAAATTAGAATACTAGTGCTCATCTCACAGCATTGTTGTAGGCTTACATAGAGTGGTGTAATTCAAATCCACACTCCACCACTTGGTGGAAAGGTGTCACGGAGACATCTTTTAACCTCTTTCAAGCTATTTCTCCATCAATTAGCGAAGACAGTAATAATCCCTGTCTCTCAAAGTTATTGTGAGGATTAAATGGGATGATCTATATAAGGTACTAAGCATATAAGTGCTTAGTAATTATTAGCTAACTTCATCACCAACATCACCTTCATTATAATGCTCAATAAATTATGAATCTAGCCATTCTTAAGACAGAATGAAAGTACACTTGATCTTAGCCAAAAGGCCAAGAAGCAATTAGAATGAAAGCAAATGACTGAGTAATTTATGTTTCATAGGAGGCACTGATGGGGTACCCAACTGGTATTAAGAAGTTTCTATTTCTTTCTTCTCTTATACTAGAATAAAAATGAGATATTTGTATGCTGTTATAAAAGGCAGGGTTGTATTGTAAATAAAGTACAGGGCAAGATTATATTTTAAATAAAATTCACTGGTTATAGTGCTCTTCCCTTTACCTGAATGTCTGACTATTGTTTGCATGATGTTTGAGAACCACCAGTCGGGCTGAGTTGATAGGCTGCAGCTCACCAAGGCTCACAGTGGTGTCTGTGGAAGTACAGAGAGCAGAGCCAAACAGATGTTTTTGGGTGGCAATGTCAGGACCCTCTCTTTTTTGCTCCGTACTGGTCAAACTACTAACCCTGATCTGATTTCCTCCACCTCTCATCTTCCTCTTTGCCTTTGTCTCAAGCACAGATACTTTCTGACTTCAGAAGAGACTTCTTCACTCCCTCCCCTGGCACTTTCCAGTACAGTTTACCTTACAGGTAGTGGCCTCTGATGAGGCATGATTTCTGGGGTGGCGGACATGCTTCCTGCTTTCAGATATTTCCCTGAACTACCCAATGAGTCATGTATTCCAGGATTAGAGCTCTGTGACCTTTCTTGACCAAACTGCGGACTTTTTAAAAGTTCCAAAAGATGTGACTCATTAGGCCTTAGCAGATACCTAAACTGGTGGTGTTCGTACAGTACTACAAACACCAGCATCCCACAGGTGTAGCTGGGAAGAATGGAGTTGAAGGTGGGGGGATATCTGGACTTCCCCTTGGGCTGCTTAAATCATAATGTACAATTATTATCTGTTGAGCATTCCTGTAAAATTTCATTGAAGAAGTTCTTGTTTTATTAGGTATACCTTATCAGCTACCTTTCTGGGCTGAGCCTTACAGAAGTTGAGATAGGTCCTAGGGAGTTTTGTTTTGAAGCTTCTATTTCATTGAAAATTGAACATAAATGCTCAAGAAAGGGTTAAAATTGGAAAATTGTATGTATAAAAATAATGTTCAATATTGTCAGTGTGATTATATGTATATGGTCATTTGGAGATAACATCAAAATGCTAAGTTTGAAGACCACTCACTAGGAATGAACCACTTAGGTAGGTCCTGGTCCTAAGTAACATTTGGCACTGTGAGTTAGGAGCCCATAAAGTGACTGCGAGTTTTAAGATGGTACGAGGAAAGGATCCAGAAAGAAGAGATTTGAGGTATCCAAATCAAATTACTTACTTCCAAATATGATTCTGTCTGGTTGACCTCGCTTGACTGTTCTCCAAATCAGGACAATCTTCTGTATTTCCAGATTATTTTTGAAAGAGCCATGGGTAGCCTAGCCTTGATTATTGTCCCCTTCTGTCTCATCAAGTTTATTAAAGCAATTCTCCTTGATACATTGTGGTAGATTAGATTATTATTTCCAACTATCCCCTCCCTCCTTGTAATAAAACTCATCATCCACACATTTTGTGGTACCTTCCGGTTGGAAGAACACACATCCTTGCCCACTGGGCTTCGACATACAACTTACTTTGATCAATAGAAAGTGAGCAAGAATGTCATTGTGTGAGTTCTGAACAGAGGTTGTAGAGGCATCAGATGTTGCTGCTCCCCCTCTTCCACAAACTTCCCCCTTGAGAATAACATGTCTTATATGATGATTACTCTATTAGCCTGGGTTCCAGAATGAGAAAACACATGAAGCTAAACTAAGCCAAGTCCATTCTGGTCTATTTGACCTGTAGTTTTAATTAATGAGAGCAAGAAATATCAGTGGTTCTCAACCTTCCTGATGCTGCGACCCTTTAATACAGTGCCTCATGTTGTGGTGACCCCCATAAAATTATTTTCGTTGCTACTTCATAACTGTAATGTTGCTACTGTTATGAATCGTAATGTAAATATCTGATATGTGTTTTCTGATGGTCTTAGGCGACCCCTGTGAAAGGGTCATTTGACCCCCAAAGGGGTCACTACCCACAGGCTGAGAACCGCTGACATAGATGCTAGTGGTTGTGAGCCACTGAATTGTTAAGATTGTTACAGCAATGAAGTTAATACATGTGTTTTTCTGGTATGAGTTTCTGAGCCAACTCTGTTTCTCCAGTATACTTGGAATATCTTTCCACCCTCATATATTCATTCAAGGTTTTCTTTAAATCCAAACTTCTCACAAATAAAAAGTAGGGAGAAAACTTCACCCTCCATAAGGCTTCCACTACTATTCAAGCCAACAAGCATCCATCTACCCCAGACTTCCACTGTTGACTTCACAGAATAGAAACACATTATTTAATAACTGTCATATTCAGTTTATACAATTGCCTTTTTATTTATCTCTCTGGATCAATATTAATCTGTTTTCATTTGAAAACCCTTTGGCTGTGAGATGACATATTTTTGTAATGAATTGGTGCCAAGCCTTGTATATGGATGTTAAATAAATTCTTTATTCAGAAGTAAATTTACCTCACCAACTGTTACTACCCACTTCTTTTTTCTATCAGGAAATATACCTGGCAGAATTTCAGGTGGATTAGATCTTACCTGAGCACCTATATCCAGGCATTTACCTTCTTTGTACTCTAGACTCTTTGTGGAGCATATGGATCCCCATTGCATCAGACATTTCGTCTTCTTTTCTGCTATAATACCATTGATAATGGCTTCCAAATTCTCAGTTGAATGAAATGAGTTCTCATAAATTGGATTAGTGAGAAGAATACTTATGTGTCATTTTTAAAGTTCATTTTGTATTCTCAGAGTCACAGAAAATTGCCAAGTTAGAAAAGACTAAATAATCTTCCAGATACTTGATTCCTCCAAATCAAAGCATTCTTTTAGAATGTGGGTCAAATTTTGGAGAATCAATAGGCCAAAAAGTGACTGAATGGAGACAAAAGGTATAAAACCTATGCTTGGGTGTTGACAGATCTTTTTAAAAAAATGTATTTGGTTCACAGTGGAAATTCTCTATGAAGTCAGCCATGGAATTATGCTCTATATGCACCTTTTCTTTTCTTGTCTTTTTTTTTTCTTTTCTTTTTTGAACAAACTTATTTAAAAGCTTTCCAGCTTTTGTGTACAGTAAATAAACCTGTTTCCATCTGGAATGCATTCAGACCTACTTTATTCTTTGCTGAGAATCATTTTAGACAATAGGAGTATCACCTTCATGGTGTTTGACTAAAACTCAGACTGGGATAAGCATATTTCTTTATATTATTCCCAAGTCTCACCGTACTTTGATGCTATTACCATCTCTGGTGGATCTCCTAACTTTCCCTCAGAGAAGAACTTTATAACCAGAAGTTTTCATTGACCTCAGTAAAGCTTTTTCAGCTATGACCTTTTCAGCTCTCTCTTCTTACCATGAATGATAGCAACTTCATTTAAATTCATCAAAGTTGGGAAAACAACAGTGGTAATTATGAAGTATGCTTGTTATTTTAATTAAGAAAATATGCTCAGGTTATTTTCTGCAAAGCAGAGCCTTGACCTATGCAGGGTTCCTCTTGCCCACTCAATATTCTCAAAAAGAAACTAAAAGGAGGGGATGAACTTCTTTAAAGGATATGTTCTCTTGAACAAAGGAAGAAAGGCGGATGAATGCCATCAGCAAAGAACTCAAAATTCAATTAAAGATACAGGCACAGCACTCTAGTACATAGACACAGCAACAGAAAAATGCCAGACTGTAGCTTATTCAAATGTCTGCAACAGGTATATACCTAAAAGACTTTTACACAAAGCATTGAACTGTATTAGAAAGACAACATGAGGTGAGAAAATAAAGGAATAGAGTGCAGTATGTGATACAAGGTCATGAACTCTGATCTGGAAGTTAAGAGTACTGAGGTTTAGAATCATCTTTTTGGGGAACTATGTGACTTTGAGCAAGTTGCTTACCTTTTCTAAGCCTCAGTTTTTTCGTTGTTTCAAATGTAGTGGTTGGATTAAATGATTCCTAAGACCACTTTGAGCTATAAATTTCTACAGTCTAGAGAGAAAGAGATACAATGTGTGGAAGATAGAGATATAGAAGTAGACATTGTTATAGTTCCACAAACATTGCCTTTTGATTATATTTACATATGCTATGTACACACAAATTAAAACTTTTTTCCTCAATTTGAATTTTGAGAATTAGGCTAAGGAAAAAAAAACTGGAGATGAGCAATGTTATTTTTGCATCAATCATAAAAGTTCACCTCTTAAAAAATATACATCTTAATTAACACATAGTCTTTCCCCATTATTACCACTGCTTCTTAAGAAAAAATTCATCCCAAACATTTGGAGTGATGAAGGCTACCAACTGTTCATTGAAATGCTTCTGATTCATACTTGGTGATGAATCAGCTTAGCGTTAGTATGGCTTGCAGTGGATTTATTTGATTGTGAAAACACTGCCCTCATTATATTGTCTCCACTTTATCTGAGACTTGGGTCTTAAATCTGATAATAGAGATTTATAGCTCTTTCACTCTATAACCTGCCTGAGGTATGATCCTACTACAATATCCCTGCCAAAAGGTTGACCAACTTTGCTTAGACATCTATGATGGAGAGTCCTTTCAAGACAATTTTGTATCACTGAATCAGTTATTTTTTTCTCCAAGGTTTCTACCTATTAATACACACTGAATTCTTGAAATTGTGAAGAATAAAAACACTAACTCTTTCATAAGCTAGTCTTCGATGAATTAGTTTTGATTCTTTCAAAATCTTACTCATTCTCTGAAAGCATTAGAATTTACACCCAGAACTGAACTCCAAATTTCAGATGTGGTCTTCAGAACACATAGGACTTCCTCATTTTGACATTAGTAATACAGTCCAGTATTTTATTAAGGTTTCAAAGTGTACTCATTGAGCTCACTTTTATCTATAAAACATAATTTTAAGCATCTTAACCTTCACTTCTTATCTTAGAGTTTTGAGATGGATTTTTAACCCAGATGAAAACTTTCACATAATCTCAATGCATTTATTTAAATATATTTGATTTGCTTTTTTAAAGTAATAACTCATTTAAAAAAATACAAGCACATGACGTATATATAAACAGCTATAAATCACCTAAAAAAACAGCTACAAATTACCTAAAATTCCAATACCCCAGAGTAATTATGATATTTGTTGAACATAATTCCGAACATATCTCTATCTATACAGCTGCATAAATGGACAGATAGCTATATCACAGAGGATTAATAAAATGTGATCATACTATGCATCCCATTTTAAAATAACAGTATAAAATATTTTTTCTTAAATTTTAAAAAGGAAAAGAACTAAAAATGAAGTTAATTGTAAACTTCAAGTGTTTCTTCCTGTAAGATAATTTTTTTCTAAAGTTAAGGAAATGAAATGCCAACAATTAACGATGAAAGCCATATGAGTTTTTTACTATATATTTCAATTTTAGATAGTATCAATTAAAACATTATGTGAAAAGGCAAACTGTGGAACAATGAAGGGATCGATGTTTAACAAGGGGTTGGGGAAGGGATGATTAGATGAAGCACAGGGGATATTTTAGGGCAATAAACTATTGTCTGTGTCCTGGGTCAGTGAGGGTTTGTTATTTTTTTCCCATCACTTTCGATCTCTGCTTCATTTTGGAAAGTTTTTACTAGTGTGTTTTCAAGGTCACTGATATTTTCTTCAGTGGGGTATGACCTACCATTAAACCCTTCTATTTAGTTTTTTATTTTACAATAATTTAAAAAAATTCCAGTTCCATTTGGCTTCATTTTTGTCTCTCCACATATATTCGTGTTTTTCTTTAAGTCTTTGAGCATATTTGCAATCACCATTTTCAAGTCTTTGTCTGATGATGACATCATCTCTGTCATTTCTGAGCTTATATCTACCGTATGATTTGTCTCCCACTGTGGGTTGTATTTTCTGCCTAGTAATTTTATGTTGGATGGAGTATGTTGGAGTGTGTTACACTATAGAGGATCTTGATTTAGTGTCTTCACTTGAAAACATTGATGTTTTGGGGGCATTCATTAAAATTACTTATGAAACAATTTGATCTTTTAAGTCTGGTTTTAAGCTTTTTGAAGTTAGGTCTAATTCAGGCCTAATTTAGTCTTGCTACTAAGGTGTATGTGCTTACTGGAGTCCCTACAGAATGTACCAGTGTTTAGTAAGATCTCCCCACTCTGGCTACATGTCATAGACATTTGTTAAAACTTTAATGTAAATTAGGAACTTTAGTTAATAATAATCTGTTGGCTCATCAATTGTAACAAATGGACCACACTAATACAAGATGTTAAAAACAAGGTAATCTGTGTTTAGGGAGAAGGGTATATGAGAACACTCAGTACTTTCTGCTCAATTTTTCTGTAAACCTAAAACCACTCCTTTTTTTTTTTAAAGGACATTAATTAAAAACAAAAACTAACAATTAAAAAGAGATCTAAAACATTTAAAAATAAACAAAGACTGTAACCTCCAACTTATAGTTATGTATCTTCTCCCTAATTCCAAATTTTTATCTTACATTTTTATGTTTACAGAGTTTATGACATTTACATTCTGTTCTTTAACTACCAATGTATTATTCATAGGTTTTATGTTTAAATGAATTCAGTGCTCACTCTTGGTCCTTTTCTCATACATTCTCAAATGGGTTATTAATTTTAAATTATCCTTTAGGTGGTTAGATTTTATTTTCAAGAGCTCACAGGTGTGAGTGTTCTTGATATCTTTGATGTTTGAGAATGAAGTTTCTCTGCCTTTATACTTGCTCAACACCTTGGCTAGATATAAAATTCTTGGGTCACTTTCTTCAAATTTGGGGACAAATCTCTTTTATCTTTGGGAAACTGTCTCTAGATAGAACACTGAGCCAGCCCCATTCTTCCTACTTGAAGATACCTTACTATTTTTTGAAATTCAGTAACTAAAATATGGTTTGATGTCTAACTTTCTGTTGTAATTAACCTTGACATTCAGTAATTAGAATATGTTTTAGTGTCCAAATTTCAGCTTCAGTTTTTTCTGGCACATACTATAAAGAAAAATTTAGCTCCTCATTTTAAGATAAATTGAAATGAGCTATATATTTTTGCTCTACTTGTATGTCCTTTTACATTTATTAGAGCTTCTACTGTGAGGATAACATTTTTATGTTAGATAATTGTAATCTGTCATTCATATTGATCATCTTCTTTCTAATGGCTTTGATTTTTTCATTTCCTTATAGCCTGTGAAACTCTTTGGAGTTCATGAGTCTGTCATTCAATACTCTATTCCTCCAGATTTTATTTTTTTCCCTCTCAAATTGGATGAGTATACCTTCTATATCTTCTCTAAGACATGATAAACACTGGGTGAGACAAAACCTTGTTGCAATCTCAGATACTTTGATTATTTTTAATTCATTCAATTAGATGAGCAGTACTCTAAAGAGTACCATATTATTCTGTCTTTGGCCAAATGTCTTGGTAAAAATTTGACTTCCATCACTTGCCTTTCTCTGCTCTGTTAATCAAATAACCTTATCAAAATAGGATTTCACCGTTTTTTGGTGAATCCCTAGTAATCTCTGCTTTTACTTCTATGTGTTCATGAAATATTTCTTTAATGTTTCCTAAAAGCTTACTTGAGATTGACATCACACTTACTAGTTAGTATTTTATAAAAATCACATCTTAGTCTTTTTGATAACCTGAAGATATTTCCCTGTTTTGAGTCTTCTAATAATTTTTCCATTCTCCATGATTCTCAAGCATTCTTATGAATTTATTCTCTATTTTCTCTCAAAAGTAATGAGCTTGGGACAGGAATTGAAGCCTTATTCTGGTTAATCATGTCATAAAAGTAAGAAGAAGAGAACTAGAATTTGAATCTACCTCTGAAATATGGTTTATCTTACTATCTCCCAGTTGTCTGGACTTGTGGTCTCCCCAGCAAACTGTGAACTTTTTTAATATAAATATATTTTTATTGTTAGACTTATTGGGGTGACATTGGTTGTCAAAAAACTGTGAACTTCTTGAGGACGGTGGCCGTTGTTTATTCATTACAGTATTCTTAGTGCCTAGCACATTCCCTAACCAACACAAATACTCTATAAATAGCTGTTGATGGAATGAATTGCTAAAGTAGTTTGGAAATATAAAAGGTAGACATTTGTGGATTGGGCTACTTGCTGACCAACCAACCATCACAGCATTATTTCACTAAATCAGCGGTTCTCAACCTTTGGGGGTTGAATGACCCTTTCAGAGGGGTCGCCTAAGACCATCGGAAAACATATCAGATATTTACATTATGATTCATGACAGTAGCAAAATTACAGTTATGAAGTAGCAACGAAAATAATTTTATGGGGGTCACCACAACATGAGCAACCGTATTAAAGGGTCATGGCATTAGGAAGGTTGAGAACCACTGCGCTAAATGAATTATTTCCCCAATTCTAACCAACCAGTTTTCAGAATATGACTCATTTATCTTCTGATGATTTTCTCAAATTTATTTGGGGGATTTTCACAGGGGAAATTCTGATATTTCATAATCTTCACTTGAACCTCTAGACAGACCAAAAATATGAAAACAAGGGGGATAAGCAAGTGGCAGAGAGGAAATAATGAGATCCAAGAAAATCACTGGGCATTATTTGGTAAAGGATCATTTTTCTTGCATGGACCTCTGTGATAACTTTGAAGAGAAACCAAAATGTAAAACTGGGTTACTAAATAGAAGCATTGAGCTATCAGACTTTTCTCAGGCCAGGGATCTTGGGTTGTGTGTGCCTTTTCTTCTTACAATGTTGCATTTTCCTGGACTTTAATCTTCACATTATTAATCTTGGCACTATTAAAAATAAGACTCCATACACTGTCTAGGAGTGCCTTTCGACGAAAAAATTGCAGCAGTGATTCTAAAGGGACATATTGTGTTCTTTGGAATGACATTTCAGATGAACCTCTTTATGTCTAGAAACTGAGATTGGCTTGCTGCAGATTGCCTTCCTTCTCCATGGTTTCTCAGAACAGGTAATCATCCACTATCTTCTTCATTTGTATCTTCTCTAAGGTTGTCAACATGATTTACAATTTGGCTATGCCAAGTGATGAAGTATATCTTGGAGTCTTTAGAGTCCAATGTTAAAAGGGAATCTTGCAAGCCAGTGATGGGAGCCTTCATTACCCCATGGGAAGCCTGTTTCCAGCCCTGAGAAATGAGATTCCCACTGAGGAACTCAGCGTTTGGGATGGGATTATTTGGAAGTGCAGTTGCAAGGAAAAGAAATCAGCCTGATGATACAACAAGGGCTCTGCGTGAGTGTTAAATTAGTTGGAAATGTTGCGAGCTCTAGACAGGGTGTTGAAAGGTGACATCCACAGATTCTGTCAAAGCTTTATGAAAAAATAAAAGGACAATTCAGAATACCTTCTCTTATTAGCATTATTGCTATTTTGTGTTCTGAGAAGGTACAAAAAAGCCAAACTCTGTGGCAAAGTGGTGAATTGTAGAATATTCTTAAAGAAATAAAGCTTTGTTTCTTTCAGAGATGCCAAGCATACTGGCTGAGCAGATGAGGGCCATTTACCTTTTACACATGAAGGCTCCATGAGCTTCTTTAAGTTCATGTACTCTTCCTTCTCTCTGGCTCCACAAGCCATTCTTCTTCCCATCAATGGGGACATCTCACTGTCTGAATGATCCCGAAGTCCAAATAAACAAGGCCTGAAGCATGAGATACTAGAACTGTAGCTGTATAAAATGTCATGTTGCCAATTCTCATGTATTTTAAAGCATTACAGAGAAAGTGGTATAAGCCTAGTCTTCCATGATTGTGCCTATGATTAGTTACAGTTAAATTGGGAGATTAGTTACAGTTAAATTGGGAGATTAGTTACAGTTAAATTGGGAGGTGCCTTAATTCAATCTTAATACGAACAGGTACAGGATGCAGGCCTGCACGCTCAATCCCCAAAAGCAGATATTTCGGATGTGAGGGCGATCTGGCTGCGACATGTCACCCCATTGATCGCCAGGGTTGATTCGGCTGATCTGGCTGGCTAGGCGGGTGTCCCCTGTCCCGCTCCCCGCTCCATGTGCGTCCCTCCCGAAGCTGCGCGCTCCGGCGAAGAGGACGACCTTCCCCGCTAGAGGAGAGGACCGTTCTTCCGTCAAGGGTATACGAGTAGCTGCGCTCCCCTGCTAGAACCTCCAAACAAGCTCCCCAAAGCAGATATTTCGCTTCTGTTCAAATTTCTGTTTATGCCAGGACATATATTTTTCTCTTTGGGCTGTTAACGTTTTTCTTCACATTTAGTCAAAGTATTATTTTGATAAGCAAGGCATTGTTCTAAATATTTTAGAGACAGCACTTTGGTGATCCCAGCCTAGCTCCATTTTCCTGAGGCAGAGTGAGGTGAAGTAACTCATCATCACACACAACTAGTAAGTGGCAGAGCTGGGATTCAAAACCCAGCAGCCAGGCCCCGGAGGCTGTGCTCCCACGTGCGATGCATATTGCCCAAGGTTATCACTCTCCAGCTGTGAGATGCATTGCATGGTGCTCTTCCTATCAAATACCTGACATTGCTTTCCATGAGTCTATAATTTCACAGGAGTTATATGCAAATTAAACAATTCCATAATAAGGTGAAGGAGCAAGCACAAAAGATCATTGCTTGTATTTTTGAAAACTATACACCATTTATTTTCTTAAAGAAATTATCAGGAGTTAACAGAAGGAAGATTTTAGCTCAACATGAATTAACAAATAAAATTTACTTTATTAATATTTTTTAATGTATTAATATTAATATTTTCTGCTCTGGAAATACTATGAATAGGTTGAGGAGTAACTAAACTCTCCTTCACTGAAGTATCCCAGCAGAGGCTTGAAAACAATATTACTAGATGCTGTTGAAGGGAGTCCCCGAATCTGGTTGTAAATTGGGCTCAGTGACCTCAGGAGTTCACATGATACCGTTTTCACTGATCCACACACCCTCAGTGGGTAGTCCTCATTTCTCACCATACTCCCATACTGCCATATTTTATATGGCGTCTGTAACATTTTGTCATTCAGGGTTTGCTGGGTATCAGAATGAAAACAACAAACCAAATTACTCCTCAAATTACAAAAAGGTTAAGAAAAATTAGCAGTGTAATATTTTGGCACTCTTTTGAGTGTAACAGACTGGACAGACTTCAACAACATCAAAGGTGTATGAGACATAGAATGCAAAACTCCATCTTTAGGGACCGCTGCTCCCTCGGCTGCGATAGCGAACACGGGTAGCTAGGCAACTAGCCATTTTAGTGGCACGTAGCTCTATTTCAGGAATTTTCCATCTAGGTTCTGAAGGTTTCAAGGTCACTTTAACTTCCTGAACTTTTAGCACATTATTGTCTAAATATGAATTCTTATTGTTGCCCCCATTAGACTCTCAAAGAGGAGGCTCAGAAAAGTTTTGGAGTTACTATAAGATATTAGGTTTATACCAGAATTTGATGCTACATTGAACATGGTCCAGGGTAGAAAGAGCTGGTAATTTAGAAAGCTTGGGGTTAATTAGGCCAAAGGCACAAATTCCTATCTTTAATTGAAATATTTCTGCAGAGGAACACTAAGAATCTAACCTTCAGTCGAAATTAACTTTTGAAAAGAAGGATTTCAAAAGGAATGTCCTGAATTTCCATTAGCAGGTTTTCATCAGATCTTACTTAAATGCCAGGGTTAGTTTTTAATTACTGTCATTCCCTGACTGCTCACATATGTAACCGTTTCTATTTGCTGAGCAATTGAAGAGGAGAATTCAATCTACTTTTACTTGGGAGCAAACTTCTTCATGTTATCATCAAGATCAAACATAAAGTCTCATCTATTTTCTCTATTTTCTCTTTGTGAGAATTATCAAATTTTGTTACTTTTAGGTTTGGAAACTATCCCTTCCTCCTATGTATCTCTTTTACCTTTGAAAAGATGTCAGTTTGCTGAATTTGTGGTAGCAATGAGTCTAGCTACATTTCAGGTTCTAATTTTATGTCCATGGTGTCGACATCACAGATAACTTTTCAGAACCTTCTTTGATAACCAGAAACATAATAGACCTCTTAAGACTCTATAAAATGACCAAATTTTACCTTAGGGCTAATTTTACACCATCACGGACCATAATGACTACCATTGTCCATGAGCCTGAAAGATATTTCTTTTGCTTCTAAAAAGAGACTTCTGGGGAGATATTCATGGATACTTAGGTGCATTTTAAAAATCCAATATGTATTTCTTTTAACGTTGTCCCTTATAATTTTATAGACTTCCACCGAGTGCCTCAGTGAGAATGACTAGATGGCATTTATGAAAGGATCTGAGACCATCTTTCCTCCTAAAGAAATCCTGGACAGAAATGACTAGGCATTAACCTCATTCGCTGTACAGCATATAGGCAACAATAATAAAATCGAACGGCAGTACTTAGTCCTTAAGCTTCTCCAGAGCCACGTCTCTGTAACTGGATGCTAATTGCATAAAAACAACCTAAAAGCGAAAAGCCTTGGCAAAGATAACCACAAGTAGCCCGGTTCACATTTCTTCCCAGACCCTTGTGCCAGCTTTTTCTAACACATACTCCCTTCTTTGCCAGCTTGCCCCTGAAGTCCCAGCACCCCTTGAGGCTGAGGTTACATGTGTTCCCACAATGACAAAGTCAACTATAAATACTGTCTCTTCTTCGCTATAATTTAAACTTCAGAGAAGTTTGACCAGCCATGGGAATGAGGAATTTGGATAGGCTTGTTTTTATTTCTGAATTTTCTTTAAACAAATTTATATTTCTACTGGATTTGTAGCAATCCACGCTATCAGTACATTTTCATTCTTCTTAAAAGAGAAGAGACTTGGATTTGAAGTGAGGGGGTAGAAGGCTTGAGAGAGCTAGTGGCGGCGATGCTCTGATGGACCGTCTGGAGTCTAACTTTTTCCTCTTTTGACCATGCATGCAGCATTCCAGAATGTTTTCCTAATCCTTCCCTCTCTTTCTTTTCCTCTCTTTTCTCCTTTCTCCATTGTCCTCTAGTGCCCACACATATGAAGTTGGAAAAAAGGAGGAATAGGAAATATTCCATTCTTTAAGCCCCTGGTTTTATCTTGGACAGGAGCTCTTCAAAGGGCATGGAGTATAGAGAAGTTTCTAGCATTTTGGTCTCTGAAGTACATTCGTGCAATATGTTTGTGTATTTATGCTGTGAGATGCTTACTGAGTAACCCCCTAGTTCCCGAGGAGAGGTAAGGATACATGCTATTTCTTCTAAGGGGCTCCTTGCCTAACATCCCTTCCATAAAATGAAAACCCGCACCTCAACTAAGGAACAAACAAACAGATAACAACAAAATAGAATTGAAATTACTTCTTATTTCCTCTTCCCTCAGTATCAAACCTTACTGCATCTCTATCTAGTATCTTAAAGTTGAGGGGACACTGAATGGACAGATGAATGGATGAATTAATGAACATTTATATTTTGACTGAGATTCACAGTCCTTAGTACTTAGTCATGGGTCTTCCAAAGAAAGGGCATGAGCTTTCAAAGAAATTATATGGAAAATTTGAGTTCTCTGATGGCAAATTATATATATATATATATATATTTATATATACAAAGGCTGTCCAGAAAAAATCCAGCCATAAATGCCTCTGTTTTTCATATTACATGGCTGGTTACTTTCTGGGCAGTCCTTGTATATACACACACATATACTTATATACACACATACTTTTTATATACACAAACATATCTATGCATATATAGTCACATAATAATTTCTAGTACTCCATAGTGTATAAAACCAATACAATTTCTTAATTTTTCAGGAGTTTCAGGTAATTTCATCCAAGAAGTAAGAGTTAATGTTACAGTTGGGACTCAACTCTGGTCCCTGGACATATGATACAATGTTTTTACTTCTAAATATTTCACCTTTAAACTTTTAGTTATATTTTCTCTTTTCTTCATTTTTGAACATATTTGAGATAATTCAATAATTATCATTCTTCTAATTTGGCCTCAGAAAGCTGGCCACTGATTTTTTTCTCAAAGGCATACAGACCATGTGGGATCAGAATTTCTCATAGTGTATGAAGTGGAAAATTATTTGTCAAAAAGAGAGAAGACCAGTGTCTGGGTCTTCAGATTTTTCACACATCAAAATAAAGCTGGTCTTTTCTATGTCTCAAAAGGATTTCTGTAGAATATGAGCAGAAAGAAGCATCTGTCATACTGGGAGATGGAAATTGCTGGCATCTTATAAACTTTTTCCAACCAGCTTCTAAAGCCAAGAAGAGAAAATTATATAGATCTACTGAAATATATCTCTAAATAAGTCATTTTAATGTGAGCAAGATTTGAGAAACGAAAGCTATCCAAGTGTTGGAATCAGCAGACTGGTACTGAAGCATAGTCTGAAATAACATAGACTCACC
The DNA here is from genome assembly GCA_004026885.1 of Lyroderma lyra. Taxonomy (NCBI): domain Eukaryota; kingdom Metazoa; phylum Chordata; class Mammalia; order Chiroptera; family Megadermatidae; genus Lyroderma; species Lyroderma lyra. Next base: position 387,355 of record PVJL010000451.1, on the reverse strand, counting down.
CTGTGTTTCACAGAAGAATTAAATAGAAGGTAAGGTGAAAACCTATCAAGTCATTTGTGCAGACCTAATCCTGAGGCATACAAATTTATTGACATACAGGCCTAAACAATGGCCTCTGAGTGTCTCCTCGAGTGTCAGTCACCAAACAATGTCCTGTCCAGTGATCAGGGTTTTAGCTCTTGCCCTAGCTAATTCTGAATTCCTAGCTAGGTCAGAGTTTCTGTTTCTCTCATGTGCCCCAATGTGAGAGGACAAACAGAGTTATCACATTTCCAGGAGAAAACTAATAATGTTGGTATAAGTGGTTCAGTTAAAAAGAGAAAGGCCCGAACATGTTTACTCTGCCTGTATGTTGTCCATCCTCTGTGATTTAAAGAAGTCTGTCTCTCCCAGCACCCTTGCTTCCTTAGCAGCCATATCCAACGACGTGGCTGGTCCCCCTACTCCGTTTCCCCACCCTTTCCCACCGCAATTGATGAGACCAGTGATGGCATCCTGACTCACAGGCTGGCCAACCTGGAGAAACAAACACACCAACAATTGGTTTAGCCAGTTAGATGTTCAGTTTGGAAATCTAAATAGAACTCAAAGAAAGAAATACTCATTTTAAAGCTAAAATACTCCAGACAGGGGGAGAGCAGCTGAGTGTTGCTAATGGCAGGGCACTCGTATTTAGATATATTGTCCCCTTTCTTCATTATTGAACATATTTAACGAAACCAATGGATTATTATTATTCTTTTAAGTTCCTGTTTGTAGGCATTTAGAGACTCCTTCAATCCAGAAATACCTTCTACTTCTAATATTGAGCCCTTGAATTTTTGTAGATTTCATCTTCTTTTCACTCTTTGAGAGTCCTTACAGTGAACTTCCCTTTGTTCAAACTAGCTTGAATGGTTTTCTCGACTTTCCAAACCAAAGAGACCCAATCAAGAAAATAACAAGAAAAATAATCTCAAAAAATGTATCTCATTATCCTATGACTAAACTCTGAGAATCGGCCCTGGTGTTTTCTTAATTTACCCTTTTGCTCAGATCACAGCCCTTAGAAGTCCCCTGAGAGTGCCCCGTGTCTGGCACACACCTCTTGCTGATTCTCATCGCTTTCCCTTACTGTTGCATTGCCGGACATCCAGTAAGCCTGTGTCTCTTATCCACACCTAATAGGGACCCGGCATTCTGTCAGTCTTCATGCTTTGCCTGATAGGAATCTTTGACGTGTCTGTTAGGACAGTCAGTCCTGTAACTGTTTTCTTTAGCTTTGATCCTTTGTTACATTCTTAAACAGCAGGGGCGGAGATAGTTAAAAATTGGTTTTCATAGACCTCATTCCAGATACTGAGTCCATGAGCCTGAGATGGACCCCAGAAATCTACATTTTATCTAGCTCTCAGGTGGTGCTGATATAAATGATTCTTCAACCAACGTTGAGAAACACTGCCCTAGAGCACCGGGTCCCAAATTCAGGTGGAAGCCAATGGATTATTATAATCTCCTGGGGGGGGGGGCATTTAAAATAATCTCCTTTGGGGTCACACCCATGAATATTCTCATTCAATTTTCCTGAAGAAGAGGATGGAATCATACTAATTGACCTGAAAAACTAAATGGAAAAGTGAAACAGATACGCTTTGGATCGGCTACATCAGACAGAGTTTCTTGTGGTGTGTCTTGGAGTGTGGACCATTTGCATCAGAATCACCTGCTCTGCTTGTCGCATGTGGACTTCTAAACAGTGGTCACAGTTTCTAGCAGAAGGTGGGGAATCTGTTCATTTGAAAATGTCCTCAGGTGAGACTTGGGTGTTCCTGCCCTTCCCTTCTTCTAATTAATGATCATCTCCCAAGCACGAACATCACAGTATTAAACAGATTGTTCTCAGATTTGAAAATGTATCACTTGGCCATGTGAAAACCATTAGAATGGAATTAAGCTTTCTCATTTCATGAGGTATAATTCACCTGGATCCTCAGAAAAGTTTCCATTTAAATGCTCTTATTGACCTGAATAATGTGTAAGTAGCCCTGTCTGGTTTGGGAGGATACTTTAGTATTTCCTAAGAGTCTCTTGGAAGTATATTAATTTATTGTGTTATTGTGACTCCCTCTTCTTCTGTCCAAATGCAAACAGAGCCAGAAAATAAAAATCACTGGGCAAGGGTGGGAGTGGAGTACTTCCTCAGAGAAGATTACACCTGGTTAAATACTGCCCGTTCTTTTTAAAACTATTTTGGGGAACTGACAGCACAAATTGCCTGTCAAGTTTTCACAAATTGCAAATGGTCTCACCTTCCAAAGAACATAGAATTCATATGCCACTAATTCCCCAGTATATAAATCACCCCCAGATAAAAATTTTCTCTGTGTTCCTCCCTTCCAAGGAGCTCCAAAACCTGCTCAAAGATAGCAGAAGGAAGGAAATAATAAAGATTAAGCAGCAATAAATGAAACAGAGAAAAAAAGGTAGAAACATTCAATGAAACTAAAAGTTGGTATTTTAAAAAAGATTAACAATATCAACAAACCCTTGATAGACTGATCAAGGAAAATACAGAGAAGATTCAAATAAAATCAGAAATGAAAGAGGAGACATTATAACGGATGCCACAGAACTAAAACAGCTCATAAGTGACTATACTGAACAATTATACATGTACCAATTGGACAATCTTGGAGAAATGGGTGAATTCCTGGAAGCATACAACTTTTTTTCTTCCAGATTGAAAGCAGTGTAACAGAAAAGGGAAGGATAAGGAAAGAGGGAAGAGATTGTTACTGGGAACAGCGATGTTAGATGAAGAGGTGCAAGCCAAAGAACTGGGTGTATGATACCATTTTTCTTTAGGGTAAATACAATAATTATAAATACGTATTTCATAGACTTCTTCTCTTTCCTCACTTTTCACCAGAGTTCCTATTCTGGAACGGACTGCCTTTATTTATAAAACTAATGTGAGATCAAAGATGCAAGTATGTGGTCATGGTCTGGAGAGAGATAGCATGCAGTGATCGGGTAAATAGTGTGAGAGAAGACGGGAGGAGGTCAGCACGGAGCACAGAGGGAGGGAGCCGAGTGACATGGCCAGTGACTAGACCCCAAGGAGAAATGTTATTCAGTGAGAGATTCCTATCATTAGGATGGCAGAAGGACATTGAAGAATGGGAACACATTAATATTCAATTCAAAGTGTTCGTGTTTGTGGAAAGCATAATCCTTCCCACATCTCGAATCTTCATTAAAATGTGTTACCTTTGTGTAGGTCCCCAGGGTGAGCCATGGCGTGGAAACAGGCAGTATGTGAGGACAAAGCAAGAATTATCAAATGCAATTGGTTTAGCAGAAGCAGGAACTCAGGACCAAGTACTCTGAGAAACATAGCCCTCCTCTCTTTCAAAGGACCCCTGGAGAGAAAGGGAAGGCAGTTGACTCTCTTAATGAAAATGTGGTGGAGCAAATTGAATTTGAATGTCAAATTATCAGGCGGTATCAGGGGCTCAGTTTTCTCTGAGCATTATCCATTACCTTCTTCTATTTCCTTATGCTCCATGTTTCCACATCTCATCCCTCTATGCTTACACCCTCCATCTAAGAATTTCTGTACAAAAATTTGCAGATTTGATATTTTAGGTACATATCACTTCAATGCACACAGTATTCAGTAAAATCTCATTTAACTAGATCCCAGGTAACCAGCAATATCAATTCACTTTGATTTTCTACATTTAATAGCAGGAAGAGAATACTCAAAATTAAAGCTATAAAAGCCAGAGGTTTTGTTAGAAAAGCAATTCTGCCTACTGTATGCCCTGCACTGTGCAAAACGCTACAGAAACAGTTATGAATGTGATAGATCTGGTTTTCAGATGTGTGAGGTTCACTGGCCATTCCAGAAACACTCTTCCTGTTTTATGCATCTTCAACCTAGAATTTTAACTGAACACCCAAGGCCCTCCATCAGCAAAACAATTCACTTTTATATCTAGTAAGACTGACAGAAAAGTAGTTGAATGCATTTAACTCAGAGCAAGTTAAAAAAACAAGAAAGTTTAGAGATGGTCTCAACTCTTAACATTCTGATTCTCAAGCATTCTCTAATTGAAGTTTTACAAAAGAAATACTTTTATTATTTATTTGAATTGTTAATGAAAGATAAGAAGAGTTCGGTGATGTTTCACATTACATGTAAGTAAGACTGGCTACTTTAATTTGTAAGAGGTGGTGCAAAAAGAAAATGCAAGGTCCTTATTAAAGAATTCTTAAGATTTTTTGTCAGACAGTGACGGCATAGCAATAAAACAAGCAAATGGCCCTTCTAAACATGGGGCTCTGTGCAAATGCAGAGGTCTCATGCCCATGAAGCCAGTCTTGCCTCTGAGCTTACAATTCACTTAATACGTAGAATTTTATTTGATATTTGACAAAGAAAACACCCAATGGAGGGGGACATAAACCTATAACCAAGAAAGTGAGTAAACAGATTTTATCACAGTATCACCTAAGAAACTGCTATGGAAACTTACATCATAACATTAAAAAAACATTTTTTACCTAGTATTTATACCTGTTAATTACCAAAAAATTCCAAAAATCAGATTAGTAATAGATTTCATGGATATGTATGATGTTAAGTTTTAAAGAGTAATCAGTCTACAGAGAATGACTTTAAAAAAGGAAGAAATCATCACATCTTCCCTTAAATGCAAATGAGTATAAGATATTTTACTTTCTACTGGAAAAGTAAAAAAAATACTTAGGAAATAAAGGTTTATCAGACAAGATTTGTAACCGCAAGAAGCCATCCTGGAAGATGAGGTGCTTTTTAACAAGCAAAGTTCCTTAATTAATTATGAGCAATTTATTTTCTAATCAGATATAAGTAAAAAGACAGGAAATAAGTTACATTTGAATTCTTACATTTTCTTATTTTAATTAGGGCATATTATGTGGTTTGCCCAAATTGGCCCTTTCAGAAATAATTTATTTCCTACTGCTCAGAGCTTTAGTTTTTTCATCTCAAAAATGAGATGTTTCAGATAAATGAATTCTGAATGCTCTCCCAGACCTAATTAAATTCAGCATTACTCATTGGTAACACATTGCCTACAAACTCCTGTGCGGGATACTTCAGGATATAAAAAGAGAATAAGCCACGGTTACTGACCACAGACAGTTTACACTCCAGAAGACAAGGAAGGCAAGTCAATAAATAATTATAATGTAAGACAGCTCCAAATTTTTAAATCTTTAATTCTAACAACAACAACAAAAATCTTACCAAAGAAGCACATAAACTCTTAGGGTTAGGATATGATGTCAAATTAATGGACTGGGAGCAGGTAACACAAATCAATCTCCCTAAACATTAGATGTAGGTGCTAGAGGCCTAAGGGAGTTTTCATGCTGTCTTACAGCCAGAATTTGAGGAGTAACACTGCCCTGCCACACATACAAATACCCAGGGTCATATTTGCCTTATGAGTGCCCTTCCTCCATATTAGGATGTGTTGATTGAATGCATAACATGGTCATAATTTCAGACCACATTTATCTTCATTACTGACTATTGCAGTAAGCCGACCACAAGGCAAAAACTTTAACTCCCTTAATCCACTTGTTTTGTATCCTGGAAAATTTTATTTGGTTGGCAGCCTTTGCAACATTACATGGCTTTCATCTCACATATTTGGTCCAACTGATTGAATCAAGATTATAGTACATCATTCATTCTTTAATAAATAATGAAAACCAGGAAGATATAAAAGTGACAGCTTGAAATAGAGCATAAAATACAACCAAAGTAACAGAAATTGAATTACTTCAGCCTTAACATGATCTTCAAATGTCTCTAGTCTAGAGTTAGGGCTCAATTTCCTGGCTGGTTTAAAATAAGACCAAGGATCTTAAATGATGTGCCTGAAGAGAGGCTATGAGTCAGTGGTTGAACCTGCAGGGCCTGTGACAGAGAGGACAGAAAAATAGTAAGCATTATATAATGCTTGTCACAGGTTGTGATTCCAGGGAAACAGACACTGCAATTGGACAGGGGGAGAAGTTGAACTGTCATGGATTTGCAACTGTGGTCTCAGCCACTCCCACCAGGAGCCTGAAGCTGGTTTGGTTCTTTAGATCTGTTCCAAATTGAAACAAGGGGGCTAGACCTTTCTACCCAGAAGAGGGCCCCAGCTCAGAGCAATCAGCAGGCAACACTCCTGATAGGTGGGGGCCTGGGGGCCTTGGGTCTGGGGAGAGGATCTGGGCTGTACACTTTACTATCCACTAAAGTTCACCCCTTGCATCCCTCAGATATGCTTGCTTCATCCCATCTGAAAGAGCTCCTCCAGGGTCCAAGAGGCATTTTTCAGAAAGACCAAGGCCTGTGAACGCGTGGCTGAAGATATGTAGGTGGAGATACTACATGACTTAAAAGAAGCTCAATATGTTGGGAATGTAGTGTCAGTATAGAGGAAAAAGGAAAATGTAGGCATAAGAAGACAATGAGCCTAGAGGCAGAGAAACCCATTCTAGCACATTTGCTTAAACTGTCGTCTCCACCCATGGTCAGCCCCAGCTCTTATCCTAGGCCCAACTCTCATACCTTCCTGGTTTCTCCCAATCCCGTCTTCCCTCCTTCCTCTGGACTCCTGTAATAGTGCATCCTAACTTCCACTTACCACTTCCTAACTTAGGTGGCAGTATGGCAGAATAGAGAAGCCCAAGATTTGTTATGTAAGTGGCTGTGATAAACTATCAGCTGGCAGTGATCTTCTTCCATTCACTGCCACATGATAATGAGCAAGCAGTTCCCTCCTTTTTGGAGGCCACGGCTTTCTCTTTCTTGTATGTAGCTGTAAAATGCTAAAGAAATGAAAACTAACCTTTGTATGGTGCTTCGCAGAAGTTTATAACTTGAGGAACACCTAATGTCCCACAAGTTTTCAGAGCTGGAAACCATTTGCCTACTTATTTGTGTCCCTCTCTAGAGCATGAGTTAATGTAAGGTCACACAGTAACTATCTTGTGCGTTTTTTTATTATCAGCACATAAAGAGTATTCAGTACATGTTTATAAAATTGCGCCATCGAAGTGAACAAAAATCTGATCACAATAGCACTGATTATTTGCAACCTACACACTAAAAATTATGACTCAGCTTGTATTGTTCCCTTCCAAATAATCACCTTAGAGTATTTAAGCTTTTTTTGATAGTCAAGGTGTCAAGACAAATTCAAAAAGCTTTACTTGATATGAGTATTATATTGAGCGAGAAGCAGTTTTTGAAACTAGGTCCTCCAAACCTGAAACTAGTATGACGCTCAGAGGCAGGCCATTACAGCGGGGCTTGTAAAGTGAAAAGGAGGAAGTTGCCTAACCTTTCCAATGATTCGTTATCACTATGGGGGTTTCCAGATGGCACTGGATTGGTTAAAAGTGATTATCTTATTTCATTTTAAGAAGATGATTTAAGTTTTGTCTGTGATTATCAGAAGCATTTGCAAGAAATAGCCTAGGTTTTGTTTACATTCATGAAATAAACTAGATTTAGTTTTGCTTATGTGACTGGTTTTGTTTTGTTTTTCTTTTATGTGGGTAGCTCCCTGGCTGGGAATTGAACCTAGGCTGCAGCATTGACAGGGCCGAAGCCTAGCCACTACACCACCAGGGAACTCCTTGACTGGTTTTGTTATGAGGGAGATCTTCAACCCTGGTCTCCATTATATTTTAGTTTAACAAAGGATATTAAAAAATATTGGAGGTGACATTAAATTACATTATTATTGATCAAAATGATTCTGAAACTTTTCTTTGGAGTCACTTTGAGGATGTGGTATCTTTTTTAAAAACTCTGCTGAGTGTTGGAAAATACTCATTCCTTAACGACAAATTAATTTTTAAGAAAACAAACCAAATTATTACAAGCCAAGTATGACACTAATTGAGTTAGAAATGTTACTTTAGGGTGAAATCATGGAAATTATGTTATTTCTTACAAGCTTACTTGAAGGATAAGTCCAGAAAAGGAGGTATAGAAACTTTTGGAGCAATAGAAACAATACTGAAACAAGCACCTATTTTAAAAAGTTGTGGACTTCTTTAGAAGCCCAAGTTCATCTTATAAAAGCCTAACCCTCTCCTTCCTGCTAACATGTAATCTCTCATCACCTGCTCTGGCTAGCACAATTGACTGAATTGAGAATCATAGAGCACAGAAATTTTGATAAGAAATCTATCCTACCATTACAGAACTTTCAAATAAGTTGATATGAGGCGAATATTATTGGCCTTTGTTTCTAATAGTTACTACAGTAGAATTTATTGAGGTAAATTAACGCATCTCTCTACTTGTTTCTCAGATCAAATACTCCTTCTCTTCCATTAGGATTTTTATAGAATTTAATACCATTTGATAGTGTTCACAACTTTACTTTTTGTCTCTGTAACTGGACATCTTGGACATATCTCTCTTTCTGACTTCAGTTCTTCTGGATATTTTTTCCTACCTGTGCAGTGCTGACTACTCTCTAAAGACATACTATTAAGTACAGTAATACAGTAATCAGAATAATGCCCCCTCTAAAATGCCAGCATCTTAATCCCCAGAACCTGTGACTACATTACCTTAGATGGCAACGTGGACTTGGCAGGTGTTGAGTAATTAAGGACCTTGAGATGGTAATATGACTTAAAAATTAAAAAAAATATTATTGCATCAATTGGATATTCAAATGCAAAAAATTTATTAAACTTATTTGATACAATGTAAGGGAAAATGTCTTCTCCCAGAGTCTTTTAAATTTTACAAAGGTGTCTGAATAGAGTTCTTATTTTTAATGCAGTCTAATTTATCAATCTGTTCCTTTATATTCTGTGTAAGAAAACTTACATTATTTCATGGTCATGAAGATAGTCTCCTTCATTATCCTAGAAGCTTTGAAGAACTAAAATTAAGAACAAATCTAAGAAATACTATTCATTAGCACACAATAGAAAAAGAGGAGAGAGACAAGTCACTGAGGAACTCCGATGAGGGGATTCTGCAGACCTGGCTTAACTGAGGTGGGGCTGGCATTAGAAAGACAGCCTGCTCAAGGGCAGAATGCCTGGGCTGATCATTGTCCTAGTTGTAAGCTCATCAGTTTGCCCCCCAAAAAATGTAAAAGCAAAATTTACTATTCCTAAATTGTCACTGCACAGTTGGCAATGACTCGGGTGGCCCTGTATTGCAGTTAAACTTCTCTGCAGTCCTGCTTCATTCCCCATTCCTTTACAGGCATTGATCCTTAACAAACATTTTGTGCTCTAAGTGCCGTCTCGGTTTCTACTCCTGGAGAGTCCACGCTCCAACATCAGTTTCCCACTCCTATCCAAGAAACAGTAAAACCAAACCTTACTGTTCTCCAACTTGTCAGACTGTCTGCAGATTGCTCCTTTTTTCTCTCGTCAGTTCAGTCTTTGCCTTTGTTGGTTAACGACGGACTAATAATGGCAGCTCTTACTTGTATATGTGAATAAAATATTTCTATGTCAGTGCTAACTAAAAATTTAGGAGTTGTTGTTTTTAATGTTTATTAAAAATTGAACTAACATACAATATTATATAGTTTCGGGGGTATACTATAGTTATGCAACATTTATATACCAAAAGCAGAGGTCACCATAGTAAGTCCAGCAATCTGACACCATACTATGCTATTGACATATTCCTTATGCTGTATATTACATCTCCATGATTTATTTGTTTTATACCTGGAAATTTGTAGGAATTGTTCTTTGACACTACCGATTTGAAGAAAATAAAATACATATTTAAAGAACAATAACAAATCTAAAGAAGAAACATTTAATGCAAAAGAATATAAGCCAAATATTGATGAGGTCCTTCACAAAATAGTATACCAAAAGGTCAATAAATATGAAAAGGTGCTCCAAGTCATTAGTAATCAACATAAATTGAAACTACAATGTAATAGCACTACACATTCAACAAAATGGCTAAGATTTAAAAGGCCAATAATGATTACAAGAATAATTGCCAAGAATATGGAACAATTAGAATTCTTAGGCACTACTGATGGGACTGTAAATTGGTTGAAATATTCTAGAAAACTTTTGCAATTTCTGCTAAAACTAAATCTACAGACCCTGTGACCCACCTACTTCATTACTGGGGGAAATGCCAAACAGAAATGTGTACATATGCTTACTAAAATACATGCACAAGAATGTTCATAGTAACCTCACCTGTAATAACTCCAAATGAAATCAACAGAAGTGTTGATCAACAATGAAATGGCTAATATATTTTACTCCTACAGTGGAATACTACAGCCTTGAAAATAAAAGAATAAAACCTGCCCAAAAGGATCATAAAAGAATCTTTCAAGTATAATGTTGAGCAAACATTTAGACATAAAATAATATACAGGAGTTCCCTGATGGTGTAGCGGCTTAAGGCTTCGGCGTTGGCGCAGTCAGTGCTGCGGCCTGGGTTCGATTCCCAGTCGGGGAGCTACCCACATACCAAAAAGCAAAAAAAAAAAAACAAAAACAAACAAACAACAAAAAAAATAATATACAATGTATGTTAAGGACTAAAACCATACAACCCCCCGCCTCCTGCCACCAATTCGTATGTTGAAGTCCTAACACCAACTATGACTGTATTTGGATATAAGGGTTTTAAGGAGATAATTAAGCTTAAATGAAGTAATAAGGGTGGACTCTAATCCAATGGGATGATTTTTCTTAAAAGAGGAGGAAGGGACACCCAGAGTGTGTATGGGCAGAAAAAAAGGACACATGAAGTCACGGTGAGAAGGCAGTGATCGACAAGCCAGAAGTGAGTTCTCCCATAAACCAACCCTGCCTACACCTTGATTTTGGACATTCAGCCTCAGAATTGTAGGAAACTAATTTCTGCTATGTAAGCCGCCTGGTCTGTGATACTCTGTTACAGCAGTCTGAGCAGACTAAAATGACTCCATTTTATATAAAGTTTTAAAAAAGAAAAATCTAATTGATGAAATTGGAAATAAGGTTAACTCCGGTCACGAAAGGACCTTTGTAATGATTAGGAGAATGCATGAAGGGGACTTCTGAGGGGCTGCCAATGTTCTATTTCTTGATCTTAACTTGATGAGTGTTATTATTGTGGTAATTTATGGAACTTTAGACTTAAGGTGTGTGTAGTTCATTGACTATTATACATCAACTTAAAATTTATTTTAAAACAATAAGAAAAAATGAGACTCATCAGGGAAGGTTAAATGAGAGATACCGGGGGGGGGGGGGGGGGGGGGGGGGGGGGGGGGGGGGGGGTTCAGGGGATGCTTGAAATAAAGCCCTCCAATCCCCATTTCATCATGGAAACTGGTACAAAACAGGTATTGTGCCACCTTTTTCTCATCCCTTCCCCTCCCCCTCGTATTCCTCAGAGCGTACATTCCTGTAGGTGAACCTAAGGAAGCAGCTGTCAATGGGGCTGATTATAAAAGAATGAGACAGGAAAAGGCAGTTAGCCAGCCAGAGGTTGCAAGTCAAATAAATTAAACTTTTTGGAGCCTAATCATGTTTCCAAAAACAATTTGCAAGACTGAGCTTCAATGGATACTGTCCAGCCTGCTCTAAAGAACGGTGGCCTCTGAATAATTTCTTACAAAAGTACAAACTAAGAATTTATCACCAGTTGGGATTTGCATGCCTTATACATTGTTTTCTTTAGATAAAACTCTGGAAGGGGGAAAACAAAAGCTTTTTTAAAAAAAAATATTTTTTTCTTGTTGTTGTTATGGCTGTTGTTGTTCCTGAATGAGTTTCAGAAAATTTTGGCAACAATTGATCCAGGTCAAGCAGTTTAGGGCGCTTGACTTTGGGTTTGTGTAACCATGCACGTGGCTTCGGGAGAGACTTGCTCTTGCCCACACCTGCCCTGGAGGCTGGATTCAGCACTTCCCCATGTTCGTTCCTAAGAATTCAGTTCCTTCACAGACACCAGTAAGCAATGTATATTTTAATGAACATTTGAGGAAATATTTGGGGAAAGTGGTTTTATGTTAAATATCACAGACCAAGCATTCAATAAACATCTTTTCTACACTCAGACCCCTTTTGGCTTCATACTAACTCAAGGTCTTCTTGCTTTGATCCTCTCCCTTATTTTCCTAGATAAATCCTTTCTGCTGCACAGTTTTCTAGAAGCCAACTCCAGACAACCTATCCTCCCAATCTATAAACAGCCCATTGGGAAAAGAAGTCCAATCTTTGCCTCCATTTCTTTCGCAGCAGTCCTTGGGGCTTGATTAACCTTCCATATCCCACTGAAATTTTGGGTGATGTATTTTTGTCCAAATCATAACATGCATCAGCCGAAAGGTGGGAAACACCCTTTACATGCTTACTCTGATTAACAAAACTTTAGCTTAGGATCAGGACTCTCTGAGCCCTTAATTTCTCTGTGCTACACATTTCCTAATGACTTTGAACATCTGTGGAACATTTTGGGACACTTCAAAATTGTGGTGACATGAAAATGTAAAGTGTTGTTATTCTTCCATCTTACTCCCATGATTCTGGCCTAAATGAGGAAAGGCAGTAAGGAAACTAGCCTATAGCAATTGGCCACAGTTAACAATATAACATGTGCATACTGTACAGATAAAAGAATCTCCTTTTTGTATGACTTGTATCCAGGAAATACCACCTTCACTATTTATGTCATTTCCTTGCAATAATTTCCAAACAAAACAGTCATCTAGGTGATAAATGCCTTTACTTTGTAAGAACAAAATGACCCATGACGGACAATACTGTTCTAGTCTAATGCCATGCAGAGTGATCCGGGCACCATGTGAAAACAGAAATCCTTGAGGAAGTGTCAATACCTGGGTTTCTGTCACTTATCCTGTTTTCAGGATTGGGACTGGTTGTATTGCTATTTTTTGTTCTGTCTATGTACTAATTCATTATGGCATCAACATCTATTAAATCAAGTGCACATCTGCCCTTGCTCTGTCATTTCAATCACCTCGCCATGAGGTCATTCATTAAAAAAATGATCGTTGACTTGCTATTATTTTGCAAGGCACCTTGTAGTATGAGGGTTATAAATATAAATAAAGTAATTCCCCATCTTCATTAAATTCACATTTAATCAAGGAAGATATACACAGAAAACAAAACAAAACAAAAAACTATTATAAAAAACAAAGACAAAGTAGAAGTAGGAGAGGTTTTTGCCCAAGGGAAGTAAGGGAGCCAGATGACCTTTTCAAAAAGCGATTCTGATCATGTCTCTCCTCAATTTAAATCAGTCTGTCTAATGGCTCCCCATCACATTCAGAATCAAAAACAAAATGTGAGCATTTCTAACCAATCTCCAGCATTTTAGCCAGCCTCAAATCCGGCTATTCTCTTACATACTGTGCTTCAGCCACACTGGTCTTCAACTCAAACAGCAGGTAGAATATAGATTTTTTATTAGATTGCTTACTGGTTGTACATCTTGCATTTACTATGTCTAATGAACCCCTTCTATTACATGTCAAAAAGAGTGGAGCCGTAGTGGAGTAATAAAGAGTCAAAATTCCCTACAATATACAGTAGGGGAAAGAAGGAAGGATTTATGCCATCATGACTTCTTATCACATCAATAGCATTGTACTTTGGTTTTAAAGTGGAGTTCTTCCAAAGTAGCCCCAGAACTTAAATTAAAAAAGAACTGAGGAAAAGCCTTCTCTGATTATGTACCTTTCGTTTTAGAATTTTATAAATGAAAAACTACTTTTCAAAGTAATAATAATAATAGTAATAATGAAAGCGAACATGCATTGAACATTTTGCTATGCATATATGCCAAGCATTAATGCTACTTTCTTTATACATATCATTTAAGTTAATTCCCCCCAAACCCATGATATAGTACTATTATTATAATTATCTTCTAGATGAGGAAGTAAACTTAAAGAGAACAATATCTTGCATAAGAAAATAATTTACTATCTACAGTGAGCTTTTAATATTACATCAATAGGGTAAAGACAGTCTACTCAATATATGATGTTTGGAAAACTGGATAGATACATACCAAAAAAGTGGAACTGGAACACTTTCTTACACCGTGTATAAGAATAAATTCAAAATGGATTAAAAACTTAAATATAAGACCTGAAACCATAAAACTAAAAGAAAACATAGGTTGTAAATTCTGACATTGCTCTTAGCAATATTTTTTCTGATCTATCTCCTTAGGCAAGGGAAACAAAAGAAAAAGAATAAACAAATGGGACTACATTGAACTAAAAAGTTTTTGTACAGCAAAGGAAAACACCAACAAAATGAAAAGACAACCTACTGAATGGGAGAATATATTTGCCAATGATACATCTAATAGGGGTTAATATCCAAAATTTGTATAAACTCATACAACTCAACACCAAAAACAAACAAACAAACAAAAATCCAATTAGAAAATGGGCAGAGGACCTGAATAAACATTTCTCCAAGTGGGACATAGAGATGGCCAATATACATATGAAAATATGCTCAATATCACACTAATCATCAGAGAAATGCAAATTAAAACCACAATGAGATATCACCTCATACCTCTCAGGATGACTATCATTGCTAAATCAACAAACAAGTGTTGGAGAAGATGCAGATAAGAGGGCACCCTCATGTACTGTTAGTGGGATTGCAAATTGGTGCAGCCACTATGGAAAACAGTTTAGAGGTTCCTCAAAAAATTAAAATAGAACTGTCTTATGACAGTTTTATTTGAAGAAATAAAAAACACTAACTTGAAAAGATACATACTCTCCTATGTTATTTGCAGCACTATGCATAATAGCCAAGATATGAAAGCAACCCAAGTGCCCATCAAGAGACGATTAGATAAAGAAGTTGTGGTACATATATTCAATGGAATATTATTTGGCCATAAAAAACAAATCTTACCATTTTCAATAACATGGATGGACTTAGACGGTATTATGCTAAGTGAAATAAGTTACACCAAGAAAGATGAATACCATTTGATCTGATTATTTGCAGAATCTAAAGAATGAAATAAATGAACAAACAAAACAGAAATAGACTCAGAGATACAGAGAACAAACTGACAGTTGCTAGATAGGAAGGGTTTGGGGGGATGGATGAGAAAGGGGAGGGGATTAGGAAGCATAAACTGGTTGTCACAAAATAGTCACGGGAATGTGAAATACGGTATGTGTTGTATAGTCAATAATGTTGCAACAACTACGTACGGTGCCAGGTGGGTACTAGAGTAAGCGGGGGAATCACTGCGTACATTATATAAATGTTGAACCACTATGCTATACAGCTGAAACTAATTTAAAATAATGTTGAATGTCAACTGTAACTAATAAGAAAAATCAGTCATTACCAGGACTAGGGAAGAGAGAGAGATGAATAGGCAGAGCATGGAGGATTTTTAGGGAAGTGAAACACTCTGTATGATACTATCATGATGGATATAAGATATACTATGCTTGCATAAGCCCGTAAGATGTACAACACAAGGGGGAATCACAATGTAATCTGTAGATTCTGGGTGATGATGGTGTGTCAATGTAGGTTCATTAGCTATAGCAAACTCTTGTGGGGTATATTGATAATGGAGGATGGTATACATGTGGGGTGGCAGGGACGAAATGGGAAATCTCTGCACCTTCCCCTCAATTTGGCTGTGAACCCAGAACCTAGAATTGCTCTAAAAAATAAAGGCTATTAAAAACAAACAAATATTACATCATTTATCACTCAACAAAATAAATTTTGTTAAACCGTAGCAAAGCTTTCTAGTCTCCTTATGATTCAAGCAATGATTGCAACTGTGATATAGTTTGAAGACCTAATAGGCTGACCAGGCGGCCTGTTCTAAACAGGACAGAAAACCATGGTACTGTCCTATTTCAAAGGGTACATTTCATCAGCCTACTGACACCTTGAATTTAGCCCAGTGAGACTAGGCTGACCATACATACTGTTTGAAATGAGACAGTATTGTTTTTTTCTGTCCTGTTTAAAATGGTACATCTAACCAGCCTAAGATCTAGAAATACAAAACTATTGTAAGTGATAGCGTATCCCTAAACTTGGGCCTGGAGATGAGCACAGCAACGAATGTATGGGCAAATTATTTCAATAGATAAAAACTATGCTTTTGATTTTTCAAGTTAATTTCATTAAATATGAGTATTATTTTGGTGATTTCTAGAATAGCATTAAAATATTATTATTTTAAATAATAATATAATAAAAATTCAGTAATCACTCTGCTTTCTCATCTCAGCATTTCCTCAGTGACTCCTCTAGTTGAGACTATCCTAGCTCAAAGTAATACATTTTGCAGTAAGAAAGGACACTCACCTCAGGTTTTAACCAGTGTCCACACCCGACGAATCATTTCTTCTCATAGTCACAGGGCATAAGGCTTTCCTATGGTGATTAACAATCTGATTTTTAAGCATGGGACTCATGAGTTGGCATTTTAACTATTATCTAAGTGATTAATTTAGTGGTCATTGAGAACGTTTTGAAAAATTCTGTTTTAGGACATACTTGAAATGCTTCTTTGCCAAGGAAAAGAAAATAAAGGAACCATATAACATCTTATTTGATTAAAGGAATAAACAGGGATAGAAAATTTCCACCTCTGACAGAGTAAGGTTGCCAGATTTAGCACATAAAAATACAAGACATCCAGTTAGATTTGAATTTCAGATAAACAATGAATCGGTTTTTTTACTATGAGTATGTCCCATGAAATATTTGGGAGACACTTATATTATAGTAAAAAATAATTCATTGTTTAACTACAATTTAAATTGAACTAGGTATCTGGTCTTTTATCTGGCAAACATATATTACAGAGGGGCCAATCAAGTTTCAGTTCAGTGGGTTTTAAGACTGCACTCATATTTGCACTAAGGCCTGATTGGACATTGTAAGGGGGAATGATAGCATCTTTTCCTTACAAAATGTTTTTAAATCCAAAAACAAAAGAATAAAAAACAGAGAACTAGAACAAAAGTAATTTTGCACCATTTCATAGCAGACATGTTGCTAGGCGCTTCCTTCCTGTTGAGATGAGCTCAGTCTGAAAAAAGGGCATTGAAGTGGAATCCACCGGCATGCTCCATATCGCCTACGAGATGATCTGTTTCCTGAGCCAGTCTGGGATGCCATTCTCATCATCATGAAAAGAAGCATAAATAGCTCCCAAGAGAGAAGGCCTGGATGCTTTTCAGATAGTAAATTTGAAAGGAATTTATTTTCTGATTAAAATAAAATCCCACTTATCTCGATATTAGACTTCCAGCCAATTGAGTTATCCATTAAGCAGTCATAATTTTGCAATTAAAGGGGAAAAGCCAGATGTGTGGAGAATAACTGGTACTGCCTGGCACATGTTCTGCACCCATTGGCATGGGATGGTGGGTAAGCTCACCCTTCTTGTCCTTAAAAGTGTGATTATGATTTGTTCTGACCTGTGGATTAGACACAGCAGGGAGGGTGTTTGTTGACTGTGAGAATCCAATGCACTGGGAAATCCAATACACTGTGGAAAATTCGACGAACTAAAAACCACCCCGAGCTGGTTGGGCTGGGAGCATAAAGCCCCCTGCCCTCTAATGGCCTGGAGGACTCCACTCCCTTACAGTAAGGTAGGCCTTCAGCACTGGGCAACAGCAACCTGCTCTTTGGGGCTCCCCAGAAGCTAACTCAGACCTCATCTTCCAATCTAACCTATTCCTCTCCTTGCTAGGTGTGATCAGAGAGGGAAACCGAGGTGCTATATAAGGACCCATCTTTGGTCCCTTGACTGTCCCTGGCAGCAATTCTCTGTTCTCCCCTTGCATGGTCTTCAGCTACCACAGCCCTCCGCTGCTGTTAGAAGTATCTCTTACAGACCCTAGCCAGCTTTAGCTAGCTTGTCGTCTCCTTTTCTCTGTCTCAGACATCTTTGTAGGTGTTTGCTGGCTGCCATAACAAACTACAACAAACTGAGTGACTTAAAAAATAGGAATTTATTATCTCACAGTTCTGGAGGGTAGAAGTCTGATGTGAAGGTGTCAGCAGGACCATGCTTCTTCTGAAAGCACAAGGGACCATCTGCTCTATGCCCCTCTCCTAGCATTCGCTGGGGTTGCTGATCATCCTTGATGTTCCTTGATCTCTGCTGCAGCATTCTGATCTCTGCCTTCATGGTCACATGATGGTCTTCCTCTGCGTGCATCTGGGTCCAAATTGCTCCTTCTCATAAGGACACTAGTCATGTTGGGTTAGGGGTCCACCCTCATCCAGTAGAACCTGATTATAACTAATTACATATACAATGATCCTATTTCCAAATTAGGTCACATTCTGAGGTACTAGGGTTTAGGACTTCAATGTAAGAATTGAGGATGGGATTGAAGCATAATTTGATCCATAATAGTAGAGTTCACAAGAAATGGCGAATATGAACACACCCTTAAAACCCAAATGTGATGTATGAATACCACTGGGGGCAGGAGGAGAAAGCCTGCTCTGGTTGTTTGTTTGTTTGTTTGTTTGTTTTTTACATTTGCACAAAGGAAGAGATTTTCGCCACTATCTCTACACAGTGAGAATTGAAGAAAATGCTTCTTGCTTTTCTCTCCCTACAGGGTTCTTTCTCATCCAGAGTGAGGGTTGAAGGGCTTATAAAAAGTGATCAAGATTTTCCTATGAGAAAATAAATAAAATTTTGAATAAGATGATGTATGAAAGTATATTTGTATATAAGGGGCAAATGAAAATTGAAGCTACATAGTAAGTCCTGCTCTTGAATGGTAACTTTTAGTCACTTTATTCAGGGGCACTTACAGTGTGTCAAGACAGTGTGCTAAGCATTTTAAATATGTAACATAACGACTCCACGGGCAAGTATTGTTCTGCCCATGTTAGAAATCAAGTGATCTCATCGAGGTTCAGATACTTCAAGATTGGAAGTCACCCAGCCAGGAGGTGTGGGAGCTGGCAGGGAAACCTAGCTGTTTGATCTGGAAACTCATGGTCTTAACTATGATGCCCTAAGGAAGGTCTGGAGTGGGTGGGTGGGAGAGGAAGAGAGGGAGAGAGACAAGGGGACAGGTGTGAAAGGCATCACGAAGGCGGAATTGAAAGCTTTGGGAACTGGCTAGAGAGGGAAGGAGCTGGCAGGGTTCACTGTGAGGTTTTGAACTCGTGTGCCTGGAAAACGATGGTAACTTTGACAGCAGTAAGGAAGTCCAGAGAGGGAGCAGTTGGGGGCAAGAAAGAGAAAGGGTAGGGGTGAGCTCAGTGTTGGGCATGCCCCGCCTGGGCTTCCTAGTCCCAGGGATGATAGCCAGGGAGACCACGGGGCCAGCAAGGCAGTAATCCACGGGCGCAGATGCAGAGGAAAAGTCAAGTGTTACAACAGACACAGGAGAAGCTGGAAGAAAGTGAGAAACATCAGATTTAAATTTTTCCTGTTCTGAATTTTTAAAACTTTTTCTCACAGGAAACCACTTCAGTCGTGTTTACTGATGATTGGTGAGAGGGTGTGAACTGTTTCTTCAAATTTAATCTGTCAAGATTAAATATTCCCCTCTTTATCTCTAGAAAAGGCAAAACAAATTACGAACTATCCAAGAAAAATAACCTCTATTACTTATTCATTTCCATTAATGTCTGCCTTCTTCTCTAAGAATCAAAGGAACTTGACATTTTTCTTTGTCTTATTAATGGTTTGTTATGTGATATTAGGTGCTTAATGTAATTTCTGTTTCTTGTTCTAGTCGTAAAAGAAATCTTTGATCATAAAGGGAACTTGCACATTTATAAACATAGGCCAATTAAGCCCTTTAACAGAAAATTTTTATGGAATAAATATTTGTCAATCCATACACGTAGCTCTTAAACTACTTCAAATTCATATGTGGGGTAGAAAATAGTACTAGATAATTTCTGGCAACATAAATTCTATGATTCACTACCTAATGAATCACGTACTTACACATGCTGAGAACCTATTGACATTCAATATTATTTTATATTCGTTTCAGGTGTATATGAATGTCTAACCACTAGAAATTCAAATTCTTGCCACTCACCATAGGCCCACTGCATTAGCAATGGAGGGGAGAGGAGGGACTAAGCCTAGCAATCTTCAGGAGTCCTCCAGGTAATCCTGAGGTGCACTGAAGTCTGAGAACCACTGTGGTGGCGTAACAGAATTTACTCAGAATGAAGGACTGTTGTCCACAGAACAAAATTAAAATTCCCTGACTTTCATCAGAAGGTCCTGGGCTTCATCAGAAGGGTGTTCACAGTTGGTTTTATTGTTGTTGTGTTTTGTTTTTTAGGAGAAATGGCATCTTGACTCTTCCATAAGCTAAGTAACTATGGGCAAGCCTCTTAATCTCTCTGAGTCTGATTTTCCTCACCTATAAAATTAGAACCTCAAACTATGTGGCCTCTATGGTTTATTCCCAATTCTAATAATTTACATTCTAATTTTGGTACACTAGTCTTTCTTCCAGCTAATAGCATTTGTTTTCAAGAGGTAAGACCAGAGTCAGTATCCTAGCTGATGTTAACATGCACATGGCAACGAAACCCACATTCTTGGTCTCTTTAGGTAGCAGTCTATCAAGCATACTTTATACTAAAAAAAAAAAAAAAATTACATTACAGTGTCATACCAGAGGTGAGTAAACATTTTCTGTAAGAGCCAAGCAATAAGTATTTTAGGCTTTGGCAGCCATCTGCCTTGTCACAACTACTCAACTCTGCCACTGTAATGCAAAAACAGCCCTAAACATTATGTAAAGAAGGATGGCTAAGTAAGGTTCCAACGAAACTTTACTTAGAAAAAATAATAGTGGCCTGGGTTTGGCCCAAAGGTCTTAGTTTGCCAACCCCTGCTTTGTAATGCCTCTCTTTTTAAAAATTAAAATAAAGGATTTAACCATTCCCTAGTTGATTGCTGAGCCATTAATAAGATATTTAATTGCTAATTCACTAATAATCCATTAACTGATTGCAACCATCAAAAGCAACCAAAGAATATCTAATGTCCCTGTTTTGTTTCACTGGTGGTTTATCTGTAAATAATCAACCAAAACAGCATTGACCAAACCCATCTTCATGCCTAATTTTCCACCTAAAGCATATACTCAATTTTCATAGACAGACTTAAATAGTTCGGGTTTACCATTCCTACCGTATCACAGGCCATACCAAAAAAAGAAGTTCATTTACCGCCACAGCTGTGGATCATACAATAATTATTTACTGCTGTTCTAATTAATGTACAATTCTTATCCAAAGCCTGCCTCTGCAGAGTAGGTTATTAATATTCTGTCTTTTCAAAAGTTATTGATAAGACATTCTTAACAGGGTTCCTTTGTTTAAAACCTTGACTGAAAAAGATAAAGATACAATTGCATTGTTGTTAGAGCAAATCATGACATGCAAGTAAATTTAATACATGCTATTAGTGTCTATTTCTAATTAGTAAGTTAGTGGGCCTGGGTAAAGCAGAAGAAAGGCCCAAGACAGTGCTTTAATTCTTTGTTGTGTGAATATACCCCATAAACACAGCAAATGGGCTCATTTCATAAATGGAAAAAGAAAAAAGAAAAACACTAGATATCTTTCCAAGTACAATAAGAAAACATGTTGGGTAATTTTGAAATTTCCCACCCTTTACTCTGGTCCCAAGTGAAAGCACATGCTAGAGCAACGGCTTGAACTTATTCTGAACTCTGAGTTAGATGCGTGCTAACTTTCCTTATGCTGTTATCCTTTCAGTAATATCTGTGCTATCCTTCTGTGCCCATTTATAATTAGTCCTCAACTGAAGTTTTGCAGAATACAATGCTTAGTGGAGAGCCAAGTCTTGGACTGTTGATGTTTCCACTAACTTGGTAAACATCTTGTCACTGTGCTGAGTGGAAAATACACACCACAGGGATAATGACCTATATTAGGTTTTAGGATAATTTCTGCTAAGCCATATTTTCAAAAAGTATGGGTGAATGAAGAATGAACATGGAATTAAAATGATGTGGGCTTAGGTATATGCATCTTTGTGTGCAAAAGGGTACCTGTTGTCCACCTTCTCCTGCTTTTTCTAAGTAGAATGTAATTAATATGGTCTGTGACTCCATTTCTTCAAGGACATTTCATTAGATAAATATATCAGATTCTTCAGTTTCATGGATCACATTCTAGGGCTGGATGTTCCTGTGGTTATTGTTTCTACCATAAGACATGCAACAGTAGACATCACCCATGTTCTGTTCATATTCTTTGATCAGGTTCATGCTGCAGCATTGTATGGTAATACCCTGCTGCATGGCCTTCTCTCAGCCCATGTAGGGATGAGGATGGAAGTGTCAGGAAATTAAATCTCCCAGGAACAGCTCTCAATTAAGGATGGCTGAAGATGAAGCATAAATATTCTAGTTCCTTACCTGTCAGGTATGATAAACCTTGGTGTGTTCTACACCTAGTTTCTCAGAGAGATGGTGCCCAGAGCTCACAGCAATAATCTGCTTAATAATACACCTCTTTCTCTTTTCTGTTTCACTTTCTGCTCCCTTACTGGTGCCCTCTGAGTAATTTACTCAGGAGATCAATTCCTGAGTAAATTACTTGCCCTCCAATCTTTGTCTCGGTGTCTGCTTCTGGGGAAACCCAAATCACACATTTTGGAAATCTTTTGCATAATTCTACAAGCATTCAGTAAATTTAAATTTCTTCTCCTCTTGATATTTTACTAGTGAGGTAAACTGAGAAGATGGAGATTAGAGCCCAAACGTGGACTCACTAAAGAGCTCTCCAATCTCCATCCCTGGAAATGTCACAAATTGAGATAGATGCTTTGTTGTCTGAAATGGTTGTGGTAAAATTATCTGAATCTCTGAGAAAAGACTCGAATTTCTAATTTGGATAGCGTGGTTGGATTTGACAAATCAAAACATTAGTCTGTTAGAATTAGTTTGGATCTCCTACCATCTACATATTGAATTCTGTTTTCTGAAGATAAAGAGATAAACCTTCAGTGTTAAAATTACTGAACTCTACTGATGGTTATCCAAATCAGTGTTAGAACACTTAATCTGAAACATTGAGTTCCTAATGTGTCGGGGCCTTGTTTAACACTTAAAATGACTTGTACATTTAGTGAGATTATAAACTCCATTTTACAGATGAAGAAACTGAGGCCAGAGAGGGTAAGTAACTTGCCTAAAATCACAGCCATTAGAGGCAGGTTTCTAAACCAGAATCTTTTTACTTTTGGGCCCCAACTCTCACCACTGAGCTCAGCAGAGGCCCCTTCCTTAGCTATTAGCACACCTGGCAGTGTGAGGAGGGCAGGATCTTATGTACATAGCAGAACCATGACATAGGGAGATCAACTTTGGACCCAGAATAAAAAACAAATGTTTCCATTTCTTTAAGTCTTATTTCTCCTATGTAAAATGATGATGTTGGATTAAATACCTCTAGGGTTCCTTGCAGGCATAACATTGTACTGCTTCTTCTTGGAAACATTTGAGTTGGAAAGAACCCTTTCTTTTCAAACTGCCGCAGCTTTGTCAATGTACCATAATTGTCAGTAGCTATAGTGAGGTGTGGCACTGAGTTTAAGAGTTAGAGAGTGTGTTTATTAGATTGACAATGCTGGGATGACTATAGATTAATAAGAAAGCGGGAGGTATAAAAGTCCATTTAAATGGGCATTCAGGTGGAAAAGGAAATTATCCTATTTCCCTAAATCAAAGATAATTCTATACTTTATGTCTGTTAAACTACATTTATCATACTTCAATTTTAATCTCCTCTGGAAATGGTTGCAGATCTAGCCATGGGACTGAAATGTTGATACAAAATTCTAACGTCTCATCACCAGCCATTTATATGGTGGCTTCTATCTCTTTTAACATGTATCAAAGATGGAAAAAAACAACAACAAAAAACTACCGGTGTTAGGCACCACCCCATCCTTAGCTCTTCAGAAGAAGGAAAATGCTATCCCTTGTTGAGATCAGTAAAGTGTATAATGTGGTATCATTTTGTTGTCTTTAAAATTTCCATCTAATGATCTATAGCAGCATCTGGGGAGGTTTAGAAACTTGCCTATTGTAATTTATTCTGGTGCCTCAGATGTGTAAAACCAGGTAAGCTGTATCTCTTATGGAGCTTTGATTAATAAGGCTACTTTCAGATTGAGTCAGGTGCAAGTTACACGAGTACACTGTTAATGGCCACCCCACTTGCTACAGTATGAGTCACTTTAAGTGGATCCACAATAAATCAGTGTCTGACAATGAATGTGTGTATAGGGCGTAGTATTCACTCTTGGCGCCTGGGGCTAGCTCCAGGTGATACTCTATTTCCTCTACCTACTATCTTCTCCACCCATACCCCCTCCATCCTCATCATTCCTCACTCTTGAATACTTGCCAAATAATGTACATTTATCTGGACCCAGAATAAACCAAAGTAAATAAGAAATTCCAGGTATGACCTCAACTGGATACATTTACCCTCCAGAGTCTCAGGGTCAGAGCATTTGAAGCTGATGATTTTTCCAGGCTTCCCACTACTAAAGATTGTTTAGGTCTTACTTATTTTGATATATTGCAGAATTCACGTTGTACGCACACCCATGGGCTTCTTAGACAATATTACTCATAAGGGGTATTTTCCCATCAGAATATCTATGGTGTGGGTTTTTTTCAAATGCATTAGCTAGTATTTTGCCAGATGAATTTCAACATACTATTTTCTGCCTAAGACACTTTTATGTATGTCTGGAGCTGGAGCTGTTTGCTGGTCTAGCTACCGATTTTTTTAGGACCATTACACTGTGTTTCAGCAGCCCACTAATGAGCCATTAAATGAAACTAGCTTACTCACTGCAACCTGCCCAAGCCCAAGCCCAAGCCATTAGACACACACATTGTCTTTCTTACTTCCTATTGTTTGGAATAATTCTCCTTTCTGTATACTTGGATAGGCTCCTAGGGAGTGAAGTCATTTTTTAGATTTGGCATCTTGTTAAAAATCTGAAGACTGAACAAAGACCCAACCCGAGACAAAAATGATGGCAGAGGAAACTTGGTGTTTTGGCGCCCCCTTCCCCGTCAGTGTCCTTTCTCCCTTCTCAGTGTCCTCCCCATCTTGTAACAGGCCGGGCTCCAGGAAATGGAGGGGAATGACCCAGCCAACTCTATTTTACTGTAAGGGCAGTGCTCTCACCACATAAGGGTGTTTTTGCCCCTCAGGACCACTGACAATGTCTGGGGACATTGTCTGGTTTTCACAGCTGGGGCAGGTAGGTGGAGCGTGTGCTACTGGCATGCAGTGGGTAGAGCCCAGGGATGCTCTGAACACTCTGCAATCTCATGCTGTGTGGGACAGCCCCCACCACAAAGAATCAGGTTCCTCAGAGGTATTAGTGATGTTACTTGCTATTCTTTTTAGAATTCTTCATCTTTTTAAAGCTACCAGGAAAGAAAAATATACTTAATTCTATAATGGTATCACCTATGGTTTCAGATGTAAAATGGGGCACAAGACCCATCAGCTTTCAGATATTCAAACATGTCCAGAGATTTCTATCACACACCCGCTTACCTCTGCCCACCCCCCACCTCCCACCAGTGTTTCAGCCCCTGGAGAGGATAGAAAAAAGGAGCAGAGCCCGCCACTGGCACTTAAAACTCTCTTGTTCTCCCCCTGCAAGCTTCTCCTTCCAATTCAGAAAAGGACCACCTCCTCTCACCATGGTGGGACTGCTTTCTCTGAAACCAAGAATTTCTTCCAGATATTGTGGCTTGTATTGGAAACTCTGTTCTATATTTCTGTATCAGCCTATAGCTTTCATATTTTAAAAGTAACTTTTGCAATTGAAGTCAGGACTTTCTAAAACGGTTGCCTCTGCTATAGGTTACAGAAAACTAGGCAAGAATTCAGTAACAAGAATTTAGATTTTATCTTTTTCTGTGTCATTCCCATCCTAGTGGTCATGGCTGTGGAAAACCTTCACCACCATGAAACGGTGAGAGCAATATAGAAAGAAAGTGAATGGGGACATATTTGGCTTACTGACAAAATTTACTCTATAAATCTTTCCTTCTATTTTTCCATAAGTCACCATGACGTTCGCCTCTAAATATTTCCCTTCTAATCAGGTGGGATCAGGACTCTTTCTAGAATCACTTTCATGGACCGTTTTGCCAAGTGCCTGGAGATCTGCTATCGGGGTACTGATATTGGATGAAATATTGTCTGGATACTGATTGAAACGTTCATCTCCCTTACCCAAGTTCCTCACTGCTATTTCCTCAGTGGTTCCCACCCACTCCACCCCCTCACCCCACCCATCTCCCAGGAACTGGCCTCAGGAGCCTCCCCCCCACTTCCCCCCACCCCGTGCGTGTGTATGACTCTGCGCTTTCACTGACAGGGAGTGAACCAGTCACTGCTCTGACCTTGGTCTTGACCTGAGAGGGCACCAGCTGAGCCTGGCCTGAACCAGGACCTGGGCTCCATTTTCTGATCTCCCTTGGACTTCTGGGGCACTCTGCACCCACATTGGCTCAGCTGCCCATTTTCTTTATGATGAAACTACTGCTAAAGTTCCATTTTCCTACTGAAAAAAACGCCAGAAAGAAGGGCATACTACTGCTTTAAACTCTTAATTGTCATCATGGGAAGGTTTTCCCTCAGGACCCTGCTTTCTTGCATTTTGAGATGATATCATTAAAAAAACCTGGCTTTCCTGTTAAAGAAAGGCTTCATTCTTTTTAAATGTCACAACCCAATACAGAAGCCTTAATTTTTTATGATGTTACTCTCATCCATTTTTTTTTAATTCTGCTGATTATTTCTTTGGGATTTAAAGCATTCAGCTGTGTACTTTCAAGCTAAATATTAATAAATGATGCTTCTAAAATCAAACTCTCACCCCTCTCTACATACACCATTTCTTTCCTAGAGTCATAATCCTGACCCCAAGCTTATTGATCCAATTCTTATGTATGGTTTGTCATAGTCTGTGGTGCACAAGAAGTTTTGAAATTCTAAGCTTATGTTCCCTTAAGTAGATGTGGAATGCACAAAAAGATGTAATCTCTTCCTGTAACTGAGCTACACCTAGCACAGAACTCTCAAAACCTCTGCATGGGTCCTAAATCATGAGAAAGGGAGGAGCCTAGCAGAGAATAAAAACCCTTTGATGCTAAATGATATTAAATGATACTTTAGTGCCTTTGATTCTAGTGACTTGTTATTTTCTATTCCTTTTTATGTGTGATTTCCCACAATTCTTTTGTGCTTCGCCCACCATTGCATTAGCAATGATGGCTTTTTTCATTGCACTGCGCACAGAAGGAGAGTGAACAGATCCTAAAAACACAGGATAGACCCAATTTCTGAGTGGGATTTTGTGGAACACATGGTGTGGAAGCAAAAGTAAGAGCCAAGTTTTGAGAGAAGAAAAGGGATTTTTGTTTGATTGGCTTCGTTTGGAGATTTTGTTTTCTGTAATTCCAAAAACCTGACTGTCCTAAGCTAGACGAAATCTGGAGGGATTCCCTGGTGGTATAGGGGCTAGACTTCAGCGCTCTCACCGCCATGGCTTGGGTTCAATTCCCAGCCAGGGAACTAACCAGAAAAAGAAAAAGAAGAAGAAACCTAAAAACTAGATTATAGCATTTCAAAAATAAAAAATGAAATTAAAGTGTTTGCAGAATGATAATGCTAGCCATTCTCCTGTTCAAAAGAAAAGTCCAATGAGAAAGAAGTAGGAGGGGAATTGAAAGAGAGGTAGCAAGATTTGGATCTGAGAGAGAGGGTCCCCAAGATACGCTTCTAGTCTGAAAGAATGCATGCCTAGGAGTCACATTTCAAGTCCCATACAAACCTGCGTGGTAAAAATCACAGACAAAGAGGTCTTGCCAGATTGACTTTGGATGGTGGAACATCCAAAAAGCTGACTGGGAATGAACTAGTGAACCCATAGGATTCTAGTGCCAGCATGACACTGAGTGATGTTATGACCAGAGACCATGGCAGAAGCGATGGATATTAGTCCAGTGCACAGCGTCTGCAAATCAGGTGGGATTCACCACATCTGAGCTGACATCAGAGCACATTATTCAATGGGTGAGCAGGAAAAGGAGCTACACAATAGCAAAGGCCACTGTGGACAGGGGATACCTCAGTACTTGTTATGATAAACACTCAGTCAGGGGTAGAAACCTCAGTAACTGAGTTTGGATGCAGATACACATGTCTGCATGTGGAGGGTAAGAAAGCTAAATCAGTGTTCTCATTTAGTAGAGAGCAGCATTTGTGGTTTTACGGTATCTCTAACCTTGGACCAACATAGGCCTCATATGATTCTTGGATGAGAACTTGATTACTTAATTTTAGGGTCATTATGATAACCAGTGCCACATATATACTTAAACCTCAGAATACTAAGATCAGCATGTTCATCAGATTTTATTAATGAACAAACAAGGAATTAATTATGATATTTATTTGCTTTTCACACTATGTGTGTTTCTACTTAGTTTGAAGCTAATCTGTCTGAATTGTTTATAAGTTGTTAATAGTAAACATTTTATTTCAAGAAAACAAAAGTAATTCCAATAATAGCAGACTCAAGTGTTTGCAGAACAAGCTCAGTATTAACCATATGTCAAAGTGCTAGATTTCA
This sequence comes from Lyroderma lyra, assembly GCA_004026885.1. Taxonomy (NCBI): domain Eukaryota; kingdom Metazoa; phylum Chordata; class Mammalia; order Chiroptera; family Megadermatidae; genus Lyroderma; species Lyroderma lyra. The sequence continues at coordinate 358,608 of PVJL010000451.1, read as the reverse complement.
TCAATCAGGGAAGGATGCTGACATCTCCAAAACTGTGTAACAATCAAAACGAATGGGCAGGGGAGAGAGGCCTCTGGGAAGTGAGCTGTGAGCAAGTCCAGCCAGGAGGCTAGCTAGCGCTCCTGTTTCTGTGGGCCAGGCTGTTCTGGGTTAACAATCAGGAGGTAAAACAGAGCTTCTCTTCTGGCTCAATCCGTAATTCTGGGGATGCCACACCCCATTCAAAGCCCAAACCCTTCAGTTTAGATTGTGTCTTCTATGATAAATACTAGCTTCCACGCTACCGCATGGTGCCTGACAACGAATTATCCTCCACCCTCCTCCCTGCACCGAGGTGCTTGCTGTGTTACTTCTTATGCTTCGCATAGCAGTGGAATGGCCACCTCTGCTCCTGCCTGTACCGGAAGCTACTGCTGCTCTTTTTCCTCTCACCCCCTCGTTCATATTATAAAAAGTAATATATGTGTGGATTCTTGAAGAAAGAGTTTTTCCCCCCAGTATTATTGAGGTATAATTGACAAATAAAAATTGTATATGTTTAAGATATACAACGTGATGTTTTGATATATGTATGAGGGGAGACCCAAAAAATGGAATTTACTTATGAAAGATTGTGTATTTATTCTTACATGTTTAAACTTCAGTCACCTTCAAAGTACTCTGTTTGAGGCAATACACCTATCAAGATGCTTTTTAAACTGCTCAAATTTTTGAACTTGTCAAATTTAACGCCTTTCAGTGCTTCTGCCATTTTTTTGTCTCACCTCTTCAACATCAGTAAAACATTCCCTTTGAGGACATTTTTCTGTCATTATCCCAGGCTTCAGCATTACCTGATACAAGGTCAGTGATTTTTTATAACCTAGTGATTCTGCTTCACTAATTTTTACGGGAAAAGGGCCAACTGAGGATGACCACTAAGCTTTTCAGAGACCCACTGCAGTCATCTTTATTCAAATTTAAACTGTAACCACCTTTGTTAAAATTCAGTTCCATTAGTCACTTACTGAGATTGCATCTTTTCTCTGAGTAACTCAGCAACTATGAAAATGAGCTCCAGAAATGAAATTCAAATTTCTTTTTAAATGCAATAGAAGATGAGCTGAATAAAAATCAGAGAAGAGGAAGAGGAGAGTCAACAGTGTAATAACGGCCTGTTGTCCACAAGGGACTAGACACCCAGGATTGCAGGACTCCTGCAGCTCTGGCCAGTTTCTACTCTAACATGGGGCTCTGGATCCCAGAATAAAGGCTTCAGGGATCCTTGCCCTTAGGATTTTAGGATTCAGGAGCCACAATATGCAGAAAATATGTTCTCCTTAGAAAATTATGGTACCCCTATATCAATACCTACCTATATACTAAGGTCAATCAATAAAAAAAGAAAAAGAAGCAGTAAAGGTGGAGCTCACCACAGAGATTTTCGGTAGTACCCCAGTCCAATCTCTCTCTCTCCTCTGGAATATTATACCATATTTTGCTGTGTATAGTGTACACTTTTTGACCCAAATTTGTGAGGAAAAAATAAGGATGCGCATTATACATGGGTAGTACTAATTCCATATCATATAAATGCTTTAGTTCTTTTATTTATGCTTATGAGTTAAAAGTGTAACTCTAGAAATAATAACAATATCCCTATGCAAAATAATATCCTGGAGAAAGATAATTGATTTTTTTAAATAAAAACATTTTATACATGAAATTTCTTATAACTTGTATTTGTTCTTATGTTTTGTAATTATTTGTTACATAAAATTTCCTGTACTATAATATGTTAAAAATAAATGCTAATATTCCTTTATAATACAAAGAACAATTACCCAAATATAAACAAATAAAAATTTGAATTAAAAAAATGAAAATGAAAGATTTTTGTTTCCTGAAAGTTTGAGCCAAGAACATGGGTACGCACTATACACAGGGACACATTACACATGGAAAAATATGGTACTCCCAATTTTTAGTTAGGCAAATGGCTATATTGCATAATAACTCTAGCTTTCAGCCTCTTTTCTGTGTAGAGGTGGAAATGCAGTGAAATAATAATTTGATAGAATTCAGAAATGTGAGAAAAAAATGTACTCAGTAAATTAGAAATAAAGAGAAACTTCCTTAATACTATAATTTATGTCTTTAAAAAAATCCTACAGTAAACATTATGCTAAATAATGCAAATTTTGAATATTTTCTCTTTGAGATCAGGAATGAAAAAAGAATGCATGACATCATCACTTCCATTCAATATTGCACTGGAAAGCAAGCACTAAAAGATGAAGCAACAAAAAATTTAAAAGTTATACTGGTTGGAAAGAAAGAAACAAATCTGCTATATTCACAGATAATATGATGCTGTATATAGAAAACCCAAAGATTTTCAGATAAGCTACTGAAATTAATAATAAAATTGAATAAAGTCCCAGAATGTAAAAAAATCAATATACAAAATAAACTGTATTTTAATACAACAGAATTAAACAGAAAATGAAACCCTTAAGAAAATACCCTTTGTAAACATATCAACAAATATAAAGTGCTGAGAATAAATCTAACAAAACATATGTAAGACTTCTACAGGGGAAATTATAAACCTTATTAAAATATTAGTTCATAAATTCAATTCAATCTCAATCCAAATCACAACTGCTTTTGAGCATGTATGCATGTGTCTAAATGTGTTTAATTTCATAAGTTGTGTTTAAAAAATGTACGGAAACATGAAAGGCCAAACTACTATTCAAAATAAAGGTAAAGGTGGAAGAATTTGCACTGCTAGACAGCAAGTTACATTTTAAAGCTATGATAATCAAGATAATGCTCATTGACAATATATAGGCAAAAGATTAATGGAACAGAATAGATATCCAGAAACAATTTCATGCATTTGTCATTTACAATAGGGGTGATACTTTAGAGTACTGGGGAAAAGCTAGAATATTTTAAAATACACTTTTTTTTTTTTTTTAGCAGTTTTAGGTTTGTAGAAAAATTAAAGAGAAAGTATGGAACAGTGAGTTCTCATATACCCTTCACCCTACCCCCAATTTCCCCTATTACTTACATCATATAATTGTAACATTTGTTGCAATTGATGAGCCAATGTTAATACACTATTATTAGTTAAATTCCATCGTTTACATTAGAGTTCATTCTTTGTGTTGTCCATTTTATCAGTTTTGACTAATGTATAATGACGTGTCTATCATTTCTGTATCACTCAAATGGCTTCACTGTCCTAAAAGTCCATTGTGCTCTACCTATTCATCATTTCCTCTCTCCTACTGGCAACCACTGTCTTGTCAATGAAAGACATACTATCAAATAAAGGGTGTCAGGACAATTAGCTATTCATAGGTTAAACTTTTAAAATATTTAATCCTTACCTCACACCAAACATGAAATCGATTATAGATGGATTAAAAACCAAAACTATAAAGCTTTTAGAAAAGAATATAAGAGAATATGTTCATGATGTTATAGTATAGACACATTTCATAAGATACAAAAGGATCAACCATGAAGAAAAACATGATAAATTTGAATACATTAAAATTAAGCCTTCTATTTATCAACTGACATTATAAAAAGAGTGGAAAGATAAGTCATAAAGTGAACAAAGGAAGATGTTTACAGAAATATAACTAACAAAGAACTACTAAGTATTAAGAAGCTATAAAGAACTGTAAGTCTATTCCCAAAGATATCAAAACCATTATTTTTAAATTGGCAAAAGTCTAGAACAGAGACTTCATGAAGGAGGATATATAAATGACCAATAAATATTTTAAAAGGTGTCTAATGTTTTTAGAAGTTGGGAAAATAAAAATTAAAACCACACTGAGATAACACTTTATAACTATCAAAGTTGCTAAAGTTTAAATGTCAGACAAGATCAAGTGTTGACAAAGACCTGAGTAGGCATTTTCTAAATAAGATATACAAATAACCAAGTATATGAAAGATGCTCAACATAATTAATCAATAGAAAAATGCAAATCAAAATTACGAGATATCACCTCACACCTGTTAGGATGGCCATTACTCAAAAGTCAAAGAATAAGTTTGGACAATAATATGAAGAAAAGGGAATCCTTATATACTGTTGGTGGGTGATATGCCAATGTAAATTGGTATGTCCATTATGAAAAACTGTGACAGTGTGAGGGTGTTATGGGCCAAATAGAGCAGCCATCCCCCCACTTTATTAAAGACTCCTTTTCCTTGTTCTTTAGCTCTCAGTTTCACCTTTTTCCTAGTCCAAAGTCTTAATCTCTCTCCTTATCAATTTTATCTGGCTCCTCACCCCAAGCAACAGACTTTCCATCCTGAAACCACCTGGTGATAAGGGCTTTAAAACCTATTTCTCTAATCAGTGCCTTTAAAGTACTAACTGAATTAATTTCTCCTAATCTAGGAACCACCAGGATAGTAGCAGTACCCCAACAAGGCTTCCAGCCCATTTTGACAAAGGAGTCAACATGGCAGATCTTGAGACCCCTTCCTCTTTTAGATCAGATGGGGTGAGAGCTCTGTGGATTCCCAATAGGTAGGGACAATGACCATCTTCAGCAGGAAGCAGATACAAAAGATAAGACCTTCAGCCCCTCAGCTTCCCATAAAGATTTGTGGGGATCATGTCTCTCAAGAAAATGTGAGGAAGGCAGATAGAATAGGGAAATCTTGGGACCTCTCCTATGAGACTTGCCTTGCTGGAATGGTCAACACCTTGATATCATCCTATCACTAGTAGTCCCTGCCCCAGGCTAGGCAGCCACAGGAGGAAATTCTAAGCAAATACAGGGAAGAAGCCCATCAGTTTGGGCCAGTTCCTAACACCTGCACGATGAGAGTTACAATGACCTTTATCTCACCTGGGCCTCATTATACCATCATTGTAATGTCATACATATCCCCAGAAGTTCATTAATATCATTGTAACAGACTGAACTCTGGGAAAGGGCATGCACAGTCAGAAGGCATTATGTAATAAGACCCTTGTCAATCAGACTTGTTAATCAAGAGGGCCCACACCCACAGGTGTAACCCCTGAAGACTTAGAAGAGAATAAAAGGACCAAAGCCTCATTGATTGAGGCTCTTGAGCCACTCCCCTTGCTTGAGCCCACTCCTACCTCTTTGGAGTGTACTTTCTCTTCAATAAACTATCTCTTTTTTTCACCTCTATACTTTTGTGTATGACTCATTCAATTCCATGCTCGAGATACCAAGAACCTGGGCATCTTGTCAACAAGGACACCCCCTTTTCCAATAACAAGGGCTCCACAAAAAATTAAAAATAGAACTACCACACGATCTAGAAATCTAACCTCTGGCTATATATCCAAAGGAAATGAAATTACTACCTCAAAGAGATAATCTACATTCCCATGTTCATGGCAGCATTATTTACCTTAGTTAAGATACAGAAACAGCTTAATTGTTCATCAGTGGATTATAAAACTGGTATGTATAATATATATTATACACACTATATGATACTATGTATAATATATATCATATATGTTATCGGATAATTATATGATATGTAATATATGTAATAACATATAATATTTCCACTATGGGGAAATAAGAACTAAATACAATGTGGAATACTGGAATAAATCATGGATCAGAAAGTGGACTACAATGGGACAATGGACAAAATATGAATAAAGACTATAGATTAGTTACAGATATTATATCAATTCCTATTTGAGTATTTGTGCCATAATTAGATAAGAATGTCAACATTTGAGGAAACCTGGCAAAGGATATACATATTTCCTTTTGTACAATTTTTGCAACTTTTAATAAGCCTAAAATTATTTCAAAATGAAAAGTTAAAGAAAGAAAACTTTGAATTAAAATTCAAGTGATATTCTCCTCTAATATGAACTAGATGTGAACAATATTAAATTAGTTGAAATCATATAGAAATATGAAATGTAAAAAAATTTAAAACAACACATAAAAATTTTTCAAGTACTTGTAAGATGAGGCAACATTCAATAAGTCAGAACCACTCATCTACTGTGGGTATACTCACTTCATAAAATGAGTAGGAGAGCATTTCTTTTTTTTCTGCTTTCTAGAACCATTTTGTAGAAATGGAGTATCTGTTCCTTGAATATTTGATCTTGCCTAAAAGATAATTTGGGACTACAAATCCTCATTTCAAAAGCAAAGCTTCAGTGCACATCCTGCTGGACCTGTGTGAGGTTTTCTTTGGATACACGCTACTGTGCATGTATCCAAAGAAAGCTGCTGGATCCTGTGGCATTCACACACTTATGTGACTAAGTTCTGTTTGTCTGCTCTGCAATGGTGGTTCCAGCCTACATCCACCAGTCAGGCAAAAAGAACTGTAAAGGCCTGATTTTCTTACCAATACTTCACAGTAACAAGCTTTTAAATTTTCACTGTTCTAATAAAATAAGATCTCTATTGTTTTGACTTGCATTTCTTGGACTACTAATAACATTGAGCCTCTCCTATTATGCCTGTTAGTTTTGAGGAGGTCCTCTTCTGTAAACTGCTTTATCCATTTTGGGGGGCATGAGCATGGGTATCTGTTCTTTTTGTTGTTGATCTAAAAAGGCTATAGTGTATATTCTAGATATTAATTCTATGTCAATAGAATTAATTTTGATGTTACAAATATATTTTGTCATTCATGATTGTTCTACGCCTTTGACAATATTACACCATTTTTAACAGAAAAACTTTAATTTAATCAAAGTCAGCAATCTTTTACTTTATGGCTTAGGCTTTCAACATATTGTTTAAGAAAGTTTTTTCAGGCAACAAAATGGCGGTGTGAGAGGCACCTCCGAAAAACTCCTCTGGTGATTACAACCAATAAAACACCTATACCTCAACCAAGGACCCGCTGCACAGGGCACAGTCACAACTAAGAAATACACTCATTGTATTAAGTTACCTATAGGCAGGCAGAGGGTTGAACAAGGAAGAAATAAAGGGAAGAGCAGGGACTTGGCCATGTGGGTCCCCATTTGGAACTCTACCACTAGGGGAGGGAGGAGGAAGAAGGTGGTGGGAGGCACTTGAGGCCTCACTCAATCCACAGGTCACAAGAAAGGAGGCCCAGAGGCTGGGCATGAGATACTGCACCCACCTCACTTTGGCCTCAGGAGGTACAAACCAGTCCACGGACTGTAGCGGCCAGACTTCACTCTGGTTCCCAGAGGAGGGGAGCCACTGGGTGGTGAGGGGCCATAGCACAAATACTCTGGCCAAAAAGGAGAAAGAGAGAGGGGGCTGCATGTGTGCATTTCTCAACGCACAAGCAAGACAATCTGAAAGACCAGCAAACAGGACAGCTGACCACAAAGCTCAGGGCAGAGTCCACACACAGGGCAAGCTGAGAACAGAAAATTGCAACCACACCCAAACTCCCTGTACAACCTCTACAGAGGTTCCTCTACAGGAAGAAAACCAAGCCACAAACACCCCTCCTCTACACACCTATGCCCACCCAGTATCAAGTGAACACCAAAGAAATTACAGCTAGGAGGGTCCAGAGAGATTGCAAATATGAGAAAGCAGATAATTAAAGAGATGGGGACAGATGACCCATCATAAACAGAGCTCAAAGCAACGATTATTAAAAAAGCTTAAGGAATTGAATGATAATTTCAACAGAGAGATAGCGAGCATCAAATAAGACTTACAAATCATTATAAAGGACCAGAGAGAGATAATGACTACATTAACTGAAATGAAGAATGGAATAAAAGTCACCAAACTAAATAAAATAGAAGCATAAAGCAGTGATTTGCAGGAAAAGCCAGAAGAAAACACCCATTTGGAACAGATAGATATGAGAATCCAGAATAATGAGGATGGTTTGAGATTCCTCTGGGACACTTTCAAGTGGAAGAATATTAGAATCATAGGTGTACCAGAGGAAAAGCAAGGGATCAAGAAATTATTTGAAGAAATAATGACTGAAAATTTTCCTAACCTGGTGAAGAAAATATACATGCAAGTCCAGAATGCACAGAGAATCCCAAACAAGATGATCCCAAACAAGAACACACTGAGACACACCATAATTAAAATGGCAAAATAAAAAAAGAAAATTCTAAAAACAGCAAGAGAGATGCAAGTAGTAACTTGTAATGTGACACCCTTTCGACTCTCAGCTGATTTCTCACCAGAAATTTTACAGGCCAGAAGGGATTGGCAGAAAATATTCAACATGACGAAAACCAAGGATCTACAACCAAGAATAATGTATCCAGCAAGGCTAGCATTCAAAATCAAAGGACAGATACAGAGCTTCTCAGAAAAGGAAAAGCTAAAGAAATACATCACCACCTAACCAGTACTAAAAAGAATGTTAAAGGGACTTCTTTAAGATGGGAGGAGGGATGGGAGAGTGGGTAAAATAAGGGAAAGGGATGGAGAAATTTAGTTTGATTGTTGACATAAAAATCAAAAGCAACAAAAATACAAAACTCATGGTCACAGTGAATAATTTAGTAGTTACCTGAGAGTAAATAGGGGAAGGGGTTGGGGAGAAGGGACAGGGACACAAATATATGGTGATGGAAAGAGAACTGGCTCTGGGTGACGAACACACAATGCAACACATAGAGGATGTAATGTAGAATTGTACACCTGGGACCTATATAATTTTTACTAATCAATGTCACTGCTGTAAATTTAAAAAAAATAGTTTTTTCAATTCATGATTATAAAAGTATTCTCCTAAGCCCTCTACTTATGCTACACACTCCCCTCATTTCCATCTTAGATGATTCTGAAATTATTCTAAGACATATCATGAAACCCATAAATATTTTAATACATCTCTTCAAAAAAATAAGGACTCTTTAAAAATAAACATCATTACAAGCCTAAAAAGGTAAGAATAATTCATTAATATCATGAGATAAAGCAGCTTAATTTTGAGCATGAGAAATTAGAAAGTTTAGATATATACAGAGGTAACAACGCTATACTAAATGTGCTATTGGTCTTAAGGAAAGTACAGTCAAGCTTTGGGAATTTGGGGTCAGGGGGGATGATTTCCAGCATTAAAGAACAACTCACCCAGGGGAAAGGATCAACATTTAGGACATTTTAGAACTGTTTGTTTTTGGTTTTTCTCAGAAAAGTGGTTCTGAAATAGTCCATGGGAGGAAGTTCCTCTTCTACATGGAATACTTGCAGATTTTGTGTTCTTTCCCTCTTCCCTAGTAAGCAGGAAATAATAGGGAGAGGAATTCAGTTAGAAGCAAAGAGGTTATCAGAGCCAATAATAGAATAGTAAAGGTTAGGAAGTGTTTCTTTTATGTTCTATGAATGGGTTTTTTAATTAAATATAGTTAATATTCAGTATTGGTTTCAAGTACACAGCATAGTATTCAACATTTATACTTGTAATCTATAGCTCTTACTAGAATTTCACCAATATTCCCATTAAAGTCATTTTCCTATTTCAGAATCCAATCTAGGATTGGCATTGCATCCATTTATTATGTCTCCTTGGTCTCCTCCAATCTCCAAATACCTCTGGGTATATTCTTTCCTTCTTCCCCAGCAAGAGGGTAGTTTGCATGTTAGATAAAGCAGTTTCATTAACTGTCTTAGCCTGACTGGGTGGAGTCTACTTCAGGAAGCGGCCTTGCTGGAGGTGAGCATGGAGCTGTAATGCTGAACTGCTCTGCTTCTTGCAAGTCTCCTGTTTGCCTAACAGGAGAGCTCTGAAATTAAGGAAGTCTAGGGACTCAGACCAAAGCTTCCAGTTACAAGTACAATGTACTTTTGAAATCTCATGCTTTATCTATAAATTTTTCAGGGATTTTATATTTTACTCAATAAATTATACATACTTGTTTTAATTCAGAAAGAACATTTCCCTACATTTTATCACAAAATTAACATGCCACAAAGGTGCACCATGTGTATTCCATGGTTTGAAGTATTCATTGTCATGCCTCTGCATATTTATGTCTGAGAGGATCAAATAGTGTTATTTTACCATTTCCAATGTATGACGCTGGATTACACAAGGCATCGTATATAAATGTTATTTTCGGCCACCACCCGCAACCCTGTCCTGATAGGCAAATGCCCTCCAAGTTACAAACAACTGACTTACAAACAAATTTTTGGTTCACAATCCATTTATAAGTTGAGCACTGTTTGTACCATACAACATCCTTGCCACAGGGTTTTAATAAATCATCTTAACAAATGGTTCCATTAATTTCTATAAAAGCCTACCACTTCTTCAAGTTGTATACTTTTTTTCTTTAGATATCAGATTGCCTTCAAGCAGAAGTTCCCACTATGAATATCTAGTTAGGAAAGTAGTCACAACAACAAAAAGAGGATAAATGAAAAAGCAAGATTGAACAGAATTCATTTCTAAGTAAGGGCCTTTGATTCTGTATTTTGTCCTTTGGCTTCAGAATTCAATGTTCCTACTCAATTTTCTACTGTTCAACTGATGCAGTCATTTCGTTGCTTGGATATAGATGGCGGTGAACTCCAGCTCTGAAAGCAACCAAGTGGGGACAGGCTTACAGGAAGCCAACTTCTTCCTTGAAGTCTTTTGTCAGGCCCTTTGCATTTTCAAAGTGGTCAAAGGCAAGTGTAGGTATAAAGCAGGGCTCTACCAGTGAGTGCTGTAAAGGGCATGCCCTGGAGATTTTATTCTCCTCAGAGGACAGTTTTGACTGAAGAGGGCAATGGCAGAGGGGGGAATCTTGTATAAATAGCCCTCGAAGACACTGGAGTTGAAATTTGAACTTCCTAGCCAACCCCGCTGTAGAGCTGGGTCACTGCTATTATTGGTTCTGGATATGGGAAACCTCCATCGGGGGGTAAAAATCTTTTCTTCTCCTCATGTGACCTTTTCTTATCCCACTGCTTCCCCTCCTGCAGGTATTATGCTTGGAGGAGAATGACATCATTTACATTACTTGGCAGCCCTTTCTGGCCCCTTCCAGTTGGAGGTAACTGCAGATAGAAAACACACCACAGGAGACCACCTGTGGTCATGAGAATTTAAAAGGTGACATGTGTAGATTATAACACTCTAAAACAGGAGTGCCCAGCCTTTTGGCTTCCCTGGACCACATTGGAAAAAGCAGAATTGTCTTAAACCACAATAAAATATACTAACAATCGCTGATGAGCTAAAAATAAATAAATAAAAAAGTCCATGCATAATTTTCATAATGTTTTAAGAAAGTTTACAAATTTTTGTTGGACTACATTCAAAGCTGTCCTGGGCCACATGTGGCCTGCAGGCCACAGGGTTGGACACACTTGCTCTAAAATCTTACTTCCTAAGTAATTTTCAGTTTTTTCAAGATAGAATGCTTCTCTCTCCTCACTTAGGAGTTTGGATAATTGGATACTGGGAGGGAGCCTTGAGACATATCATATATGAAGGGCCCCCCCTGAGTATATGACTGTGCCAAAATAGAAGTACGTTAAATAAACTTCATGCCACTCACCTGAACTTCCTAGCCTCTGAGGCTTTATCTGTTATGTGCAAGCTGCTGCCCTGCAGCCAAGTCTGAGGCAAGGCCTGATGTTTTCTGTTGTTATTCAGCCTACCAGTTAAGAATGTTTTTTAGACTTTTAAATGGTTAGGGAAAACCAAAAAAAAAAAAAAGATTGTTTTGTGACACATGAGCATTATTTGAAATTCAAATTTCAGTGTACGTGAAAATAGTTTTATTGGAATACAGGCATGTCTGTTCATTTATGTATTGCTTTTGGCTGCTTGTGTGCTACAACTGTAGCGTTGAGTAGTTTTAACAGAAACCGTGGTTGGTCTGAAACACTCAAAATATTTACTATTTAGCCCTTTGTGGGAACAGTTTGTCAACCCCTGTTTCATACCCACTGAGAATGCACTTTGGCCCAGTGACGTGCAGCAATGAGGTGGGGCACACCTAGGACAACGACAGACATTAGCAGGGAAGGGGAGGTGGCATGCCGGGGATGGTAGGAGAGAGCTTTGGGAGACATGTTTGCCCATGTCACAGATTGAGTGCAGCTAAAGCCTTTTTTTCTTTTTAAGACTTTCATACATATTTTTAATAGAAAGCACTAAGATCCAATAAAAGTTGGACAATTAGGACACAGAAAACAAAAGGACATTAGCTGTGGCTATGCCATAGATATGCACTGTACTCATTCTCTGACTCCTGTTGTCTGCCTCACTATCTCTTGTGGCTCCACTTGAAATGAGAATTAGAGGAGAGGAGAAGGGACAAGGAAATGGAGAAAGAATTTTAGGCAAAAGCAGAGCACTGGGGTGAAAAAGTAGGAGACAAAGAAGAAATTAAAGCAGGAATGGCAGAGAAGGAGGATGTTGTGGAATAGTGAGAAGGGACTGTGAGCAAGAGTTCTGAGCCACAGGCGGTGCCATCCTGCATTCCTACTACACATTAAGCTTTCTAAAAGAGGCCATAGAGGTTTTATTAATGAATTGATTGATTAATTGGTTGGAATAATGAGCAAGAAAATAAAGATGTTGAAAGAGAGTGGAAATGAGGCATGGCATCAAAAGTTAATTTTGCTAACTGAAATATGTTAAAAAGTAGTTTAAAAAATTTCTTTTGCTGTTAGATGTTAATTCAAATAAAAGTTTATACCTGAGCCTAATATGTAGATGACATGAAGATAGACCAGCTAGGGCTGAAAGTGGCTGGACCTCCAACCATGCACACCCCTCTCCACCAGGTGTTTCCAGAGTATAATTCAAGTCTCTGTTCTCTCTCTCTCTCTCTCCTCTCTCTCTCTCTCTCTCTTTCTCTCTCTCTCTCTCTCTCTCTCTCTCTCTCTCTCTCTTTCTCTGTGTTTCAAAACAATAATTACCACTCAGTCATCCAAAGTGAGTCATTCTGACTTTATGGGAGTCACTTTGAATCTAAATTGCCGGAAAGAGAAAGTACATAAGCATGTGTTTGTCGTCTTTGTCCACACTGGGCTGGTATAACTGCCATAAAATGGTTTATAGTTTGGTAATCACATGGATGAATTCATAGCTTACACATTTTTAAGCTGTGCTGTAATTCTCCCATGAATCTCAAAAACAATAAATAAAGGGTTAGTTTACGATGCATATGAAGCAGATGTGGGATTGTTTCGTGTGGTGTTGGGCAACATTTTAGGGCCTCAGACACCTAGAAGAGGAGGACCATTAATCCCTAATTTAAAAATAACAACATTAGGAGCACAGGGACTGCCTACTCTCAGAGTGAATATTAATAGGATTCTTTGTAACCTCAGTCCTTGGCAGATTTGGATTTACGAAGGTACTTGTCTTTTGTGTTTAGTCATACCAACAATTAAGGATCAGTTTATTGGCAAAGTTGTTAAGATGATAACTGGTTTTCCTTTAAAAAGTTTTCCGTCTTTGTTCACTCTGTGCCACACAGAGTGAACAAAGAGCAAGAGAAATGGGGTTTTCTGCATCCTCCTTGCCCTATGTTTGTTGAGAGCATACAAACAAACCACTTTAAAACAAACACTATCTGAAACACACACACACACACACACACACACACACACACACAAATATGCCAAGCGTGCCCACCTTTCTCTCCATCACATTTGTAGCCACCTTGTCTTATTGGAGCATGTAATTCCATGACCTGTTATCACATCAGGACTGCTTCAGAGCATCCCTAAAGGTGCTAATGAAAATAGATTTGGATCTCATTCATTATTTTGGTTGAGAAATGCTTTACCAACACTTGTGCTCAAAGAGGACCTTCCACTATGCTGAAACATAGCCTCAGAAACGTACTCATACAGCGAGGGAAGGGAAAAGAAGCCTTTTACACATCCAGCCTCTGTTCTTTCCAGTGACTACAGGAAGCATTATATTTCCCATCAGCTCTACCCCAAAATCAACAGGAAGAAAAAATGTTAAACACAAAGTATAAATTATCCTCTATTTACATAAAGAAGTCTTCCCTTAGTAGCCTATTAACATGTAATGTGAGTTCTTCAAAAAAGAACCACATGACTTCTGGGTAGGCAGGTAGCGAAATCAACAGATGTTCAAGTTAACACAGGAAATCACAGGCTCATGTTGAAAACAGGATCTGTATAATTCATCTCCAGCATAAACTAAAATCAAGTAGCCCATTTAAAGCTCCACTAAATAAATGAATCGGGATGATCATTAATGGCTTGTAGGGCTTATGATGGCTGAATAACAACAGTTCTTCGTGAAGGTCAGAAGTTAGGGGCAAATGATACTGCTCTTGCACAGGTTGTTAAAATTGAGCAAAAACATAAGAAGTAATATCAGCATGAAATGACTCTTTTTCTTGTAAGGAAACTATATCAAAATCAAAGGTGTACCTTTCAGCAGTAATAAATCTGATTTGCTCCTTCTGGAGTTTGAACAGTTGTCAGATGATTGTGCCTCAAATAGATTTCCAGGGTTCCATTTCCTTGTACTGAACTGCAAAGGAATTTTTACTATGAGCTAACAAAGATAGTGTTCCTGCCTGAAAGCTTTAAAAGGTCAGAGAAATTTAAAAAGATTAAATGCATTATGATTCTAGAAATAAACTATTGGGGCAGAGAAATGCTTGAGAACCTCATGACTCTTTTGCAGTAATGTCTAGTTTGGAGGTTGGACGGAGGAGGAGAGAGTTAAATGTTTGAGAGGGAGCAGGTGCCGAGGAACAAAGAGAGCCATAATGCAACATTAAGTGGTGCTGGGTTATTATTTTACAGTGAGTGTGAAATGGTTCCAAAGAACAGTAAGTGAGAAGGGCTCATGCAAACACGTGGAAGGGTTGGACACTAGGAGTGACTGTGGTAGCTGAAGGGAAGCTTCTTGCAGGAAGGCCTACACAAAAGCAGGCCTGCGCGTTCCGCAGATGAAGGGAGCTTGAGCTTGAAGACGTTTTTACAATTTTCAGTAATAACTAGGCAAGAAGACATAATCTACAGGACGATGGTATTTTTGTCACCTGCAGGAGGACAGCAATTGAACGGTGTTGTAGCAAGGCAGAAAATGCAGCGAAAAGATGAAGTGCAGAATGCAGCAAATTCAAAGTAATCATGACTCCAGTAGTTGTATGTTGTTTGGTGAAGTCTGTACTAGTCAGTTGTTAGACAAGTGTTCGTGGCATATAAACTGCAGACCTAGGCCTGAGCCAAGTGCTGTGAGAGAGACAGGGAATTTAAGGTTTAGCTCCGAACATAGAACTTATCACAGAGCCATTTAATGAACCAAAATTTATATAATAATATATCAAATTATGTGTTACTAATAATTTGAAGTTAGGAATAAATTTAATGAAGTTTTGCTATAGACAGAAAATTCAAAGAACAATATTGGCTGGGTTCACCAGGGGAAATTCAGAGTAATTTAGGAAAGGTTTCACAAGCGTAGATGCAGTGGTTCAGCACCTCCTCCGCAGTGTCCGTGGGGAGGGGTGCTCTTGGACACGTGTAGGAGTATTTTTCTTTATTTTTATTTTTAATTATAGTAAAATACACATTACATGAAATTTACCATCTTAACCATTTTTAAGTGTACAGTCACAGAGGAGAAAAAATACATTTTCTTCTACCTTTCTAAGTTCTTCTAGCTGGTCTCATAATCAAATTGACATGAGACAGATTAATAGGGGAAAGAACCCCAATTTATTATATTCTTAAGGGATTCCTTAAGAATATGGGACTTGAGGACAAATGGGGCATTATTTGTGATCCTGGGCTAAGGAGAGGGATCTGGGACTCCAAAGGGAGAGCGGGCAATTCACAGGTAGATGAGAAAGAGCAAACGTTTGGTAAACAAATTCTTGTTGGGCCACCCAGAAACAATGGGACACAGCGGGAAGCCAAGCAAACGGACTTGGCTTGGTTTCTCCCTGCCATACTTAATGTGATGATGTTAAGGTGATGGCTCCCTTCCATTAGGCAGGTTTTCCTATCTGAATTCCTTTATGCAGATAAGGGTGAGGGTCAAATATACCTTCTGAGTCTTTTGTTTCTTAAAATTAACCAAATTAAAAATCATCAATATCCCAACACAGCGTACTTTGGGGTGGCAAACTCTGCTTCCCCTCACAGTACAGTGGCCTCAGTCAAGTACATTCACATTATTGTGCAACCATTATCACTGTCCATCCTTAGAAATCTTTTCATCTTGCAGAACTGGAACTCTGTATCCATTAAACACAAATTCTCCATTTCTCCTCTCCTCAGCCCTGGGAATCACCATTCTACTTTCTTCTCTATGAATTTGACCGCTCCAAGTACTTCATATAAGTAGAATCATACAGTATTTGTTTTTGTGTGACTGGTTTATTTCACCTGGCATAATGTCCTCAAGGTTCAGTCATGTTGTGGCATGTGTAAGAATTTCCTTCCTTTTTAAGGCTGAATTATATTGCATTATATATATAAACAATATTTTATCCATTCATCTGTCAATGGACATGTGTTGCCTCTACCTTTTCGCTATTGTGAATAAAGCTATTATTAACATGGTTTGTACAGATATCTCTTCAAGATATGGGGGTAATTTTTATTTTCATAGTGAGTGCAAGGGCAGGAGAGAGCATGGGTGAGGGAAGTAGTCATGAGAAAACCATGTATTACCTTGGGATCAAGGAGGCAAAATGTCTAGCAATGCAGAAGACATTCTCTCACAATGAAGAATATTTCTATCTAAAATACCAATGGTCCCCCATTGTGAAGCACTGCAAAAAGAAGAAATATCAAGAAATAGGCCATTATAGTAGATCTGCTGCCAAGTAATAAAGCCCTACACTTTGCAGGAGGCAGTGAAAATGAGACGTAGACACACGGAAGGACAAGATTCAAGATCACATTGTAACTGAGTGGCAAATAAGAATGAGAGATAAGAGTTATCTACGTGATTTAGGACAGGCCACTGATCATTGCTAGGCTCTCATTTCTTCTTATGTATTTGTAAAATCAGGGAGTGAAATCTCTAAGGTTTCTATCAGCTCTCACTTTCTATGGTCTTTTGGCACAAAGTTTTTGGGCCTAAAAAGTGACTGTCACAGCATAAATGAGGATGTGTAGGTGCTTGGCAACACCTACAGAATGGCCCAGTCTTTGAAGAGCTTGTGAAGTGGTCAAATTTGACTTGGTAATTCTTCAACTATCCTAATGTCAGTATTTCCCCACCAAATACATGCCCAGTAGTGTTCTCATGGGTTCCCTAAACTTCCTGATTTGCTTTGGAATGATTTGCTTTTCCCTAGCCATATTCAATACCTACAAATATTTTTCTGTCAGTTAGGTACTGTTTTATAACAAACAACCCCAAAATCTAGTGGCTTACATTTTAAGCCTTAAAACAATAATCTGTTCTTACTGCTCATGAACTATGGGTGGACTGGGGAGTATTGTTGATCTGAAATAACATAAGCTCACCTCAACTAGGTTCACTTAGAATTCTGTGGTCAACTAGCTGATCAAATGGGACTGGCTGGTCTAAACTATCTTGGGCTTATTCTCATGCCTATGGCAGGGTTTCAAGAGAGAGCGAAAGCACACTAAGTTTTTCTAATACCTAAAGTCGAAATACTTATGCTGTCATTTCTGTCACATTTTATTAGCAAGTAACAAGGTCAGACTCCATCTTTTAATGGGAAGAGCTACAAAGTCACACTGCAAAAGATGTGATTAGAGGGAAGGATAGGACATTTGAGACATTTTTACAAGTGATCTACTATCAAACTTAATCTGTCTTCTAGTCTACCTTCTTAGGCTATAGCTAAATGACAGCTAGTAATAGCCCACTAATCAAGAAGATGACCTCTTCAAGGATGAGGATGACTAAATCTTTAATCTTGTTATCCTTGGTTAGTAAAATACAAGAGTTAAGGCAAAGCCTTAAGAAATATTTGTTAAAATGATAATTTCAACTAATTTGAAAAGATTTTAATACTATGTTCCTGTCTTTTCTTCTCTAGGAGTTAAGTAGAAAATTCAAGGATATGTTTTATAGAATGCTATTATGTTGATTTAGACTATTGCACATCACTGGAAAAATCTGAAGGTGTAATTGTACTACATAACATATTTTAAGAACCTTATTTGGCTTGTAATTTTTTTATATCATCCTGGGGATTCAATATGTTTCTTCACTAATGAGCAAAAGAACACTTTCAGTTAATACCTGAACAAAAGTAGTTAAACTAGCATTAATTTCCGAAGTGGAGAGATGAAACTACTCTGAATTAACATCTCATGTGATTTTAGGTTTTTTTTATTTTCTACATGGTTTAAGCTGAAAACTGATTTATCATTCCTCCCTTCCCTAAATATTTTTAGACTATTTCACACAGTGATGAAACACTTATTCCAGTTTTCTTTATATGCATCTGCTCCCCACTTAGAATAGAGCCATCTTTAAACTCATGCAATAATTGGTTCTTTCTTTTATTATATTTTTAAAAATTAAAAAAAATTTTCAATTGCAGTTGATATATAATATTATATTAAATTCAGGTATAAAGCATAGTGGTTAGACATTTATATAACTTATGAGGTGATCCCTCAATAAGTCTTGAAATCATACATAGTTATTACAACCATCAGCTTGTTCTCTGTATTTACAAATTTATTTCTGTTTAGTTTGTTTGTTTTGTGTTTTAATATCCACATATAAGGGAAATCATATGATATTTGCCTTTCTTTGTCTGACTTATTTCACTTAGCATAATACCCTCTACATCCACTCATGTTATTGCAAATGGTAAGATTTTATTCTTTTTTATGGCCAGTTAATATACCAATTGACTTTTACTGTCAATGATTGGATTAATTAGGGCTTGCTACATGTGCCTTGTCTCTAATGTATCAGAAATTATTCTCAAGGGAAAGCAAAACATTGGGCTGTGCTGAACAACTTAGTAATTCTTAGGTGCTTATCACTACAAAAACTTAGTAATTTGGGTAGACACTCCTATTCCCATTGGTTTCACAATAAATATTTCCCTAAGTAATAGTGAATACATTGGAAAGAACAGATTTTTAGTTATGGTCAAAAGTGACAACGCCTCAGACTATTTATTATTAAACCTCTCATGTATCTCTGGAAAACAAGGGTAATTACAGAAGCGATTCCAAGGAATATTTGTGAGGATTAAATTCAATGCAATTTGATTTATTATCGAATTTGTCTACCAATTTAAGTAAAATGTTAAATGTAATGCCTGGCACATAATAATTAATCACCATTATTAGCTGTAGCTCTGTTAATTTGCTTCAGGAATTAGGCATTGGTCTTGCACAAAATGGGCCTGCTGATGCTTCTTGTGAACAAATGATGACTTTTTTGCACTACAACTGAACATAGCTTGATATTATCACTAATAATAGTAATAATAATAATATCAATAATGGAGATTGAGTGTGAAAAATAAAAGGTTACATTATCTAAGAAACTGAACTCTAAAGGGGAAGATGAAACATAACTAAGCTATTATCTAAAGGATGATAACTGAGTATGGGTAAAACTCAATATCCAAAAATGTCCATCCCAAAAGAAATCTAAAATTGACTTTTTGTGTCGAAAAACAAAATTAGATATTTCTATCACACAACATACACAAATAAATCCCAAATGGAAAAAAATATCTCTATGACACTGGAGTAGATAAATATTACAAGAAGAAAAAGACTAACATATTTAATTCCTTTAAATTCAAGAACAAATAAGAACATTTTGTTTGAAACAAAAGTTTTTATAAATTTCAAAAACAACCCATTGGCTAAGAAAAGATAATTGCCACATAAATAGCTGGCCAATGATTAGTATTCAAATATATATAAGTCTATCTACAAATGAATATGAAAAATTAAAATGACAAGAAAGTGAGCAAGGGATATGAATACTCAGTTTACAAAAAGAGAAGCTGATTGGCCACTAAACATCAGAAAATTGCTCTACTTTCCTGATAATGATGCATGTACAAATTAAAACTACAGTGGCAAGCCATAACACATCCATCATTTTGGCAAATGTGTTTAAGTCTGGCAAAATCAACAGTTGGCAAAGAATTAAGAAAATGGGACTGCCGAGGCATTGTTGGAGGAAATAAAAATTGGCACAACCTTGAGAGTGTTTTGCCATATCTAGTAAATGTGATGATGTACATATTCTCTAACCTAGCTATTGTAATACCTGCTATATGCCTTCAAGAAAATCTCCCACATGCCTAAGACATAATGTATATAATGAGACATGTACAGAAATGTTTGTAATAGCCCTGTTTAAAAGAATGAAAAATTCATGTAAAGGATGTTAGAGTCATACAATGGAATATTATACAGAATTTAAAATTAATAAACTAGAACTACATGAATCATATGGATCAACTTCGAAAAAGTGTGAAGAAAAATTGCATTGCAAAATGCTACATAGCATATAATATTATTTATGTAAAATTTAAAACATATAAAGCTATATTATATAAATGAGTTATAAATACAAACACACTATAAATGTATAAAACCTTGAATAGAAAAGATATTCATCAATTCCATGCCAGTGGCTACATCTGGGAAAGAAGAAAGAGAAGGGAATCTGTAAAGAATATAAAATAAAAAGATTTCAGTTGTTTCCCTAACACTTTACTTGTGTAACAGTAATCTCAATATGAGAATGTCAACATTTTATATAATCTGTTAGGGAAAAAAACATTTTAAAAATAACTTTTTAAAAATTACCTTTTTGACTATTTTTCATATTCTTGAAATATTTCATAACAAAAGAAGAGGGAAATGTTACCATTTAGGTACACTTATAAAGTCATTAGTAAACTAAAGCCTATTATGACACCATCTCACCTCTCACCTCTCCAGCTGTCACTCACTGGGCAATTTCCATCTCACAGAGGACAGCTTAAGACCAAGAGATGTTTAAGTTGCCAAACCAAAATCTGTTGTCCATTTATTTAACAAAGCAAGAAAATGTAATAAAACACTCAAATGGGTCTCCAAACAAGTACCATTGTAATACAAAGAGGATTGTTTTATGAGGGCTGTCTGGAAAAAGTCCAGTCATAAATGCCTGTATTTTTCATATTATATGGCTGGATACTTTCCGGATAGCCCTCGTATACAAAGCAAACAAGTTGATGGTAGGCGGAGATGGATGACAATGCTTGGTATTCTGTTGTTAGATGAAAGTCTAGATGACGTAAGGAAAGTGGTTCAAAGGTAGCAGAGTAAAAGCTGAGGTCCCATAGAACACACAGATGTATGCTACAAATAGCCTCCTTGACTGTTTTGATTAAAGAATAAAGAATTAAATTGCCTGGCTGTTGAAAAATACACACACACACTCACACATACACACACAGAGTTCAGTTGGTGAGGAGTGTGGAAACCTCTGGTACAGAATTTGGTCTAGATTCAGTGGTGTCTTTCACTGGATTCACTAGCAAGCTATCAAATAGTTTGATTCTGAACTTGGCATTGATACATGACAGGAAGTTAAATGTATCCTTACAGACCAGCCTATTTGAAGAGATGACACATTCCAGTTTTCTGATCAGAACTACCAGTTTTTGGCCAAAGGCCAGCTGCCCTTTAACACTTGCTTCTTATCCAATGCTGCCACCTTACCTTGGTTCTTCATTTGGGTAGACTATGGTCAGCAATAAAATACTGTCACCAGACAGAATCCAGTGAAAGCTATCACAGGTAGTAAACAACAACCATAACAAAGCATATCCTTATTTATCAGAGCTCAGGCACTGTCAAGTGTTAGGAATACAGAAAAGGACATACAGTTGAGTCAGTTTAAGGCATCAGCCATTAGTACAGGAAAAAGGAGTCATATAACAAGTCAACCAAGCTGGCTCATCCTGAATCCACAAGTTTGATGACAGACAACATATAGTTGGTATGAAAGAGAAATGACAGGAGTATCTTAATACCCTCTTTGCTAGAATACCACACAACTTTTCCATTGCTTTCATCACTACACTCTCAAGATGTGGCTTTTGTAAATTCCTTTCCATCCACTCTGGCCACTGTTCAAAGCTTACAAATGCCACCTTATCTTGCACAATTACCCCTGCAATAGATGAATCGCATTCAGGGCCTTGGTGGCCAGAGCAACTGTTAGAATGCTCCGGCTATACCCAAATCTCCCTTGTTCTCCTCTTTCACAGTAATGTCCAAATGACTGTCAATGCCTTCTATGGGGTTTGTAGATGTTACGCACGGCTACCCTCTGTATGGATCTGCCTCTAGGTTATTGTTTCTGTTCTCTTGAGTCATGTGATTCCTACTTGTATCTCTGAGAGATAAACTTTTCCTGTCTCATGGCCATCACCTCACTTGTATCACTAGAGTAGAGTTAATTGATAACAGGGATTAATTTCTTATTTATCTTTTGATGACAAACACCCAACTTCCCAGGACACAGTAAATTCTAGGTGCCAAATATGTGTTTCTTGGCTGATTGAATGGCATTTCCTTCAGTTACTTTAGCTTTTTGGAAATCAGTTTTCAGTCTTTCTCCTCCAACCAGCACCATTGACAGCCTCCGCACTGAAATAATTAGCTATTGTGTTGGATGTGGGGAAGGAGAAACAACTTTCAGACCCTGGCAATTCATTTAAGGAGGTCATATTAAATACAGAATTAGTGTCTTGCCTGGTTGAGTCTTTCATATCTTAAAAAACATCTCAGGCCACTTCTGGATACCAAAATTCAGCAATAATTCTAGAGTTCCGGTGGACCTTGGTTATGGCCATCGGCAGAGAAAACACAAAGTACACAATCTCATGCTAGACACTGAAGGTAAACAGGACAGGGAGAAGGCCACAGGTAGCACCTGAGATGCCTATACTCGAATGGATAAACCAGACATTCAAACATATCAGTTTGAATAAGGCTTTCAGGTCCCCAAAAGTTTGACAGCCAAATGATTTATGTTCTATAACATAATAGGTACAACTATGCAAGTAATAAAAGGCCAGTGTCTCCAGGTGTTTCTGTCTCTTCCCCTACTCGCTTCCCAATCTCTGCCCCACCCATCTGCCCTAAATCGTTTTAACCATCACTCATGCTTCTCTTCACACACACACACACACACACACACACACACTTCAGTATATACTAATCTAACTTGACTAAAGTGTGAAAAAACTTTTCTTCTTAATTCCGCCAAACTAAGGTAAAAGTTTTTAAAAGAAAACTTAGAAGGAAATAAAAAACACTGAAAGAGTAAAAAACAAAACAAAGAGTGTAGAAACAGGTGAGTTTAATAGCATGCGCTTACGAGCCAAATTTAACTCACTCTACTAAACGGACAGGTTCCATTGGCTGGCACCACTCCCTCTTCCTACCCTCAGGACTAGGGGGAACCCATCTAGTCCTGAGCACGTTTGCCTATCAAAGTGATTGCCTGGACTAGGATTCACTCAGTGATGAGCCAGCAGCTCTGATGATTTGCAATGGCTACATGTCCTCCCACCAAAACAAAACAAAGCAAAACAAAAGATAAAACACACCTTTTTGTAACTCCATTTACCACCGAACTTCTTGAAAAACAAAGCCAACCTCACTTGCCTTCGCTGCACTTGCCCACCAGCCACTCACTCTTTATCCCACTGCACTTTGGCGTCTGCCTCCAGCACTCAAACTGTTCCCAGAAGGTCAGCAACCACCTCCTGATTGCCAAATCCAATTCCCAGCTCTCTACGCTTGTTCTTTGACCCTGTTGACCAATTCTTCACTCTTGAAACTCATTCCCCTCGGTTTCTACAATCCTTCTAGTGAAACTACCAGAGAATGTTTGTGTTTGTTTATTTCAAAATTGACTTGAAAGGACTCATAAATAATATGCGTTTCTATCACTTGCCTTGTCCTACCTCTCTGAACGTTCTGTCTCTGTCTCTCTTTCTGCCTTTCTCCCTTTGGTAGTGACTTTACATTTACTTAGTTCTTAAGTGTAATTATTTATTCTACATTCATTTGTATCACTTTCTCTCTTCTCCCACGAAGTTTCTTCCACTTCCATAGCTCCAACTGTCACCTAAAGAGCCAAAGACTCCTTAAATGACCTCACAACCTTGTATTTTGCTGCATTCACGGCTTTACTCCTGCCACTTTACCCTCAGCCTGGAGGGGTAAGTGGGAAAGGTGGTCTACCTACTCCTTCTGTAGCCACAGGTTTTTGCATTCTAAAAGTCGCTCACTCTTTAAGGCATAATTTTAATAATACTGCTTTGATCTCAGAATTCAAGTTGAAATAGATTTGAAGAGAATGTGGAATGAAATCTGTGGATGTGTATATAGAGAGATGTCTGACTTTGTCCTTATGAAAGCTCTTGTTATGTTACTGTAAGTGAAAAAAAAGGGGGGATTCTATGGATTTTACCCTCACGGGGTGATCTGATTATAAATTTCTAACTGGGCAGGTCATGGTGGGTGGTCTCTTCCCAGGCCTGTAACTTCTTTAGTGAAAGGTCTTAAGCCAGCGCTATGCACGGTTCTTGTGCATCTAGGTTAACACACCTTTGAAATACCAGAAGTAATGCCGCTCAAGAGGGGACTTAACTGTCAAAAGAGCATGTAATCTTGTTAACTGCCCTGTAATCTGATCCTGAGGTTGCTTTCTTCCACTTGCATGTAATCTCCCTGTGTTCCTTCCTTAATTTCAAATGCATAAAAGAAACTGCAAAACTTCTTATTCTCTGGAGCATTTGAGATCTTGCTCCCTAGCATACTTGTATGCCATTAGACTCAAACAAATTCTTAAGAAAATTTCCCTGCAGGTTTGGATGGTTCTTATGTCAATGTTCCTAATTGCACAAAGACCTCGGGCTCTTTAAATAAATTGACAGTTTAGCCTGAAATCAATCAAAGGGTCATTCAATGATGACTAGAAGAGACTTTGCTTGAACTAGCTTATAAATGCACCATTTACTAGTTATCTAACATTGTGGGAGTTTTCTCTATAAAAGAGTAATATTATCTAAGATATCTGAAAAAGATCCTCATGTCCCCAACCTGTCTGTTATCACAAGGAAAAAAATAAAACAGCTTAGAGGTAAAAATTTTGGTAACTTGAAAAAACCTTAAGTAAGAGTTCAATGTAGTAGTTTTCAGAGCTCACAAAGTTTGCAAATATTATACTTCCAGCCAAGTTTGCTTTGACTCTTTCTGCACTAACTCTCCCTGCCTCTTTCCTCTCCTAGCCACCTTCGATTCCATTTATGTGTATCAGTATATAAGTATGTATGTAGTATGTATGTATGTATGTATTTAGCTAAGTGATTTTTTGGAGCTTCTTTTGAAGATAATTTTAGACTTACAGAAGAGTAGTAAAATAGTACAGAGTTTCTATATACCATTCCCCCAGTTTTCTCAAATGTTTACATTTTATGTAACTATAAGACATGTATGAAAACTAAAAAATAAAACAGTATAATTCTATTAAGAACAATACAGAATTCATTCAGATTTTCCCAATTTTTTTTTTTTTTTTACTAACTATCCTTCTCCTGTACCAGATTCCTACACTGATTTAGATCAGAGGTCAGCAAACTATGGCCCCACAGGCCAAATCGGGCTCTCTGTCTGTTTTTTATAAATACAGTTTTATAGGAACATTGCCATGGTAATTAATTTACATATTATATCTGTCTGCTTTTACAGTAAAATGGTAGCAATAAATAGTTGTAACAAAAACTATTTAGCCTATAAAGCCTAAAATATTTACTCTGTTCCTCTGCAGAAAAAGTTTTCCTACTCCTAATTTAGATATAGTGTCTTTTGGTCTCCCCTAACATATGATGTTTCCTTAGTCTTCCCTTACATTGTACAACCTTGGCATTTATGAAGTGTCATGGTCAGTTATTTCGAAGAAAGTTCTTCAATCTGGGTTTGTCTGATGTTTCTCATGATTAGACTGAAATCATGCACTATTGGAAAGCTACCACAGAGATGACATGCCCTTCTCAGGGTGTATCAGGGATCATGATATCGCTGTTATTACGGGTGATGCCATCCTTGATCACTTGGTTGGAAATAGTAAATAAGGTGGAAACTTAGTATTTTTCATTTTGTAATTAACAAATATTTTGACAGAGATACTTTAATATTACATAAATATCCAGTTTTGATTAAACTTTAGCCAATCGATTTAAGCATCAATAATGAATCTTACCTATAGCAATTCTTACTGTGATGTTCTAATGATGATTTAATATCCACTCCTTTTTAGGTCAAACTGATGAGCAATAGAAGGCACGTTGTCTAAGAACAACTCTAGTTTTGTTGTTGTTGTTGGGTTGGGTTTTTTGTTTTTGTTTTTGTTTTTGTTTTTTTTGGTTTGTTTTGTTTTCCTGCTTTTGTGGCTTACTTTTTTTTTCTTGGCTTACATTTTCTTCATTTAAGTATTTAATACATGAAGTTAAACTAATTTTCATAACCATATAAGCTGGGACCATGATGCATTTTTTTTTTATGTACGATTTACATTTATTCATTTCTGAAAATACTAAACTCACACTTTTGCCATCTTTTTAATATTCATCTAGTTTGAGAATATATTTTTTTAAATTTTTTGTTTTCTTTTTTTTTTTTTTTTAATTCATTTTTATTGTTAGACTTATTGGGGTGACATCTGTTAATATGCATACTTTCTAAATTATATACTAGGATAGATGTGGCTGTCTTTAAATTTGTTTAAGTCTGTCCCAGTCCTTATGAAAAAACATATGCAAGATATAATATTTGGAGATCATTTCCAAGTCCTCTAGAATTGGGACCCTGCCAGTATGAAATGAAGAACAAAACCCCTTAGGTTCACCACAAGCCAAAAGAGCCAAGGAATGGTGCCTTGCCTTGGGGCAGATCAAAAGAGGGAGGAGATTTAATTCTCAATCAAACCAGAAGTACATTTAAATGAGTTAGAAGCAGCTGTGGAACATCAAGTCAGCCATTAGATAGAAAGTGACTGCTACAATTTGCCACGCAGAAACCTTGAAAGTCTGCTCACTCCCTTGTTGATCTGGCACCAGGCCCATGACTAACTTCGCTCAGCCCTGCACTTTGAAGGGCATGCAACAAATATCAGGCCTTGGCTCTCCAAAGACCTTGGAGACTCACCATCTACTCCCTTCATGGTCTGCCACCAGATCACTGATAAGAAATAGCCTTGGTTAGAAACCTCAGCCTCTCTGAAAGACCAGCAGAGTTCACCAGAAGTAGAGTCCAAATCACTGCATATTTTAAAGCTAGAACACATATGGGAAGTAAGGTAAGTCAGTGCTGTGTAAGACGGCGGAGATGGCCACGGCAAAGGAAGAGAAGAAACAAGACTGAGAGTCCAATTGCTGACAGTGTTTCTGAAAGTATATGAACCCAACAGCTTATGAATCAAAAGGACCCTAATGCTTTATTTACTCTAAAGTAGAACCAAATCTGCCACTGATGGTGAGAAAAGCAAGAACTTTCTAAGATTGAACAACTGAGAAAGGGGTACTGGGACAAAGGTCACTCTTTGGGTGTTTAATGTATTTTCAGTTGTTTGAGTTATAAATTGGATTAAAAGTTGTAAGGGTGAAGAATCTTAGAGCTGCAAAAAAAAAAAGGCTAAATGGAGAAGAAAAGAAAAGGAGCAAGAAACTCAGGAGAAATTCATTCTTACTTTTTTTTTTTTTTTTTTTTTTTTTTTGCTTTTTGGTATGTGGGTAGCTCCCTGGCTGGGAATCGAACCCAGGCCGCAGCGCTGACAGCACCAGCGCCGAAGCCCCAAGCCACTACACCATCAGGGAACTCCCACTTACCATTTTTTAACATCTGCATCCTGGAAAACAGCTCATGTAAAGCATACTAAACTAGGGTAATTATCACTAGCAAGCTTTAAAGAAGTGGTAAGAATTAGTGGGTAAAAGCCAGAGGAAGCCAAGATCAAGAGCTAAGTTCATGGTAGGTCTTCAGAAATGGGTAACTTCCTTCTTCTGGGTAACAATCAATGTTAAGGCAGGGAAACCACTTTAAAAAGCATACAATAATACTTCAGTAATCCCTTAGATGCCTACAGTGAGTAGTGTTTTCCAAAGCACTTTCACATCCCTCACCCTTATTTTGCTACCCTCAACAACCACAGTACAGTTTTATTATCCATGCATTAAATAGGTGAGAAAGTTGCAGCTCAAGGAAGCCAAGTAGCTTATCCTGTACCATCTGGTGAGTGAAAGAGCAAAGTACCAAATCTCTTAATCCCTCTCCATTACCCTTTGCACTATATCATGCTCCATCTTCCTAGCAAAATGGGTCATTATCTATAAGAACAATTTGCAATCTAAAAAAAATGTCTAAAAATACCCTGTAAGCTTCACATGACTGAGTTTCTCCTCACCCTGCACAACATACCTGCTCCCCACTGTCTTAGCCGTAGCCACACAGCTCTCTGCTGGGTCCCATGCGTTGGACTTGCTGTAGGTCTCAGTACGTGACATACCTTCTGCCTAGAAAGAAAACACTTTCTTGTATTATTCTAGGTCATGTTGACTCATCTTAGCTTACATGTGACTTTTCTCCAGGAAGCCTTCCTTAAATTCTAAGCTGCCTTAAATTGCTCAAATATGTTCTATTGCTCCATAGATATGATAAAAAACTATGGCAAAATTTAAATAAAAACAATTTATTATAGTGAAAGACATATTGTTATTAATTCTCCTCAAAATACTCCCCCTCAATTTGAACACACTTATCCCATCATTCTTGCCACTCTCTAAGCTGTTCTGAAAGTCCTCTTTCGTGTCTTTAGTTGCACTGTCCTGGCTGCCTCGATGTCCTAAGTCAATTTAGGTCACACATCGCTTCTGGTATGGAAACTTCTGTCAAATAAAAACATTACAGTGTGCCTTCACCCACCTTATTCACTGGATCTGGCACCATGTGACTTCTGGCTCTTCCTCAAAGTCAACATGAGCATGAAAGGTAAACATTTTGAATAGATTCAGGACATCAAGGCAGCCATGACAGCACAACTATGGATACTGACAAAAGAGGACTTCCAGAACTGCTTTAGAAAGTGAAAAGAATGATGGGATAAGTGTGTTAGAAGTGAGGGGGAGTGTTTGAGAGGGATTAATGGCAAAAACTTACTGTAATACTTTTTTAATTCAAATATACACCATATTTTTATTATACCTTGTACACATAACACAGTTTTATTTTACATTAATTTAGACGATTACCTGATCAATGTCTTTCTCCATTAGTCTGAAAGCTCCATGAAGGCAAGGCAACACCTGCTCTGTTCCTAACCCAAGTGCCTGGCCCACAGTAACTGTCATTAAAAAGTTATTGCTTGTGGGAATGACTACTAGACTACTTCTCATGTGAAAATCAATAACTTTCTGAAATAATTTTTCCATGTTGCACATTATGTCTGAATCATGTCTTCCTAAATGGGAATCACCCAGTATGCTTGTAAATCTAGATCCTAGTTCCCAGAGATTTGGATTTGTTTTGTATGAAGTGGAGCTCAGCGACCTTCTTTTTTACATTAAATATCTCAGGTGTTTCTATGGCAGGTAATCCATGGACCACACTTTGAGAAACACTGCCAAGGTATTGATATTCCCCAAGAAAAAGAATACAAAACTACTCTATTCTCTGGCTATATTCAAACTAGAAACAATTAATAGAAAGGATAAAGCATGGATATAATATAGAGTTAAAGATGATAGAGATAGACACGTAAACAGACAGAAACAGAAACAGAAATAGAGAGAGATAGAAGAGAGAGATAGAGAGAGAAATAAAAGCAAGTAGTCAAGATCTAAAAGCATTCAGGGTAGCTCCAAAGAAAATGAAGAAGTGAAATCATGAATTATTACATAATGTATCTTCATTGTCTCCTCAGTTTAAATTGGTTTTCATGGGAATCCATGTGCATATCTGCTTATAAGGACTTGAATATGTTTTCTTTCTCCTCATGAAATGCAAGGATCAGAGGAAATATGGTGGAAATTAACAAAATGTGAGTTTTTCTGGAAGCAGTTCTAATTTGGAGGGCTGAAAAGTGTTTTCATAGGTCAGATGATCTTAAAAATAACAACTGTATCAACCATAATCTAATTTTTGTAGCTGAAATAATAGAGGAAACAAAATAATTATCTGTGAAAAAGTGAGAGTAGCAGTTAAATTCAGTTAGCTCCTTGATATTCCTGTGCTGATTGCTGGAATGCATTACTGCTGCGGCCAAGAGCTTGCTTTTGAGGTCATTCTCTGACATTTACATCCCTGTCCAGCTGATCAAGACCCCAGCTCCTATTTCTTCCCACAGCCTCTCTGCCACTCCTGACTCAGAAGATTAGTATCTACACACACACTCTCCCGTTCATGAATGCTAATGAGAAAGAAATGAAAACAATCACCTTTTTCCCATCTCCAAGAAACTTCTTGCAATTCATGTTTCAATTGATTTTAGTCATTTTAGGGTCACACAGAAAGACTTAAGAGACTTTACCAACAATTATATTAAATAGGTAAACAACTTTTCTTGCACATTTTCTTCTAAGTCTGACAAAATCTGCTACTATTTCCCTAGTAGAAGCCCATAGGATCTCCACTTCTAAGGGGTGATTCTTCATCACCATTAAATATTTTAGTGAAGATACTGTATGTGTTATTCTGAGCCAGGCATCTTCTCCTATTACGTACTGGTGACACAAAATGGCTCAAACTAAAAAGATTCATATTTGCTTCAGTTGGTATGATTACTCCATACAAATGGCTGCATAGATTTGTTTCTGTAGATGACTTAATTTGACTTCCCAGTCACTATTCTCTATCAGCACCCCATAACCTCTCTATTCCCTTCCCATAATCAGCAACAATGGACTAAAATCCACCGCTGAAGTTACAACTTTTAGAAAGTGAGAGTTGCTGAGCAAATGTGTCCCTTAGCTGTCCCCAGCTAGGGGAATAGTTAGAACTGGTTAGGTCAGATGCCTTCCGTTCCAAGTGCATATGTGCACAATGAAACTCCTTCCCGGGTTCTCTCCATGGATGAGGTGCAAAGCTCAAGCATCTAAGCACCTTTGGAATTCCAGTTATTGAACATCAACTGTGTTGGCAATGATCAGATCATTGGATTGAGTCTTCTTCCTCTTTCTCTGTAGAGATACAGATATACCTACACAAAGGTTTAACATTATGCTATTTAGAACAATAAAATGTAACTTAGCTAAGAAATTAGTGATTAAAATTTCAGGAAAGAATCATCTTACCAGAGAAAAATAGTAATGAAAAGAAGTGGTATAGATTATACCCACATGTAAGGGATGAGGGAACATCAGTTGAGTGTCCTAATAGGAATCAGATGGTGTATTTAAAGGAGTGACTAAGGAGACCATTGGCAAAGATGTAGGAAAGGTTAAGGGAAATCATAAGAGATGGTTTCCCTTCAGGGTGTGAAGGAAGAAGCAAGAAAGTAGAGGAGGGTTGCTGTGACCAGAATCCAAAAAGAGCTGAAAACATGGAGACTGATTACCCTCCAGGTGGCATAGAAGGACACAGCCCCTGTCAGCCCAAAAGAGAGGAAGCCTAGGGAATAAAGACCCAAACTATTCTCCCTCATGGCCTCCAGTCTCACCAATGTCCCACACAAGGTGGACCCAACTGGTAGCCAAAGGATAAGAGAACCTGACTGATACAAATCCACACAGGTCAGCTTTGTGGGCTAAGACTATGGTGGAGATGAGTGACCAGTGGTTCTGAAGGCAGAAACAGAAATTATCCAGCACAGAAAAGACAGAAAACAATCCCACTGTATCTGAATTTAATTTCTCTCTTATTAAATTCCTTACTTTGCAATCTCCCCAATGACATAACTGAATGAGATAATTTTTTTACATATACAAAAACTTATATGCTATTTGGCATCTTTGGGTAATGTTGGCTCCTTTTTCAGAAATAAGTTTATTTTTGAAGAAAGAATATACTTTGTATTCAACTTCAAACAAGAACATTTTCTCAAATTAATAAAAAATACTTTAATATTTTTTTAAAGTAAATGAAGTGAAAGATAAAATTTTATATACTGGAAGCAGACATTAAAAGTTTGATAACTGAAATAGTTTATGGTTTTTATAAAGTCTGAAATTTATATTAGATTTTTTCAAAAGTGAAAGTTATTGTAACAAGTGAGAAACAAAAAACATGTAAGTCATTAAATTCCTTTACTACCAGGATTCTCTTACTATCTTCTGAAGTACTCAATGATAATACCATGGTGTATATCCTTGCATACAATTCCCTAACTTTATTCAAATGCATACATGCAAATATATATAAAGATGTTTTTAAATACATATTATCCTTCAGTTTCCTTTTTTTCCACTTAAGAATGTAGCTATCCTGTCAAATCAATAGATATAGATATGACTTCTTTTTAATAGCAGCATTATATTCTATAGTATTAATGTATCATAATTTACTCCATAACTCAATTATTGATGAACATTCATGTGGTCCCCAGTTCTGATTATATATACAGAACTCTGATTGAGTTAGAGTTTTGTTGAAGAACAGTTGTATCATAAACAGAAAGTAATGTCTAACTCAATAGAAAACCCATTCTTTTCATCTAATAAGATCCCATTTGCCAGTGGATCCATTTCTAGACTCTCTTCTATTCCACTAATTTATTTGCTTTTGATAGGCTGCATAATCGACTAACCAAGGGCATGTTCGAATCCAGGTTCCACTATGTGTTGGCTACGTGACCCTAGGCAAGTTTATCTGGCCTCAGTTTTTTCACCTATGAAATGGAAATAATAATTGTATTTCTCTTACAGAGTTGGTTAAGAATTAAATGAATTAGTTTTTGTAAAGCACTTAGAATGGTGTCTAGCATAGTAAGAATTATATATGTTTTTGATAAATAAAAATAAATTCCAAAGGCATACTATCCAAAACAGTAGGTTGTAATAAAGGACTATAGCAAATTTTTAATATATGATGACATTAGATCTTATACCAATGCTCCTTATTCTAAATTGTCTTGGCTATTTATTATTAGACAATTATGCTTCTATTTGTCCTTTAAAATACTTTTGTCCCAACCCATTGAAATTTCAACTGGAATTGTATTAAATTATTTCATTAATTTGGGAAGGATTAATATTTTCTAAAAGCAAATCTTTCATCCAGGAACACAAGTATTGCTTCTTTTACTCAAGTCTTATTGTATCTTTTCTTAAAATTTTTATTGTTAAATTTATTGGGGTGACATTGATCAGGTGTACAATTCTACAATACATTATCTATAGGTTTTCTGGTGGTGTAGTGGCTTCTGTGGTCTCATCGCCGTGGCCTGCGTTCAATTCCCAGCCAGGGAACAAAACAAACAAACAAACAAACAAACAAAAACCATTGTCTATGTGTTGTATTATGTGTTCATCACCCAGAGTCAGTTCTCTTTCTATCACTATATATTTGTGTCCGTGTCCCTTCTCCTCTACCCCCTTCCCACTTACCCTCTCAGGTAACTACTAAATTATTGACTGCATCCACGAGTTTTGTTTCTTTGTTGCTTTCAATCTTATGTTCCACATATGAGCGAAATCATGTAGCTCTTGTTTTTTTCTGTCGGGCTTATTTCACTTAGCATGATGATCTCAAGATCCCACCATGTTGTGGAAGATGGCCTTATTTCATCTTTTCTTATAGCTGAAGAGTAACCCATTGTGTAAATATCACAACTTCTTTATCCAGTCATCTATCAGAGGACACTTGGGTTGTGTTCTTGACGTGGGCACCATAAATAGTGCTGCAATGAACATTGCGTTGCACATATCTTTGCAGGTTTTCAAGTTATTTGGGTAGATGCCCAGAAGAGGGATTGCCAGGTCATATGGCAATTCTATTCTTAGTTTTTTGAGGAACCTCCATACTGTCCTCTATAGTGTTTGTACCAGGTTGCATTCCCACCAGCAGTGTACGACATTTACTTTTTCTCCACATCCTCTCCAGCACTTGTTATTCCTTGTCTTGTTGATAATGGCCATTCTCACAGGTGTGAGGTGATATCTCATTGTGGTTTTGATTTGCGTTTCCCTGATAGCTAATGAAGTTGAGCATTTTTTCATGTGTCTGTTGGCTATTTGTGTGTCTTCCTGGGAGAAGTGTCCATTCAGGTCCTCTGCCCATTTTTTAATTGCGTTGTTTGTTTTTTGGTTGTTGAGGTGTATGAGTTCTTTATATATTTTAGCTATTAGCCCCTTATCAGAGGCATTGTTTGCAAATATTTTTTCCCATTCATTTGATTGTCTTTTTGCTTTGTTGATGGTTTCTTTTGCTGTGCAGAAATTTTTTAGTTTGATATAATCCATTCATTTATTTTTGTTTTTACTTTCCTTGCATTTGAGGTCAGGTCCATGAAGTCCTCCCTGAACCTAAGGTCTGTAAGTTTGGTACCGGTGTTTTCTTCTATACAGTTTATTGGTTCGGGTCTGTCATTGCCAAGTTCTCCAGGCAGGGCAGGTTTCGTCAGTGGTACACCCAGTTGAGAAAACACATGTGGAGCCAACATAGGGGGAGCATAAACACCCCAGCAAGCAAGCCACTTTATTGCGCACCTGGGACTATATATACGTATTCAAACAAAAGTGGCATCGTGCCGCATCTGCCCAGTAGCAGTTGTTTGGGTTTTCATGGTTCCATAAGGCAGGACATGCGCAGTAACTGTCAGCCCCAGGAATTCCTCAACCCCAGACATGGACTGATTATACCAAGGTCAAGCCTGGGCTGCAGGCCTGGCTTTAACCCTTCACAGCGGGCCTGGCTGTAATTCTTTACAGCAGGCTTGGCTTTAACCCTTTGGGGACTGACAGGGTCTTATGTGAAGTCTTTAATCCATCTTGAGTTTTGGTATACAGTGATGGTTCGCAGTACAGATTCATTCTTGTGCATGTGGATTTCCAATTTTCCCAGCGCTATTTACCGAAGAGGCTTTCTTTTCCCCATTGTATATTTTTTGCTCCTTTGTCAAAAATTATCTTTCCATATATTTGTGAGTTTATTTCTGGATTTTCAATTCTGTTCCATTGATCTGTGTGTCTGTTTTTCTGCCAGTACCAAACTGTGTTGATTATTAATGCTTTGCATTATAGAATGAAATTGGGAAGTGTGATGATGCCTCCAGGCTTATTCTTTTTTTGTAGGATTGCTTTAGTGATTTAAGGTCTTTTGTGGTTCCATAGAATCTAATGATTCTTTTATCTATTTCTTAAAAGAGTGTCTGTGGGATTCTGATGGGAATTGCATTAAATCTGTGTATTGCTTTGGGTAATATTTCAACCCATTTCAACTATCTTGACTCTTCCAATCCATGAACCTGGAATATCTTTCCATTTCTGTGTCCTCTGCAATTTCTGTTAGTAATGTCTTACCGTTTTCAGTGTATAAGCCCTGCTTCCTATGATAATTAATTCTGTTTTCATTTCTTTTATTGCATCTCCAGAATTTATCTTTGTTGTTTTTTTCATAGTTTCAATTTCTTTGTTGAAGTGTTCCTTTTGTTCACAGATTTCCCTTCTGAGATCATTTAGCTCCCTCTGTGTGCTCTGCCAATTTTCTTTGATCTGAGTGTTTTTAGAACTGCAGTCTTGAGTTCTATGTTATTTACATCATATAATTCCAATCTTTCAATTTCTTTCCTGGAGAATTTCCATTTTTTTTTTCAGTGCAGCTTTGTTCCCTAGGGTACTCATTGATCTCTTCCTGGGCATAAGGGCTTTTCCCCTGGCAAATATGAAGAGGTCTTTCTTTCACTTCCCAGTTGGTGTTGCTGCTGTGTCTTACAATATTTTCTCTTGTCTATTCAGTCTTCTCACACTGAAAGATTCCCTGGAAGGTGGGGTTCTCTACTTTTATCTTGTTGCCTTAATCTCAGTGCACCTCTTTTGGGGAAGGATGCGGTAGGTGATAATATTTGATGCCTCTGGAACCTCAATGCAGGCTGGAGGCATTGTGCCTGTGCTTTGCAGTCTACCAGAGCCCCAATGCTGGTTTCAGCTGGAAGGGTGGAGGCAGGGTTTGTTGGGAAAAGAGCAGATGGCTCTTATTGATGGCACCGGGAAATGGCTGTCTCCCCTTCTGCAGCTGACAGCAGGTTCCAAGTAGAGCTGGGGAGGCAAGCCCTGGGAGAGAGTCCGGGGGAAACCAACAGGCTCCACACTCACAGGTTTTTCTGGGCTGTGGGAGTAGTGCTGATTGCAACTCCTGTGTGACCTGAGATTGCACACTGTCCTGGGCACTAATTTCAGCCATGACACAATCTTGTCTGCCCGCCAAGAGCAAAAAGGGTTGCTGCAAATGCACACCCGTGGGTCTATTCTTCTCCCCTCTCCTGTGCCCACACCTTGGCTGGAACTGTGATAGCTCCCAGTCAGCACTTCCACAGGCTGGGTCTCTCACTCAGCTTGCCCAGGGATGCCCTGTGGCTGAGTCTGCAGCACCTGTGTGTTGCAGTTTCCTTGAGCCCCGCTGTTGGACTTGGCCGGAAGGGAGGGGGCAGGGTTTGTTGGGAAAAGAGCAGGTGTAGCATTTTTTTTTTTTTTTTATGGCACTGTGTAATGGCCATCTTTCCCTCTGTGGCTGACTGCAGGCTTCAGGTGGAGCTGGGGAGGCAATCCCTGAGAGAGAGAGTCGGTGGAGAAAGACAACAGGCTCCACGCCCACAGGTTTCTCCTGGCTGTGAGGAAAGTGCTGATTGCAGCTGCTGTGTGACGGGAGATCGCACACAGTCCTGGGCACTGGTTTCAGCCACGAGGCAATCTTGTCTGCCCACCCAGAGCAGAAAGGGCCACTGAGAGTAGGCACCTTGGGTCTGTCCTTCTCCCTACTCCCTAGCCCCAGCCTCACCCAGCACTGTGATATCGCCTGGTCAGCATTTCCATGGGCCCTGTCTCGCAGGCAGCTCACCCATGGCCACCCTGTGTGTTGCAGTTTACCTGAGCCCCCTGTTGGATTCAGCTAGAAGGGTGGGGGCAGGGTTATTGTATCTTTTTAAATAATTTTTTATGGCTTTTCTCATAAAAGTTCTGTCCCTTTTTTGCTAAGTTTTATTCCAGTGCATGTTATAATTTGGAGGACTTTTGTGAATAGGACTATTTTTTTTTATTCTGTTGTGTTTTATATTTTTATTTATTTTGGAATAAATGATATATATACATGGCTCAAAATTCAAAATGCACTCGACTATCCAGTGAAAGTCCCTTCAAACACTTTCTTTGGACCCCTTCCCTCCTACAGTTTTTAAAAGGTCCTTATACAACTTTAAAAATGAAGTTATATCATTTACACATTATAGAAAGAAATTACATACGTGATGCAAAAAACTGTATTAAGTAGTTTTTTCAACTCGTTGCCATTTAATTATATCTAGATTTCAACATAGCCATCATCTCTGGTGGTTCAACCTTTTCCCTCAATTCACTGAAAACATTTGTTATTTAATGCAGGATGTTTTCATTAACTTATCTGATCTGGATGAGTAAACAACATTTACTCTTTGTGAGTAAACAAGAGCTTTTAAAATGTCATCATAAAATGTCATTCAATGGTGGTTAGTAAGAATATAAGGTAAGTAATGTTTACATCAACATTTATGATGGCTTTAGTGAAATAACATGCCTCAAAACTGTCACTCATTCTAAGCAGCGTTACAAAATGCTCTTTTGGTTTCCTATCTCTGTAACTCTCTTCCATACATAGATAAGACCACTTGACCCCATCCATACCCACACAGGAACAGCCCTTCTTCATCTTGGGCCATTCCTGATCTGAGGTTGGAGAGTGTGTGCCTTGCAGCCTCA
Organism: Lyroderma lyra; assembly: GCA_004026885.1. Taxonomy (NCBI): domain Eukaryota; kingdom Metazoa; phylum Chordata; class Mammalia; order Chiroptera; family Megadermatidae; genus Lyroderma; species Lyroderma lyra. The sequence continues at coordinate 320,747 of PVJL010000451.1, read as the reverse complement.
AGTTTTCCTCTCCCTCCAAGCCAAATTGCTCTCCTCCATCTCTCTTTTAGTTAATGACTTCACTCTCCACCAATTATCCTGCCGGGAAATCCCAGTAATGGAAGTCCAGTTCACAGGGAGCCCAGAACCAAGAGAGACCCATCAAACTTTATGTTTCCTTTGTTGGCGGGGGAGGCGGGGCTGAGGAAATAATCACAGTGGGCCCGTAGAACTTTATGGACAGCATCCCAGAATTACTTTTTTTTTGGTTGTAGATGATAAGCCGCACCCTCTCTGGGGATGTCACGCTCTATTTATAATACGTTCTCTGTAGCTCCTTGCCGGTCAAGCTCTCTTGGCTGCCTCTACAACCTTACCAGGCATTATGGCAATTTCAGCAGTCTGGCTCCTATCAGTTAAGCATTGCCAGGTGGCTTTTGTTACTTTCAGGCTCAACATCCCCATGGTATTGATGAGCCTGGCTTGGTGACCACCCTCTTTACCAGCAGTGCTGGCCCACAAAGGAGAACTGCTACCATCATGTTGGATGGTACTAGCTGGCATCCTTCTCGCTAGTAAGATGCTTAGTGGCCTTGGTGAACGGTGTATTCTCTGGGCTCACAATCCTTGGTTGCTTTTCTGGCTGAAGTGGAATCAAGAATCATTTTTTTCTTCTTAAAATAAAAATTATGGCGATCGGTCTGCCTGCTCATAGGAAGAGAAAGAGCAAAAGCAAATAGCAGGAGAGAAGGGAGACAGCAATGTGACGGAGATGACGTGAAATGTTGTGAGCAAGAAGGGAGTCTGGCTTTAGCAGGAGTGGGTGGGAAATTTGATCTATCATAGCAGATACATGCGAACAAATGCTGCAAGGGGGTAGATGGAATGGAGTGGTGGTGGTAGTGAAGGGCTGTGGAAACTCTCTTCTGATTATTTCAATTTTCTCAGTGAACTAAGAAGCAAGGTCACTGGTTAGAAGTGAGGATGGAGAGGTGTTGAAGGTTTGAGGTGAATTAACAGGGATGAAATAAATACCTGAAATTATACGCCTTTGTATAAAATTGCTAAGTCATTCTAAACGAGCTCAGACTGCGAGGATAGCATTAATTAGGAATTAAACATTTACAAACTTAAGCATTATTCCCCCAGAAAAATATGGGCATGCTTGAACTCATTGCTTTCACAAAACCTAAATCCTAACTGTTATCTGCTATGATTTAACATCAGGACATAGAATTATGTTTGCTGTGTTGCCTTTCATTACAGCACTTCACTTGGAAATTGAGAACTATGTGCCAATTTCCTTTCTGAATCTTGACATTTTGTTATTAGTTACTGTTTAGTGAGAGCCATGTCAGCTGTGTGGCACCTCTGGGGAAGGGTGGGTGTTTGTGTTTTTGGCAAGGTAGGAGCCTGTTTCTGCAATTTCCCTTTGTTAATTCTTTGTTTCAACCAGAAAGAAAAAGGTAGGCTTCTCTGCTTCATTTTGGTGATGGTGTATCAAAAGGAGACCATCCACTTACGCTGAGATAGTTCCTTTTTAATTTACAGGCACATTTGCCAAATTAAAATCTGGGTTATCTACCCTCATGGGGAAAATTAAATAAAGTAACATTTTCAGGTCTGCCTTACTGTGTTCATAAAAAGAAGGTGCAATTTTTCTCTGTTCCTGGAGAACACAAAAAGTACCTCTTTTCCAGCTGCCACTGTGAAAAAAAGATAGAAAAGACTGAGATTTACAGAATTATTTCATTTGATCATTCAATATATTTTCCATAAGATCTAAACTTGATTTTAAAAGTAATAAAAATGCAATGGCAGGTCCATCAGACGGAAGTTTTTACTTTAACTTGAAGTGAATGATAACAGATAAGGAGATGTAAAAAGAGTAATTTTATAAACCGAATCCTGGGTACTGAATTTTTTAAGACTCAGTGCTTTAACTGGTTATATTGACTTCATTTTTCAGTGCTCCTATTGTTTCTTTGATAATATCAAGTTGAGGATGAACAGGGTATTCAAAAGCAATCTATTACAGCCCAAAAGGCCAGGAAATCTATACAAGGCTTCCTGTTTTATACAACTGTGGGAATAAATGACTAAAACTAAAGAGAACTCTGAGGAGAAAGTTATGTATTTGTGTGATAGTGCCACCTAGCCTATACAATAATACTCTACCCATATGGCATCAATTTGCTAATTCAAATAGAAATTGACTATACTTTATATGGAAATTGTATATTTTCAAGAGCAAGATAAATTTGAAATGCCAGTTCTTCAAAGATTCCAGACAAACGATTCATATCATATGGCATATGGGAGACATTTTATTTGGGTCACTCAGTGATTTTTTTAACTGTTTTGAAGTGGCCACTTCTAGATCCATGGCCTTTATCTTAGACATTATAACTTGCTAGTTTATCAGACTAGAAAGTTTAGGATGAGGGTAGGTGAGGAAATGTACATATTAGGGATCTATTATCCAAAAACGATTAATTAAATAAGAATCTATGATAAGGAACAAGAATTTATTTACATTGTTTAGGACATATGGTTTTTTTAAACCTTTGAGTAAATTCATTTGCATGTTTCTATAAAGTTTGCAGCTATCCATTCATTTTAAATTATGATGCTTTGGTTTTGAGATTTATTCATGGCGTTCAACTTAAACACACTCCCCAACAGGAGCACAGGGTGTCCATTCACCAAAGCTGTAAACAACATTTTTCTTTTCTCGCCATATACACTCTATTTTAAGGTAGAAGGAGGAATAGAAACTTAAGAACATTTCAGAAGACTTGGGACCCAATCAGCATGTGTAGAGGCTTGCGTCCTACACTGCATATACTTTTATTTTTTTCAAATTCTGTTTTGGTAGGAGCTTATCCAGATGAGCTACACAGTAAAGGAATGTTAAAGCAGGAAGAAACCCTGGAGAGGATCTAAGGCCCGAAACCAGTGGAACCTGCTAGTTTTATAAATTCTAGAGAAGTCGGGAGATTTGCCAATATTATTAATATATTAATATGTAGCATGGCCCCTGTCTTCTATTCTATGGGACATTTGGGAAAGGATGTACCATATGTATATGAAAGTACAGACTTGGTGTCAGACCAACCCATTAAAATCCCTGCTAAACTAATAGCTAACTATATAGCCTTGAGCAAGTTATCCAACCTCTCTAAAACCTTATAAAATTTCTGTATCTTAAATTAGAGATAATAAATAGCATACCACATAGAGTTGTAACGTGAATTATGCTCGGTAATCAATGTAAAAGTTCATCACACATAGAAAATAATAAAATAACACAGAAAATATATAAATTCACTATGCTAACATTCCCAATAGAATCGTACTACCTAGTGAAAATATTCTACTCTAAGTAGCTTAAAATTAAATTTGAAGGGAGTTTTATCAAGAAATTCTTTAGGTTGTTTAAATTATATTTGGGAATCTCATTAGTTGCACAAGGTATAACACTGAACCCAGGGCACTTGTGTACCCAAACTACCTATGTAAAACCAAACCACTTTGAAAGAGTTCTGTGTAGGTGAAAAAGTGCAAAGTCTCATGCACCCATCTGAACATGTTATAGATACATACATATGTGACTGAAAATTTTAAGGAAACTGGCCCTCTTGATGTATCCTTTTTCATGAATTGCACCTGAATCTGGTCATATTAAAATCAGATTTTGATATCTTCAATGAATAGGTTATCATTTTAAATAAAACAAATGTAAGAAAAATCCTATATTATAGTCTTCTCTAGAATTCAATAGATCCAGCTGTTAGTGTTCTGCATGTAGAAACTCTGAACCTGAACATCAAATATATTCTTGCAAAGTATAGCCAATAAGATGCCAATCCACAGTTATGGCCAACTGGCATCAAAGCAACTCTTTTTGGCTGGTAGGCAAATGGTATTTGGGTCAGAGAGAAAGCCAAGTCCCTGAAGATTCTCTCAAAATTCCAAACAGCAAAAGCTCCATTGTTCAGATAAGGGACCCCTTACTCAGGGCCTCCCGGCAAATAAATGATCTAAAACATGTCCAGATAGCAATGACTTTTGTTGGAGCAAGCTTTTAATTGGTGATTAAAGGTTCTTCAAAAAAGCACTTAAAAGTTAAAAGAACTTTTATCTCTACTGCAAGTTGGGATCTACTTCATGCAAATGCTGTGTCATTTCAAGTTATCTGAGAAGCAGATGGCAAGATGGAATTAGATGTTTGAAGAATTTATTGTAGGATACACCTATAAAAGATAGAGAGGCAGCACAATAGCCAGGGAGAATGTTACACCACAGTGCAGATCTAGCACTTGTGTAATGACTGAAGGAAGAAAGAATGATCCTGTAGGAAGAGCCTCAGACTATAATGCACAATGCCTCAATCGGGTCAACAGAAAGTGCTTGAGCACAGATTGCCCTTCAGAAGAGTCTGGGGTCAGGCAGAAATGGACCAGCTCTAGTAGCCAGTCACTAGTTGGGAAGAGCCTGAAGGAAGTGTGGCCTTGGCATGAACATTATGACAGACCCAAAGGCATGACCACTGGAGACTGTCTGCCAATCCCAATACTTATACAAAGTTCTCTGGAAGGGAGATCTGAGCCATGCATCTCCATGGCTGCCAGAGAGGTCTCCCTAAAATAAGACCCTCAAGGGTTCTTTAACTGGACTCCTTAGAAAAACAAGAGGGTTAGTTAAGAATTATTGAAACAAGGATTACTTGCAGTTTACTATATATGAGGGCTGTCTGGAAAAAAATCCAGCTATAAATGCCTCTATTTTTCATATTACATGGCTAGATGCTTTCCAGACAGCCCTTGTATATAGTATGGTATACAGTGAAATATAGACAATAGCCAGGGCTCAGATATTAACTTTCAGTTCCTGTACAAAGGAATTGGTAAAACATTTGGCCTAGCAAGGCTTAAATAATTGCTTCTATATGGTAAATGTTTCCTTCTTAGTTATTTTATGGCCCAGATTTATTACATCCTCTTCATCTGAGTTTCATGCAGTTCTAGATTAAAATGGCTTTTGCCTCAAATAATTGACCATATTAGTAATAATACTACCAAATGTATCAATACAAAATTCTTATTTCATGAATTCTGACTCTGTACATTATTTCAATAACTTGATGACTCCTCTTTATTTCACAAAACTTAAAGAGGATTCTTCTTCTCTCTTTGACAATCATTGTTACGTAAGAATGATGAACTTTTTACCTAAGATCCTGCAGAGTTCTGGCATTTCTGAGCTGCTTCTGTTGTGCTACAGAGAAGGCAGGTGGAGGGACAGCGGGGTGGGCTTTATGTCCCCAGCTTTGGGCTGAAAGGTAACTGTAGGGATTGAGTCTGAGAAAAAATATACTATAGTCTGTTACACTTTGCTTCAGTATGGCACTGACAAATCTCACTGCAACAGCCCAGGTGTCCTTCTGTCATTGTCACAACTAAGTATAAACTCTACTAGCATTGTCCCCAGAACTTTTAACCAGCACAGCCTCCTCCTGCCTAGAAATCTAGAATTTATCTTTTTAAAAAAATCATTATTACACTTTACTTACAATATTATAATGGTTTCAGGTGCACAGCACAATGATGAGTCATTTATATAACTTACTAAATCCTCATTCTGAAACATCTGCTTTCCTCTAACACCGTACATAGTTATTACAATGTGGTTGACTGTATGCCCTATGCTGCATTTTATATCCCTATGACTGTTCTGTGACTGTGAATTTGTACTTCTTGACTTTTTTCCCTTCTTTCCTACCCCTCTTGCTCTCCTCCCATCACTCCAACAAATCTAATACCTGTCTGACACCCTGCAGTTACTGCAAACTTCTTGACTATATTCCCATGTTATACTCTGTATTTCCTTGATTATTGTCTTGTAACAATCAAATGAAATTTCTCCATTCCTTTCCCTTATTTTACCCAGTCTCCCATCCTTCCTCCCATTTTAAGGAAGTCTGTCTAGCATGCTTTGTAGTTCTGGTTTGGTGTTGATGAATTCCTTTAGTCTTTTCTTATCTGAGAAGCTCTTTATCAGTCCTTCGATTTTGAATGCTAATCTTGCTGGATACTTCATTCTTGGTTTTCAACACAGCGAATATTTTCTGCCAGTCCCTTCTGACCGGTAAAGTTTCTGGTGAGAAATCAACTGTAAGGCAAATGGGTGTCCCCTTATAAGTTACTACTTGCATTTCTCTTGCTGTTTTTAGAATTTTCTCTTTCTTTAACGTTTGCCATTTTAATTATGATGTGTCTTTGTGTGTTCTTGTTTGGGATCATCTTGTTTGGGACTCTTTGTGCTTCCTGGACTTGTATATCTATTTCCTTCACCAGGTTAGGAAAATTTTCAATCATTATTTCTTCAAATAATTTCTCGATTCCTTGTTTCCCCTCTGTCCCTTCTCATAATCCTATGATTTATGTATTTTTATACTTGATATCATCCCAGAGGAAGCTCAAACCATTCTCATTTTTCTGGATTCTTGCGTCTTTTGTTCTGAATGAGTGTTTTCTGCTGGCTTTCCCTGCAAATCATTGCTTTGTGCTTCTATTTTTATCTAGTGTAGTGGCTTTTATTCCTCTCTTCATTTCAGTTAATGCTGTCATTATCTCTGTCTAGTCCTTTATAATGGTTTGTAAATCCTCTTTAATGCTTGCTATCTCTCTGTGGAAGTTATCATTCCGTTCTTTAAACACGTTTATAATCATTGCTTTGAGCTCAGTTTCTGATGGGTCCCCATCTCTCTTATTTATTTATTTTTTGTTTGTTTCTTGTTCAGACTTATTTTGAGCTCCCTTTCTCTGGTTTCTCATTTTGGCAGCCTCTCTGGACTCTCACTGCTGCAGTTTATTTGGTGTTCACTGCTGATACTGGCTGGGCAGAGGTCTGTGGGGGAGGGGCGTTTGTGGCTTGGTTTTCTTCCTGTGGCTCCAGGGGTCATGAGTTCGGGTGTGATTGTGTCTTTTTGTTCTCAGTTTGCCTCATGTGAAGACTCTAGCCTGAGCTTTGGGGTCAGTCCTGTATGCTGGTCTTTCAGATTGTCCTGGTTGTGGGCCAGAAAATATGCATTTGCAGCACCCCCACCCCCTCTCCTTCTCCTTCCCTGCTGGAGCATTCGGGTTGCAGCTCCTCACTGCCCTGTGATTCCTGCTCCTCTGGGAACCAGAGTGAAGTCTGATGGGTGCCTTTTGTCTGCGGGTCTGCATCCCCTGGGACCAAAGTGAGGGCTGGTTGTGCTGTCTCATGCCCCCGCCTATGGGCCTCCTTTCTTCTGTCCCATGGACCAAGTGAGGCCCAAAGCGCCCTCCCACTGCTGCCTTCCTCCTCCCTCCCCCAGCGGTAGATTTCCAAGTGGGGACCCACATAGTCAAATCCCCACTCTTCCCTTTATTTCTCCTTTCTTTAACCCTCTGCCCACCTGCAGGTACTTTAATGTGATGAGTGGGTTCCTTAGCTGTGATTGTGCGATGTGTAGAGAGTCCTTGGTTGAGTTATAGATGTTTAATTAGTTGTAATCTCCAGAGGAGTTTTTCAGAGATCCCTCTCACACCACCATTTTATTGCTCTCCTAGAATATATCTTTTTGAAAGAATTATCTCAAGTTTCCAACTAAAAACCTTTAATTGGATAAATGCAAACTTTGGGTAGAAATACCAGGATAACAAGGCACTTCGTATGCAGAGCATTCAAACAGAAAAGATATTATGTCTTCTTTGAAATCCACTGAGGAGCAATAATTATGGAGTTTTTCCTCAGTAAACCCTGTGCCTGGGTGAATTAGCAAAGTGCAGCTTACCTCTTGAGCTAAACTTTTTACCATGATAGTACTTATATAATCCAACCTTAACCTAGACTATGCTGAGAATTCTGACAACTCCCCCACAGGAGAGAATGCCTGACTTCTCCCTGATTTATGCTGAGAAAATACTCTGCCAAACACAAAGATGGGGTGCCAGCACTCAGAAGAAATAAAAAAAATTAATCTATGGTGATAGTTGAAATAATGACCAGCTTTATCCCACTTGGAACTCTTTATTTTCTCAAAGTATATAATTAGTTGGGTTTATACAATCCCAAAGTAGGCCTTATGGGAACTTTAAACACACCTGTCATTCTCTGTGACTCATTTTTGCTTGTATGGTATTAGGGCATCTCAAGAAAGTAGGATTAATAAGGATGTGAAATTTTAATGTAGACAATTTTTATTGAAAGAAAAGCTCTCTAATCTATTGCTTTGTGTTGTTAATGGAAGACAGCTTTCGGCCTCAGTCTGCTTCAAGGGTATACCCCAGCATATAGATTATATAGCTTGGCTGTATTACCTGCTTCTTAAACCAAAGCAGATGTATTTCTTTTGTCTTTATAAAAATCATTGCATTTTTAAAAATTATAGAAGGTGTTCCTTCTCACTGAAAAAAAAATCTAATAAAACTATATAAAATGTGAATTTGCCTTCATTAATATAATTTAGCAAAATTTTATGAGTTTGTAAGTACATACCTTTGAAAGTGGAGTTTCTAGGTAAAAGGATACATGAATTTAACCTTGTATAGATATGTCAAATTGTCCTGAAAATAAACTTTCCCTATTTACATTCTCAATTGACATTAAATAAGAATGTCTTTGTCCCCATATGTACCCCAACAAATAATCGTACTATTAACATGCTTTATCTTTTACAATCTGAATGATTTTAAAAAAGGTTTTATAGTTTTGATTTACATTTTGAGCAGTGAATTAATTTGAGCATCTTTTCATATGTTTATAATAATTATATTTTCTGTGAATTGTCTCCTTTTAACTGTCTTTGAAATATCTATTTTTGTATTGGGTTACTTGCCTATTTTTTTTTATAAATGAGTTTTTAAGATCTCCTTATATATTAGGTTTTTTTCCTGTTTTATCTGTTGCAAATAATTTTTCATTCTATATTATTTTGCATTACTTGATTAATTTTAATTTTAATTTATTTATTTACCATGGCAATATATGAGGACTGCCTGGAAAAAATCCAGTCATAAATACCTCTATTTTTCATATTACATGGCTGGATACTTTCTGGACATATTTTATGTTTTAAAATCAAAACAAAATTCTAGAATATATACAAACATATTTTGATATATCTATACCTTTGTATAATCATTGTCTTCTCATGCAAAATATACATTATCAATAATAAAGCCAGATAGGAAATATAAAACTTCAAATTCTTTGCCATTGACTAAAACTATGTTAAGTCAATATTATCTCATGGTGATCAGCAGCTCAATTTTTTTTTAATTCATTTTTATTGTTAGACTTATTGGGGTGACATCTGTTAGCAAGGATTACATAGGTTTCAGGCATACAATTCTACAGTGCATTGTCAGCTTGTTGTATAATAAGTTCACCACCTAATGTGACTTCTCTTTCCATCACCTTATATTTAGCTTCCCCCACTCCTCTCCCACCCCCTCCCCTTTCTCCCCTCCCTATCCTACTCATCCCCAAATAAACATTAAACTATTGATTGTGTCCATGGGTTATTTGTTTGTTCATTTCTTTTTTCTTTGCTTTCAGTTTTATATTCTGCATATGAGTGAAGTCATACAGTTCTTTGTTTTTTCTGTCTGGCTTATTTCACTAAGCATGATGATCTCCAGGTCCATCCATTTTTTGCAAATGGCAATAGCAGCTCAATTTTGTATTTATATAGATAGATTAATAAAAATGAGAACATAAACAAACTTACTATTTCACAATCTCTTTAAACATAAATGAAGCAATTACTTAGTTTTAAAAATGTATAACTTCTGAATTCATCCCTATAAATAAGTTCTAAGAGATAAATTTGTTGCTCAATATTTGCATTTTGACAGGATGATTCTATAAACCAAGCCTTACCAAGAAAAGGGATTTTAAAAATTAGAATTTCATGCTCAGAAAGATAAATTTTGAGGGGATAGTGGGAAATTTTATTAGAGAAACTTTGGTGACCTTGATTCACCCCACAAAAATTGGGTTACTGATTTGAACAATTCTATGATGGCAACTTTCAATAAGTTAAAGTTGCTATTGCTGTTTATTTCTGCAAACTTATTTTTAGAGAGTGACCTAAAGGAAAGAAAACAGGATTTAAGTTGTGTTTTGATAGTTTTCAGTTTGGAATAAACATCCATCATGTACAAGACATGCAAATGTGGTTAAAATTGTTTATTACCTCTTTTATGAGTCATAAACATAAGGGAAACAGTCTATGTATTTTTAGTACACTTAATAAACTCCCAGATAAGGCAGTAGTTAGGTCAATCTTTTACTTGAAATAATCCCAGGAAACTGGAAATTGTAAATAAACCTCAAGTATCTTCCTCATTTTGGTTTTTGTTTATCTGGATGGATTTTGCTCAAACTCTGGAACACATAGTTCCACAGACTCTTCAAGATTTTCATGAACTATGGATGCAATGAAAAATTTAAATGCCAGCATTCTCCAATCTAAGATACTACTTGATTAAAATAATTTTTGAACCAAAACTTTCTGCAGTCACTGTGACGTAAACACTTTACATTTCTTAAAATTAAATGTCGCTACTGGCTTTGAGTTAAAAAGGAATCAAAGCTAGGTGTGAGGCTGTCTCTTATTTCTGGCAGTATTGTCCAGTTTAGCTATCTTCACATGAATTTTCAGAGGGAGAGAGGGCCTCTCATTCTCATCTTATACAACATCACTAATACATCATCTAGTCCACCATGTTGAGTCCATGTATAGTGACCTACAAAAACAATTTCTTGAATGTATTGGTTTTAGAAGATGCACTTCTAAACAATATTTGACTTTCACTTTATAAGCAGTGTATATATTGTAGTGCAAGTTTGTTCAACCTGTGGCCTAGGGGCCATATGCAGCCTAGGATGGCTTTGAATGCTGCCCTACACAAATTCATAAACTTTCTTAAAACATTACAAAAATTATGCACAGACATTTTTTTCCAGCTCATCAGCTATCTTATTGTTAGTGCATTTTAAGTGTGGTCCAAGACAATTCTTCTTCCAATGTGGCTCAGGGAAGCCAAAAGATTGGACACCTCTGTCATAGAGGGGTCATATTTCTTTACTTGTTATAGTCACTAAGCAGCTCAGAACCAATATGAGAGCCCACTTCTGGCAAATGAATAGCACATGATGGTATGCATTTCAAGGACTAACTATCCCTGCCTGTTATCTTAGTTTTATACTCTAATTTTCTATCTTTTTCCCTTTCACATTTGTCTTATTTATTCATCTTTTGGCTTATATATTTCTCCAAAAACTACTTCAAATCCCTTTTGGAGGAAGGTGGCTAGAAAACCATTAACTAGATGTATAAGTAGGTCAAATAAGTAATAAGGCATATACACAGATTAAAAACTGTGATGCCATAGATTGGTTTTAAAAATTATTGAAGTTTATTCATGCTTTTTATTATATAATAAATTAGAGGTGGCACATTATCTCACATTATACAATGTATGAGTTTCTAGAATGTGGATTGTGAATCAAATTATTACAAAGCAAATTATATACAGAGAGTGCCAAAGTCATGTACACACATTTTAAGAAAAGAAAAACTGTATTAAAATTGTAATAATATATACCAATAACAAAAAAAATGACTTCTGCAATTACAAGTGGTGCTCAAAGTGGTTATTAGCAACATGCAGACATGTCTGATTATGGCGAATTACTGCTTGAGCAACGTTGACATCACTTAAAATGTGTATACATGTTTTTGGTGCCCCAATATTTAATGTATTTGAAGAACTTGTTACTCAAGCACTTCATAAAACAGAATTTTAGTATCACATGAATATTCAACTTCTGATACAGATGAGGGTTTCATTAGGTAGATACAGGATTTATGTTCTACAATTTAAAAGAAAACTAGCATGTAAAAAAAAGAATAAGGTCCTGTTTTTCATATCTTTTACCCTCTCCCACTTTCCTAAGTTTTTCACTTCCTAGAGGTAACCACAGATAATAAATTAATGTAATTTTTCCAAATAATTAAAAAAATATTTATATATTGTCCAGGGTCTGGCAAAAATAATGCCCCTCTTTTTTATGTTATGAGCTGGTAATCTATACCAAATCTTTTATTACAAAATCATAAGCATAAAATTCTGTAACACAATATTAACACTCAGGCACACTTTAGGTGACATTTTAGGTCAAATGTTTAAATTGCTGCTCATCTCATAGGAAACATACACCTATAGAATCCAGTGTTACTTCTGCCAGGCCCTGTACATAAAATGGGCAAGAGTTGAATGGACACTTCCAAGAGAGGAGATCCAAATAACAAATAATCATGAAAAGATCCTCAACTTTCTTAGACATCAGGAAAATGCTAATTTAATTCACAATGTAGTACTACTCTACAGGCACCAGAATGGCTAAAACGAAAGAATGTTAAAAAGTCACCAAGTGTTACAGGTGAGGGCGTGAGTGATCATAACTCTCATACACTGCTGGCAGAAGTGCATATTCATATGACCATTTTGAACACTGTTTGGCTTTTTGTACCCAATAAAAATATGTACAAATGCTCTCCCAGAGGCATGTAGCAGAATGTCCAAAGAACAATTTGTAATAAAAAATTGCAATCTACCCAAATTCCCACAAATGGTAGCATTTTTGTTATGAAGTTGTTGGTGTCTTCTCCTGGATATACATTTCAAATATATTTCACAATGTATTGCTTTTCTTTTAGCTTTACTTTCAATATTGAGCATCAGATTGCCTTTAAAAACGAAATTCAACTTTTTAAATAAGCATTTGCTAACTATGTAATGTACGCTGAATTCCACAATGGTTTCCTCAATTGTAAACCCAGCATGGACCTTCTTTCCAAGGTGCCCCTAGACCAATGTCCTCCTTCCCACCCTGCCACTAAAGGAATGAGATCATATGATCAGTACTGCCCTCAGGCCTATGAAATAGAAGCCTGTGCACTGGCTGTCCTGCAGCCATGCCTTAATTCACAAGGTAAAAAACCTTTGTGTGAATGAGATGTGCTTCCAGGGGCTGAGCTTCCTCTTTAGAATGCCTTCTAGATATCTCAGATTTTGGAGTTCCCCACTTAAATGTCCTGGAGTCCTGAGGTTGGAGAGGGAGAGGTTGGATAGAGGTTGGACATGTGAACTGGAGTCTCGTACACATGTATATGAGACCCTGTCTGTGTATGGGGGAGCCAGGAGTTAGATGAGAAGTGAGGAGAATTGGAGAAGGAGGATTGAGCTGAGGACCAGATCTGTTGACATCACCACTTCCTGGTGCAGAACTCTGAGAAATCTAAATTCAACCTTCTAGGTCATTCCGAAGGTATATTTATCAAGATAAGAAAATAGAACATATTATATTGAACAATTTGTTAGCTTGACTGTAACTTTTAAATATTTAGACATATGATACGCAGGCTCCATTTTCCTCTGGCTCTAGAGCCCACAGACGTGAAACTTCATGTAAAGGAATTAAAAATACAATAGACTTGGCTTGTTTCTCCCCTCCCCTTCCCTCATTCTTACCCTTCCCATTAGTTTGGTTCCTGGAAAATTTAAACATTTTTACCTCAGACAGATACTGTGGTCTGGTGGCTTAAAACCACAGGATGGACACGATGGAGAGTGTGGCTACCTGGAGAAGCTGTGAAAGAGGCCAGAGATTGAATTTGGCCCAGAAAGGCTCTGAGCTCCCATCCAACCCCTATAGCTTCCTAATGGTATGACTTGGTCCAGTCACTATGCTTCTCTAAGCCAGCTTTCTCTCTAATAAAGATAGGCTAATCACACCTTTTTCACAAGACTGCAGTGAGGAAAAACTGACATAATTTATGTGAATGTGCTTGGAGAACTGTATAGTGTTAAGATAACATGTGGTAAACAAATTACGAAGCAAATTTAATTTCAAAAGACATTCTGCTTTATTTGTCTACAATAGCTGAGACCTATTTTACTTAGTTCCCAAATTCATTTATAAAAGATAGCATGATTTTCTGTGCTAAGGTGTTTCAGCCTTATACCTGGTGTGGCAAGTGCTGCCGAAGGCCAGTGACTTTGAGGAAAGTCTTATGACCCTTCAAGCCCTCTCTCTCCTCAGTACCTTGCTCTACCCAAGGATTTTTTCCAGCCAGGAATTCTCCAGCAGTTCATCCCCTTCCCTGACCTTTCCTGGCTTCACTAGGTGTGCACTGCAGGGTAGGCAGGTCGGCTCCATTCATGTGAAAAGGGCTCAAGGCTCTTCCTCTTGTGCTTCCACACTGCCTTTGGAGAAATCTGATTAGTCAACTAGATTGATAGTTCATTAAGTAATTGAAAATATTCTGTATGCCTAATTTTCCACAAAAGAAAGTTGCTATGAAACATCTTCATACCTGCTCAGATTCCTTTCTCATTCATACCCTTTTTTGCTTTTATATTTCTACTGCTTTAAAAAACAAGAAGGACAGAACCAAAGAATAAAATAATATGTGACGACTAAAAGTAGGAAAGGCTTGAATATGAAAGAAAGAAGAGATGGAAATAAATGCCTTATGATGGTAAATTTGCTTAGCTCACTTCCTCGGAGGGTAAACTAAGTGACGGACAGAAGCTGAGTCGGACCCGGGATTCCCATCACATCTGCTACCCTCCAGGGAGGGCTCCTGCCCTTTCTGTTACTCAGAGTTGGAAGCTCAAGCTCTTCCTCTATCTTGTGACGACCACAATGGGCTTGCATTTGCTACTGGAAATAGCAACTTATGAAGGAACTGGAGTGTACGCCAAAGTGAAGGCCCAGGATGGTGTAGGGTCTGGACATCGCATCACATGAGAAGCAGTGGAAAGATCTGCCAATGTTTGGCCTGGAGAAGTGGTAACCTGGGGTGAGACATGTGAAAATGCATCTCATGAAAAGAAAAAAAAGACTTAAAAAATTAAAATTTCTAATTTTTTTCCCTATTTGCTCCAGAGATGAAACCAGGTATAAATAATAGAATAGCAGATTCTGGCTAAAGTACTTTTAGCAAATAGTGCACACTTCCCAGTGAGGGAGTTAGTGGGTTATTTAACAATATAATTATCCAGACAGAAGCTAGATGATTGTCTATCAGATGATTTTTAAAAATAAGCCTTCTCATTAGTGGAAGGATAAAGAAAATAATCTCAAAAATGGGTTGGTTTTATTTTTTTAATTTTTAAATCTTTACACTTAAAGGATGTAAAGGGGAACCTTCATTCCTGAGTCCCTGTTGAAACCTATCTCACTTTGTTTCTTTCCACTGGGTGGCTGTACATAGTCTGGCATTTCCCAGGCCCTGAGCTGTGAGTGTCTCTGAACCAACCAACCAGAGTCAGGGCAATCATATTCTTTTCAGTTTTTATAAGCTCTGAATTGAAATAACCGTTTGTTTGTTTGTTTGTTTGGTATTTCATAAAATAAATGGTGATTTGAACCCTTAATTCTGGCTCTTGGATCTCCTTATAAATCTTGGCTAAGAATTTCCAGATCATGAAATAGCTTCCCCTGTTGCCTTTTAAGAGAAGAAAGAAAAGGTAAACATTTCCCAAAGTTGTTTCCTTCTCTTCATAATTTCCTTATCATCCTCTCAACCAAGGCAGTTGTGGGCTGGGGCTGGGGACAAGAGGGGACAGATAATCCTGGTCTAGGAACTCTTACAATATGTCTACAACCATGACACATTCAGTTCCACAATACACTTCTGAGTCCTGGGCAAGGAAGGAAGTCCAGCATTCTTATACCAGTTACTTGCCATTTCTGAGCCCTTATCCTATTATATTTTTCTCTAATCAGTGATTTGTTTATTATGTTTATTGTTCATTGTCTCCACCAGCTAGAATGCAAGCCCCATAAGGGCAGGGTCTTTGTGGTATGCTGTGTAAGTTATTCTGACACATCTGAAGTTTCCAGAACAAATCTGCCATGATGTAGGCTTTCCACTGTTTGCCAAATGAAAGAATCTGGTGGATGGGAATTCAGTGCTTGAAAAAATCCTTTAAAGTAAGTGTGTTTTATTTTTAGAAACTTATTAATTTACCAATAAATATTGTATTAGTCTGGATTCTCCAGAAATATGGGGCCAATAGTATAGATAGATAGATAGATAGATAGATAGATAGATAGATAGAGATTTTAAGGATTTGGCTCATGCCACTATGGAGGTTGGCATGTCAAAATCTGCAAGGTAGGCTGGCAGGCTGGCAACCTAGGAAAGAAATGATGATGCAGTTGAAGTCCAAAGGCAGTCTACTGGCAGAATTCCCTCTTCTTCTGAAGAGTTCAGTCTTTTTCTATTTAAAGTCCTCAAGTGATTGGATGAGGACCACCCACATTATGGAGGCTAATCTACGTTACTCAAAGTCTACCAATTTAAATGCTAATTCAATCTTAAAAATACTTCCATAGAAATATCTAGAATAATTGAAGAAATATCTGAATATCATGCCTAGCCAATATGAACACCATCACAAATATCAATCTAATAATTTGTTTTACAGCTGAAATTATCCCAGAGAAGAACACTCTCGTGCTATAGACCAAGAAAACTGAGATATTGTGAGATAAATAACTGTTCTACCCAAAGTCACAAGTGACTCGCATAGTACTCCAAGGCTCCTGACTGCCAATCCTATGTTCTTCAACTGCAAATGCTACATAAGAACAGAGCTACAAAGTGCTGTTTCTAGTGTTTTGGTCTTTTTGTTTTGTTTTGTGAAACAGCTTTGGCACTTCTTAGTACAATGGCACAAATGAAGTAAGGCCTTAATCCCTAGTAAGAGTAGACTTAAGGAATTATACTGTGGAGTTGCATAGTTTGGGGAGCTACAAATTCTAGATATCTGCACTTGATTGTGCATAAATTGAGTCACAGTTGCTTTTATCGTCTTTAAAATGTAGTTTATGTTATGTTTTCAGCCAAGCTGTAGCAGAGATATGCCACACAGTGGGGGAAGGGCTGTAATAGGGTAAAATAGGTCTTTCAAAATAGGAGTCATTGACAAAGACTTAGGAAGTAAGGGGAGATACCTGGGGAAAGAGATTTAAGGCAGAGGAAAGACTAAGTGAGGAGTACGCCTGCCCTTCTGAAGAAACAGCAAGACAGTCAGTGTGTCACACTGATTGATGGGGCCAGTACCCAATATATTACTCCCCTCCCCCTTCAATAATCTGGAAAATACAAAGTGGCATAAACTACTCTGGACCTAAACATAGTCATGTATGAGATCCAGGGACCTTTATTCATGGGACTTAAAAAAGACTGCCCTTCATGTAAGTTACACATTATTCTGGTTCCATAATATTTTGTATTAACCAGTGCCTCTTATCCTGCTCCTACCAAAGAAGGAGCAATAACCAGAGCAGTCCACTTTCCTGTCTCACACGATGGAGGCTATAGCTGAACCCAGAGGAAAAAAGAAAGCAATCCTTTTTAAAGCATGGCCCTGAAATTATCTCAGGGAGTCAACAATAGAACTTAAAAAGTATTATTATTTTGTGAATCCATCTGGCACCTCCTAGACAAGATCAAGATTCTCTGGGCTCTGGGGAAGGGGGAGAGAGCAAAGAATAAGAAAGCCCAGAGGGGATATAGAGAGTTTGGTGGTGCCAGAGTGTAAGGAGCCAACTTGGAAGATCACCTCAGGAGGGAGTAGAGTCAGTATTTGAGGGCTGCCTGGCATCCACTCCTGCCAGTATAGCCCTTTCACTAGCTTGGGATATATGGAGCACCCATCAGCAGTTGTGCCTGCCTGTGCCCTAATGTTTCTTTTCATAGACCCTCCCCTTTTAAAAACTCCAGACATTGGTCAGCACTCCTACCACTCTAGCAAAGGGTGGAACCCCAGAAGTCAAGGGATTAGGGGAGGGTCTTAGGGAATGTGTTATACTCAGGTGAGACAGAGCAGGCACAGTTAAAAATCAACACTCACCCGCCCCTGCCTCAGAATGGGACAGTAATGATACACACCCCTTTCAGAACCTTTGGTTTGACATGTCTTTGCCTGGAGCATTTGGGTTGTTGAGCCACAGCTCATCCTTGGAAAGGACTCTGAGGAACAGAATTTTCCACTAATTGGGTTTGTTTAAAAACAGGGGTGTCTTATGTGACATCTACCACTCCAAAATCTTTGGCCTTGTGATCCTTCCCAAGTCTTGGCCCAGCTACACAACTCTTTATGCCCCAGGGATCTTTTATTTTAGTGCTAAGAAGCTTGGTTTTCCTTTACGTTGTTGATTAAACATTTCTCTCTGGGTATAAAGTTGGCTTTGTGTTTGGGAAGCCTGTAAAAAATTGTCATTTAGTAAGCGGAAGCTGTTACAAGTTGTTAGATAAATGACATTACAACTGGCAGTCAGTAATAAAGTAAATAGTAAAAAGATAGCATGACTAGTTGCTCCTTCAGATCTCAGATGACCTGGAACTGGACTTCGGTACTTTCTGCTTAGAAGATCATGTAGTGACTGGGAGTTTGATGCTTTACAAAATGACATGCTTATGGACAACGAAATAAAATTTCTGAAGCACTTTGACAACTTCTCAGCTCACTTTACTTTCCCTACAGTGAAATGAGGTGGGCAGGCCTGTATTTAACACATGAACTATATCCAGTCCAGGGCAGCTAAAACACGTTCCCTAGGTCACACACAAGGACAGTCTTCAGGCTGGGGCCCGTGTCTGGACTCCCTGCGGCCTTGGACATCCCTTTTTGTAGTGCCTTGTGTCCCTGGTACATTACTTCATCTCTCTGTCTCCGTTTTCTAACTTCTAAAATACGTAAGGTCCTTCCTATCTTTTCTTTTTAAGGTGCCCCCATGAGCAGGAGTTTGGAAATTGGTTGCAGGTGGAGAGAGGCAATGTTTGGTTGGCTAATCATGCTATCTTGCTGGTTTTCATTCCATTCCTGCGGGAGCTAACTTTTCTGTAAGCGTTCCTTTGAATTTGTTGACTGCATTCAGACTCTTTTAGGTCCTGCCTTCTTTTTGGGAACAGAGTGGGTGGAGAGGAAGGAAGTGTCCTGCAAATACCAATATTTTCCTCTAGGAGGAGCCGCACAGCTCAGATGAGAGTGACACGCACCAACTCCGACTCCTCACCGGGAAACACTTCATCCCAGCTCCTCGGAATGCGTGGCCCGGACGGCTCTCGGCGCCTCTGCCGCGGGTCTCGAACCGGCTGCCCTGAACTCCCGCTTCCCCTCGCTTCGGCAGCCCGGGTCCCGGGGGCAGCGGGCCAGGCCCGGCGTGACCTCTGGTGAACCACGGCCGCTGTTTCCCACCCCTCCCGTCCCATCCTCCCTTCCCGTTTCACCCCGCCCCCTCCTCCTCCCCAAGCCTGACAGCCCTAGAGCTGCCAAGCTGGGCGCAGCCATGGGAAGTGGAGGCGAACTAGGGAGCGGCGGCGGCAGCGGCAGCGGCAGCGGCGGCTGCTGCAGCGGCGGCGGCTGCTGCTGAGCCCGGGCAGCGGCGGGGACCCCGGGCTGCGGCCACGCGGGCCGGAGGCGCCCGCGCGCTCGGCCCCAGCGCGGACGCGAACCCGCGCTCTCAATCCGAGGCTATGCTCGAAGGTACTGGAGGGGGGGTGGGGTGGGAGGGGGTCAGGAGTAGGGCTCTTAATGTACCCCAGTTGTGCCAGGGCGCCTGGGAGTAGACCCCGCGACTCCAGTTGTTTATGAAAATGGGGATCTGTCGTGTGTATTTACCCAGGTAATTTTTTCCCCGGGTAACTTGGGGGTTGTCTGTGCTCCCCCTCCTCCTCACGAAGTTGTTTTCTGCTGGTGGGTTGTTGTAACCCGATCCATGTTTATGTGTGCGCAGCGTGTGCGCGCGTGTGTGCGTGTGCGTGTGTGTGTGTGTGTGTAAGTTGATGGGGGACGGCCTGGTGTTGGGGGTGACAGGAGAAACATCCTACGCTGGAGCTTGCTCACCCCGGGGTTTGCAGTGCGTGGAGGAGCTTCTTCCGAAGATAGTTTTGTTATAAAAGTTTTGCGAGTTTTTCTGTTTGACATCATCAGCCGGGCCGGGGCCGGAAGGCTGAAGCTGCCGCTGCTGAGCGGGGAGAGGTCCCGGGCTGCGGGACTGGAAGACAGGGGAGGTGGTTAGGCTGTGCGTCTACACCGCGCGCTCCTCCTCAAAGCGCACTGCCCTCTGTGGCGTTTGTGGCGGCTGCAGCCTTGCATTGGCACCTACGGGACTGGGGTCAGTAGAGTCACTGCCACAGGTCCCCATGAACTGGGGTGGGTGGAAATCCTGGCGAGACAAGTTCCCCAGCCCTGGACATACTCGTGGTTATAAAATCAACCAGGCTCAAAGTTTTGACAGAATTGTAGGAGGCATGAGGGCTGCGGTGAGTGGAGTAGCCGCATGTGCGAGGGAGAGGGCGCTGGCGGCGCGCAGAGGATGACGGGCAGTGTCACCCACTTGCGGGTGCGTGGAGAAGTCTCTTTGGGGGTGAGTGCTTTATATATAATCCAGAGGGGTACGCTGGTAGCCTGGCGCGGGGTATGTGTACTGAATGGGTGTACGTGTGAGCGTTGAGTGGGAAGGTTTGTCGGCGCCTGAGCCAGTAGGGTGTTTAGAGGGTAGGAGGCCAGAGAGGTTCCTCCTGCCTGTTTGTGCCGCCAGAAGACCTTGGAAGGGACAGGGAAAGGGAAAGGAAATGGGAGGCCTGAGAGTTGGGAAGTCACAGGAGTTCCTGCATAGGATTTAAGTGTCACGGACTTTAAAATTCTAAACCTATTGCCTTGGAGGGTTAGAGGGCTGGAGCTGGAGGGTTCTGGAACGCTCAAGAGACCTGCATAGAGGGTCGACGGTTCTAGGAAATGTGTGTCTGTATGCATACAAAATTCTGTAGATCCGGGACCTAAGTCAGAGCTGAAGATCTGAGGTTCCCGGGGTGCTGCTGTCCATAGTCCAGACTAGATGGTCTTTGGAGTGTTTACTGTTAGACTCCCTGGTGTCTGTGCCTGGGAAGGCACTCACCTTTCCTGGCAGATGTTGTGGAAGCTCAGTGCCTTGAGCAAGTGGTATTCCAGGATAGTTTCCCCCTGGGTCACCCTTCTTTTCTCTGGGGTGTCAAGGGATAGATCTTGGAGATAACCTGTATTGAAACATTTCCAGAAATTAAAATGCTACATGGAAGCAAACTAAAATGATTTAGCAGACAGGGTTGTTGGCTCCATCTTTTTTTGTGATTTGGGGATTCTGTTTCCTTTTGAGAAAAGTGAAAAGTCTCCAGTTACTTATGATTTCCCTTCAGATGGACTTTAGATGGAGCTGGAAGAATGTGTTTCAGCCCAGAGACCCTTGGAAAACATCATTTAGTGTAAGCATGTCCCATCCCTCATCTTTTTCTTTCACCCTCATAAACTCTTTGCTTCACATTGGTCTAAGGAAAGTTGGTGAGTCAACATTCAGCTCTTCTTTTTGAGTAAATATATCACAGTGAAATTACAGTTTTGGTCTCCTGAATGCCATAGAAAGCCAACACTTAATGGGCAAAGGTGTGAAATGAAAGTCTATAAATGCAATGGCAAACTGACGACACAAGTGTATTTTTTTTTTTCAAACCAAGTATAACTGCCTTGCAAATATTTGTCCCAGGCTGAGTTTGGGGATGTGTTTTTGATGATTAATTTTTAAACAGCAGACTCCACATCATAAACCACTTCAAAATGGATACTAGAGGCCTTCTCTGGTGCTATCTCTGGTGCCTGTGTTAACAGATGTTTATGGTGCTTGGTAACCTATGTGATTGTGTTGAGTATCTTGTTAGCTCAGGACATGTTTATAGCATAATGTAATAAATGGAGCCCCACTTGCAGTTTGCTTCTGCCAAGTGTATGAGGCACCCCAGCATGGAAACAAATCTTGAAGCTGGTCCAACTTGGCAAGCCTTTTTGGCTATTTGTGGGTAAGCATTAGTAATGTAAAGATAAATCTGCATGATACAGTGAGAATATGGTGCAGCAAACTGTTGAGCTTAGAAAAACAAAAAAGGCATGGGTTATATTTTTTAAATCTGCTAATCCAAAGCTAAAACTTCTCTGTCATTCTACTGGTAAATTGCAGTTACAGAGATGTGGTTTGCTTTTACAGAACAAATTTTTTAAAATGTGTCAATAATAAAAATAACTTCTATTTCTTAAGTGTGTTCACATGGGTCCATACAAACCATCACTTTTTCTTCTTAAAAAAAGTATAATTTCTGTGATAATGATTTAAATAGTATCAGTAGTCAAGTCAATCACTTTCTGAATCTTAAATTGATAAGAATTGAAGTTTGAGAAGATAAGAGTCAGCCCTCTGCTAGTTGTGTAAACAAGGCAAGACAGGATGTCTTTCTAGCAAGTGATGTTTTTTCAACCTGTAACAGTATAATGTCAATAATGTGCCTCATAAAATAGTTGACTAGGATGATAATCAACTTTAGTGTTAACTCTCTGAAGTTCCACTTCAGTATCTCTCCCTATAAATGGGCCAGCCCACCTTTTCTTGAATATAATCAGGTGAGAATCTTTCTTCCCCACCTGACCAGTCCATTCTAGGAGAGGTTCATTTTAAGAAAGTTTCACCTTGTACTGAATCAATATTTCCTTCCACCTGTTGGCCTACTATTTAGCTGCTGGAGCCATATACAATGAGCCTAATCTCTCTTTCCTTTAAGTGCTATATTTGAAAGCAAACATTATGCTTTTTTTCCTGAATTCTTTTTTGTCTATTCTTGCAGCCTTTCCTCACCCTCTGTGGGGTCCCACCCTTCTCTATCCTGCCCACTATGCCCTAGATTCCACATTCTTGCTATCCCTCCTAATATGTATTTTCTAAAACATGGATGTGAAAACCTTAGTTCTGAACTCCCTACATCTATTAAGGCAGTTTAATATTTATGAGCTTTTTTTATCATTACACTCTTTGCTAATTTCAAACCTATAAACAAGATAACAAATCATTCTTTTCAGATTATTAATCATCCATTGTCAAAACATGATGATAGTAGTTTCCAAACGTTTGTTCATGCCTAAACTTTCTGTAACCCTATGGAAAGTTTAATAATGTGCAGGTCCATTGAATTCTACATGCAATGAAATAGCTACTTAATTTCTCTCTGTCAAGGAATACCAACCCCAAACATACCAGCTGCATAATGTTTTGAAGACAAGAAAATTGAAGTTGCATATTATAGACAGGTAGAGCCTACCTCATAAGGTGTCCTTGTGTCTGCTTGTACAAGCACAAGTCAGTACTAGCCATCAGGCCTTTATTGCCAAGTGCATGAAACACCCCAGCATGAAACAAGTCCCAGAGAGTATGTCATCTGGCCCTAAGTGAGGTGAAAGTGCCTCAGACAGAAATGCTTCCTCAGGCAGCTGGGATTTAAGATGTGCTTACAGCACATCACTGAGTCAACAACCTGCTCTTCCTCTGGAGGGGCACAGCCTGCTAATGTTCCAGGGAAGTCTAGAGCAGGTGTATCACCTCATGAGTAATGGGGGAGAGTCAGGCCTCTTGTGTGTCTGGATCCAAGTCTGACAAATATTCTGATGTTTCTCATTAACCCAGTCTGGTCTTCTGCAAGGAAGGAAGCAAATCTAGTAGGTACAAGAGCCATTCGGAACGTATCCAGCCATGTAATATGAAAAATAGAGGTGTTTATGGCTGGATTTTTTTCAGACAGCCCTCATACGCAGGGAGAGGGTGTGGTTCAAAGGCAAGCACTTTGCAGGCTAGTGGACCTCAGTCTGAACCTGACCTTTACCACCAGACATACAAATTAGCTCCTCTGAGACTCACTTTCTTCCTCTGCAAAAATTACAATTCCTAACTACCCAGGAATGAGGTACTGAAAACCAGCTTTTGTAGCATTTATGGCCTGTATCACCCATTAAAACCTACCTGGTATGATTGATTTCTCTTTTATGTATCTGTCTGGAATGTCCCAGTAAAGTTATAAGTTTCTCCTGCCACCAGCCACAGATGAGAGTCGTCTGTCTCCCTGACAGAAATGTTAATGGCTGATGATGATGATGACAGTGTTGTGTTGTTGTTGCTGCTGTTGTTTTCACAAGTCTGGGTATGAAAGAAATGACTGTTTTTCTTCGCAAAGAGGAAAAAATAACCTGTAATATAGACTGATATCTGGGTCTATCAGAAGCTCCTGCTTTGTACACAGAACTTAAGTCAGATTAAGGAGCCAATGACACTCTTGTGCCTTACATAAAATTGTCCATGTTGTCCCCCTCATGTGCTTGTGTGTGTGCAGTGAGACTCCTCACTCATCCCCTTGTGTTATGGTCTCCATCCATACTACATTTGCTCCTTTGCATTCTTTATTCTGTTCCCATAAAAAGGCAGGAAATAATCAATGATAAAATACACTTTTTTAAGTTCAAAAACTTATTTCACTCCTCCACACCTCCTGCCCACCCTCCCTCCTCACCCAAATGTTATAGCAGACCCACTATACTTGGACATGCAATTTCCAAACCAAAGTTCCACTTTGATACAAGAAACACCCAATTTAGGGTGGCATAATATGAAATAATAGTAAACTAGGTGTCAGGAAACCTGGATTCTTTCTAAGTTCTGCCTCTAATTTGTAATTTTTGCCAATTATTTACCCTTCTGGGGCTTCATATTTCTTTCATGTTAAAAACAGTAGACAACAACAACAGCAACATCAAAAGAGTTGTAAACAAAATGACAGCTCAGGATTCTTTTCAGGGCTATGATTTGAATCCATTTAATTATCGAATTTCTTCTCTCAGCTCCTTTGACACTTTGCTTGAACTTCCCTGAAAATACCTACTTCATTCATTTTTGTTTCTTGGTCTACATTTTACACATCCATCTTCCTTGCTAGGCTATGCGTTCCTCAAGAACAGGAAGAACATTTTTATGTTTTGAATGCTGTAAACACAGCAGGTATGGGACGTGTAAGTTGAATTAATTGGAATTCTATGAACAGTGGAGCCATACTTTACAGCACTTATTTATCAATCTGCAGCAATTTTGAAGATAAGCATCAAGAAATAGTATTTGCTTATTTTATTCCCTCACCATTAATTTTTTCATCAATTAAGTAAGACAGATAAAAATGTAATCACTACTATGTTTCCAGCTCCCATTCTGAAACAGTTCCAGCTCATCATGGTCTGACACAGGAAGTCTTTCTAAAGCAGTTTTCTTTTGTTTTTGTTGTTGTTTGTGCTCTGAGCTAAAGAAAATTCTATGATGGATTCCAGACTCTTAAAAGAAGGTTGACAGAGAGAATCATTGTTTAGTCTCATTCCAGTGCCTCTCTCTACCTTCTGATACAGGCAAAGGAAGTCTTAGCTCAGGCACCAATTTTACTTAATAATGATTCATAAGAAGGCAGTGATTTTCTCAGAAATTGTTGGGCTGTGTGTTTTTAATTAGTGTCTGAACTTACCTTCAAGTACTTTCTTCCAAAATCAGGACATAATTTCTACAGAGGCCTTAAAACTTCCAGATGGTGTTCAGCTCTGATTGGAGCTTGCTTCTTTTCTTATTGACTAGATTTCCATCAGTTTTCTTTACAATAATATCATCATAATCGCAATGAATTATACTTCTTCAATTGGGAATTTGTTTAAACATAAATCGATCTCCGGCTGGTTGGGCTTTTAAGTGAGGAGTGTGTGCTAGGGAAGAAGGTCACTTCACAGAGATTCAGTACAAGTGGTAGAGAACACCCTGCCTGATAAAGCTCTCATTTAGCAGTTGAACACCATAGATTTTGCAACTTGAACAGGTGCTTTTATGTATTTACCTATGATGGACAGCCTGCTATGCTAGACATTTGCTATAGTAACTCCTTGATTGTTTGTGCAGTTGTTTATAAAATGAAAAATTTTAAAAGTAGTATATAATTTAAAATTTTTAAAGAGGCATTCCTCTATGTTTCTTTAGTATATATTAGACATATGATCAAGTCGTGAGTCTAAAGAAAATGCTTTATTTTTCTTGCTTAAAATGGACTTTATCTTTGAGTTGCCATATCAAAAAAAGTAGAGAATAACCATTACAAAACAGTCATACATACTATTCTCTCCGAGAGACAAAAATTGTGTAAGTGATGCAGTAAATAGCTCAACTTCAGGTTGATGATGGCTGATGAGAAACCCAGTCAGACTTCCAATTTTGATTGCCATTGGTCAGGAAAGCAGCTTTTGTCTTTGGTCAGTATGATGACACATGATTCAAATTCACCCTGTAAACTGCTTTTCTGGGAACCTTCAAACTGTACTATTGTTATCCCAGAAAACCTCCATTTGTCAAAGTAAAGAGATTAATCTGGTGAATCATATGTGAAGGATAATTTGTGAAAGGAGTCCGGAAGACAGACTTCTTCCCTCAGTGGTAGATGAACATATGAGAATCCCTGGGCAAGATGATGATAAATAAAGAAAAGATACCATTTTTATACCTAGCAAGTCAAAAAGATAAAAGAAAAAGAAGCAAGAATGAAGAGGAATAATTTCTTTCATATTAGCAGTCAGGGTAGCATCTCGTTCCTCTTAGAAACATTGGCAAAACAATGTTATTCTTATTATAGACACTCAATAAATATTTTATTGATGACCTTCATATGTAATATAACACATGAGAAAAACTGAAGTGTTGATAAGAAGTATGCAGAGAGTTGGGGGCAAAGGGATATGGATACAATCAGATGATAACTAGGCTCTGAGCTCATAAATTCAAATTTGGTATTATTCTCCGTAGATTAGTGATAGCACCTGAATTGTTGAACAACTTTCCAACATGGGTCCTATTAGGGACTTGGAAACATCTAGAAGTTTTTAATATTTGAAGGACCATGGCGACATGTTTTGAATTTTTCTGTAGGACTCAGTAGGACGTGGGAAACATCAAGTGTGCCAGCTTTTGGTATACTCCTCATCATGAGTATGAAATTTTAATTCCTTTGCTTTTGTCCTACAAAGTTCAGTGTTTTTATTTATTCATTATAGTATGTATAAATGTCATCTGAAAGTACTTTGAAAACCACTTGGGAAAAAATAAGAGTAAATAAAATTTTCATTACCCTTCTCTTTCAGGATTCAATCCAGAATATCACATTGCATTTAATTTTACAATTTTTGACTACTGTGCATCCACTCTTTTATTTTGGCCTTCTCATGTGTTCAACTATTCACTAGCCTTTATACCTAGATAGTATGTTCTATGCATGAAAGTACAGTGTTACTGATATCCAGCATCATGTTGGACATAGTATGTTTTAAAAATGAAGTAGATAAATCAAAGCAACAATAAGAACAAAACTTTATTCAGTAGGCATATGTGTAGATGAGCCTCCATCATTTACCTAGGAAGTATTCATAACAGGCTGCTGACACATTTTGAACAGGTGTCCTGAATATAAAATGTAAAGCAGGATACCTTAAATCAGACATGACCCAGTCCCTTCAACGTGCCTAGCAGTGTATGTGTATGTCACACTTAATCCTACTGTGAGTCACATAGCTTTGAGTTCCTTAGATAGATGAAGGAATGAGACTCAGGGATGTTAAGTCACTTGCCCAGGGATTCACAGGTGGTAAACGACACAGCTGAGGTTAAAACTTGTTTTCTGACTTTGGAGCCTATCCTCTTCTTCTTCTTCTTCTTTTTTTAATTATTTATTTCTTTTCAGTTGCAGTTGACATTCAATAGTATTTTCTATTAGTTTCAGGTATACAGCATCGTGGTTAGACATTTATATAATTTATGCTCCCTTGATTAGTCCAATACCCACCTGGCACTATACATAGTTGTTGCAATATTATTGACTATATTCTCTATGCTGTACTTTACATCTCCGTGATTATTTTGTAATGACCAATTTGTATTGGATCCTATACTCTTAATAATGTACTCAATTACTCCTGCTCTTCTCCACTTGCCCAACCTCTATCTTTGGTGCCATTTTGCTAGGCATGTAGTATTTATTATCTATATTATCAAACTGCAAGAGAAATGGATGCCTGGTGTATTTCTTAGTGAGCTGGAGAAAGTATTAGCCTTGAATCTGCAGATTGGTTTTAAAGCCCACCTAACATTGGTAAAACCTATTATCTTGATATCCACATCCATTGACCACAAAGCTCTTCAGAAAGTCACCTGTATGCCGGTAATAAAGTTTTGATCCAAGGCTAACAATAGGCTTGGAAACAAGCATGCCTAAAGAGCAGGACACTGGTGTTGTATGATAATTCAAATATTTTATTATTTTATAATGTGTTTGAGTTTGGATAGTTGACCTCCATTTCTCAGTCTTCCTATGGTTACGGCTTTTTGTTTTTCATTTTAGATTTATGAAGTATTACCTGAGGGATATGGAATATTCAATGAAATCTTTGACTAATCTTTATATTTGCAGTGACTCAAATGAAAATTACCCTTGGTTGCCTTGAAACTTGAGGCATGAAATTCCAAAGAAGAAATTCTTATAAATTATTTGAGCTTTGACTCTGGGAAGATAAACAACATGGATATCTAGGCTAACCAATGCTGAAATTCCTCTAACCTCTAATTCTAAATTCAGGAAAAAATAGGCTTTAAGGTTTTTTGTTTATTTTTGCTTTGATTACAAGTTGTTGGAAGCCTAGAGTTAGTATCTAATAACACAATCTATGTGAAACACAAATTATTGGCTCAGAATGAGATCTAACTTCTAAGAAGCTACAAAAGGACAATCATGTAAAAATAGTGGTCTTTTTTTTTTCTTAGAAGGAATAAGCAGGAATTGACTGAAAGGTATTTCCTTCAGACTCTAATGTTTAGAGCATTGCACGTTGTTGAAGGAGAAAAACCATTACCTTTCAGAACATATGTATGAAACTTTTTTCTTTACTTACATGGCTATATTAAGTTGGCATGGTTTTAACCTATGACCTTTGACCCTTTGATTATAGGCATAGTCTCTTAATGCAGATTTGTAAACTGCTCCAGCAAGACCCCTCAGGGGCCTTGGTGTGTCCAGAGGACAGGGCCAAGCTGGCTGCACCACGTGCTTCCACTCCTGTTTGTTTTACACACAGTGCTTTCTGAGCATTTAAGTTGAAGGAACAGCTGCTCTCCTTAAAAAAAGCAAGCAAAACAAAAATTCTTAAACCTGTTGTGTATTTCCTTATATCATATAGACTGCTTTCTGACTGCCTCTCTTTAGGAAGCCCTCAGGTTTCAAGGAAAAAGCATTTAGTTTTTCTGTGTATAAGTTCA
Organism: Lyroderma lyra; assembly: GCA_004026885.1. Lineage (NCBI taxonomy): Eukaryota > Metazoa > Chordata > Mammalia > Chiroptera > Megadermatidae > Lyroderma > Lyroderma lyra. The sequence continues at coordinate 291,485 of PVJL010000451.1, read as the reverse complement.
GATTTACTTTCAGAACTACGAGACTGCAAACTCCTACAGGGCAAAGGACTGTGTATTACCTACTTAGTGAGCACTCAATAGATTGCTTCACTAATTACTGTTGTGTGGACAATAGCAAGGAAATGCTTATTATGACCAGGGACTATACCGAGGGTTTTTTTTGTTTTTTGTTTTTTTGTTTTTTTCATGTTGTATCATTTAATCTCACACAAAACCCCTACAATCCACCTAATTGTACATTTGGTGAAACTATGACATGGGGAGGTTAAATAATTTGTGCAAAGACCCTTAATTGGTAAGTAGTACAGTCAAGATTCAAACGCAAAACTTCCTCATTCCAAGTGTGTCTAACTTGCATATGTCCAACCACTGCCTATGTGGTGCTTTTAAAACTATATCCACGAATTCTTTGAGACTCCTTTTCTCAGGAGGTGGAGCCCAAATTCCTTCCCCTCTAGTGCAGGCTGGACTCAGTGACTCATTTCTAATGAATAAAGTGGAAGTGAGAATGTCAGTTTTGGAGGCTGGATCATTCATTCAAAGGCACTGTGACTTCTGTCATGGTTGCTCTCTCTTTTGGATCATTTTACTCTGGGGGCAACTGACTGCCATGTTTTGAGCTATGCTATAGAGAGGCCTACCACCAGCATGGTATAAAGAACTCATGTCCCCAGTCCAATAGCCAGTGTGAAACTGAATCCTCTTGACAACAGCCACCATGAGAATGACCTTGGAGGTAGAGCCTTCAGCTCCAGTCCAGCCTCAGAATGACTCCAGAGCCCTCCTCACCCCTAAGAGCTTGACTGAAACTTCATGAAAGACCCTAGCCAGAACCACCAGCTAAACCTCTTCTGAGTCTCTGCCTTTAGACTGTAAGATAATGTTTGTTGTTTTAAACTGCTAAATTTTGGGTTAATTTGTTATGCAGCAATAGATAATTAAGCCTTCCTCAGTCATTGTTTTAAAGGAAATTGTCTTAATTTATTAAATCTTAGATTTTTAAATATTGATACAGCAAGGAGAAATTTTCTAGAAAAAAACATGTGGCCAAATGTAAGTAGTAAAATATTAATATCCAATTAACCTAATAGTTGTAATGACTTCTCTGGGATTTGGGATTTTGTAATTCAAAGGACAACTACTTAAAAACCCCATGATTTAAAAAGGAAAGACGTTAGTAGTAACATTTCTAAAGAAAGCATTTTGAACTTTTACAAAATACTTGTGGGAAAACTCAGGAAGTATTCTGTTCGGTAGGTTATCACTCATAAATTGTCAGGAACATGCACTTTACATGATTTACAGAAGGATATAAATTAAAGTTGAATTTTAACCTCTTCCCCAGTGATTTTACTCAGCTTTCCAAAGGGGGTCCTAAAAGCTCACAGGTCAAGCCATGACTTGCTCTGCTCTGCCTGACAAATTGCATGAACTCAGCTTTATGGCCACTTGCAGTTTAATAAATGACTTGGACTTTGATTAATATCTTTTGAGCTTAAGCCCAAGAATTTGTATAGGACTTTGGGATATAATGCTGAAATCTTAATTTAAAGATGGACTCTGAACACTTGAGGGGATATATTAGTGTTGCTTTAAAGTACATGTATGGGCACTGAATTTGGGGCACTTTAAGTCCCTACAGAAGATCCTGTATGTGAGAAAGTGATTTTTGTCTTACGTATTTACAAAGAGATGCAAGTGAGTTAAGGAATTCATTCATGAAATGGAATGGCTAGTTCTTGTTTGGTTTCAGAGTGAATGTAAGCAGAGATGCTGGTTTTCCTTGCCTAAGCTGGAGAACACAGATCACACCCTCCTAGTCCTTCCCTTTCAATGTTTTTTTCTCCATGTAGCTTGTGCCCTGAGTTCTTTTTATACTGAGCTGGGCTTGATTGTATATCTTGACCTTAATTCCTGGGTTTTAACTGCAGGAGCAGAGAAAGATGAATACTGCTAGCCTGAGTATAAAGACCCATCATTACTATAATTCATTAATTCACTCATTTACTCACAAATCACTAATTCAATCTGCACTTTGCCCAGCAGAGCAGTGGACTAGGTGCTGGAATACTGTGACAAGCAACTTAGAAAGAGCCCCTGCCTTTTTGTGGGGAGTTCATGGTCTAGAATAAGAAAGACTTTAACCAAATATAATTAAAAATTGTTGTAAGTAACATGAAATAAAAGTATAAAGGGGCCTGATTTAGGTTGGGGCTTTGTGGTTATAGAAGGCTTTTGAAAAAAGTTTTAAAATCCAAATGTGTAGAAGTGGGATGAGAAGGGAGAACATTCTGGGCAGTGGTAACAGGAACGTGATCTAAGAAGAGGCCAGAGAGGTAAGCAGGGGCTGTATCTTACACAGTGTTTCAGACTGTTGCAGTTTTTATTTAGCATAAGAACAATAGAAAACCATTGAAGGGTTTTAAAGCAAGGGAGTGACATAATGAGCTCAACACTTCAAGGAAATCACCTGGCTCTATTATGAAAACTGGATGGAAGAGGTGTGGAAAGAGGCATTTGGGGAGATGGATTATGAGCCCTTTGTGGGTCAGAGATGTTGGTAGCTTGGACCAGGGCGGTGGTGGTAAAGATGGAGAGAAGTTAATAAACTTTCCATTATGGATGGGTAATAGATTTACCATTTATTTGTGAAGTAAGTTGACTGCACTTAGTGCCGACTTGGATATGATTGGTTGAGGGATGCCATGGATAACTCGCAGTTATTGGGCTTAAAGTGAATGGGGAGTGCTGGAGGGAGACCAAGTACAGACTGGCAAAAATAGTTTAGTTTGGGGACATTTTGAATTGGAGGCCTTTTTAAGACTTCCAGTAGGAAATACAGTACAGTCTTGGTTCCTAGATCAGAGGAGGTATCTGGAGATTAAAAAAACGGAAGTCAGTGGCTGACACATAGTATTGAAGCCACAAAGATAAGTGAGATCACAAACAGCATGAAAATGAAGTGAGAAAAGAAAGCATAGATCGGAGCCATGAGCAACTGCAATATTTAAAAACTAAGTGGAGGGGAAGTTGACAAATAAGAGTGAAAAATGGACAGAGTAGATGCTAGAGTGTCACTGCAGAGGCCAGGGAAAGAGAATAATTTAAGATGCTGATGAGGAGTAAGGTTAAAAAGATCCCGTAAATGTCCTTTGGATTGGTAAAATGGATGTCTTAAAGGTGTTCAAGGAGAGCTATGTTGGTGTGGTGGTGGAGGCAGAGGCCAGAATGAAGTGTCACGGAGAGTGGGTGGGAAGTGAATGAAGGGAGAGGATGGATGGAGATAACTCAAGACATCTGCTTGCCCAGGGAAACAAAAGGATAGAGCTCTAACTAGAGGAGGAAACAGAGGGCTTTCTGAGGATGGGAGACTTGAGCATGTTTGAAGGTTGATGAAAAAGAGCGTGGGGAAAATGGAGGGCGTGAATCGAAGAGAGAGCGAGGCTGGATAATTAATCCTGCAGGATTCCTGAAAAGGGAGAAGCGGTTAGATCCCAGCACAACTGGAGGGATGGGAGCGGCGGGAGGATGTCCTGGGAGGGCAGAAGGAGGGATGTGTGCGCCCGCCGAGGAATGGTAGTTGCAAGTTAAAGGGGTTCCTGTTGGATCTGCTTTTCTTTCTTTTTTTTTTTAAATTCATTTTTATTGTTAGACTTATTGGGGTGATATCTGTTAGCAAGGATTACATAGGTTTCAGGCATACAATTCTACAGTGCATTGTCAACTTGTTGTATTCAATCTGCTTTGAAAAGCAGTTGCATGAGAGAGAGGGGGGCAGCATGCTGGAAGGGAAAGGAGGTAATTTCAGACATTTGAGGAGGACAGAGAAAGTATGAATGTGAGAGGGAGTAAATTAGTAAAGTTTTATAGGATTACTAATCATTACCTGAAGGCCCAGTTGAGGTTGATGATTCCGAATTCATAGTGGTACCACTGTTGAAAGTATTAAGCAGCATTCAGTTCTTTCTGGAGGCATTCAGCAGTTTACTAAGCACAGAGAAAGAGACCATCTAGGTCTCAGGTTTTGTCAGAGAGGTGTGATGAAAAGATGGCAGCAGCAAGCAAGTTTAAGATACTGGTATCAGCAAGGGAGCCGCTGAAATCAGAGACCAGGAGTCTGAGCTGGTTAAGGAAAAAAGGTGAAGCTAGAAGGGGAAGAGGGTAGAGGTCTGTGAGAAGACTGAGGTCAGAGTAATTGATTAAACATGAGGAAGAACAGAACTCAGTGATCGGAATAAGATACTGCATCCCAGGGTCACTAAATCCAGATCTCTGGGGTTGGCCATAGATTATTTAAAGCTCCCCAGGTGATTCCAGTGATTTTTTAGAAAAGGAAATATATTGATGTTATTGTTGATAAGCCCAGAATGGCAGAATATACTAGCAGTGCGAAATTGAGATGAAAATAGAGAAAGCAGCCAAATTTTACCTTTAAAATAAAACACACAAAAAATAAACAGAAACATCTTTCCTTCTTTACAAATCCAAGTCATAGGCCTTGCCCTCTTGCTTATTCTCTCTGATATCGGAAGTCCAAGGCAAAGCAGTAAAGACTATTATGGGGAAGACAGTACAATTCAGGACAAATTACCTGGGGGGCAGATTCTTTGGGACTTGACTAATGACTAGAATTAGAAGCATTGTGATTATTTGTTCACCATAGTTTCTTTAGAGGGACAATGCTTCTGCTCACTTAGCATGGCATGGTGTCACTTCCTACAGAGGTCTGAGTGTGGATCATGAGTCCCTTTGAAGGGCCTGGTGGGCCTTCGGTTAGCCCAGATCCTTGGTCTTCATAGCTTTATTATAGTCCATCATCTTGGAATGGGGTTGAAATTTTACTCATTGAAATCATATGTGAAGGTACGTCAATGTTTCACCTGTAATTCAGTGACAAAGATGATCACTACCAGGTTTTTCAGTTAAGAAAACTTACCTTTGTCCTTTCTGCATTAAATAAAAGGCTGTTGTAGAGTTAACATTAGGCTAAGTGGCATGCTTATGAAATGTATAGGGCTCGCAGGCATAATTATTGCTAAAGAAAGCCCAGCAAATTTGTAATAGATACTCCCAACCTCAGCCCATAGCATTTGTCTGTCATTCCATAAACTAAATGTCAGGAGCATTTTCTAGAGAAGATGATCATAAGATTTAGGTAGACATGGAATACATTGTGAAAACACTGACGTGTTTCATCAGTGCACAAGTCAGTGTTCTCCAGAGAAGCAGAACCAATAAGATGTTCATATGTACAGAAATGATTTATTTTATGGAATTAGCTCACACAGTTGTGGAAGCTCTCAAGTCCAAAATTTGTAGGGTAGGCCAGCAGGCTGGAGAGCTGGTGCTGCACTTCAAATCCTAAGGCCATTAGCTGTAGAATTTCTTCTTGCTCAGGAGAGGTCATTCTTTTGTTCTGTTTGGACCATCAAGTGATTGGATAAGACCCATGCACAGTATAAAGACCTTATTCAGTCTCCCAATTTAAATGTTAATTTCATCCAAAAACACCCTCACAGAAAGAGAATAGTGTTTGACCACATATGTGGGCACTGTGGTCCAGTCATGTTGACATACAATTAACTATCACACCAAGGAAGGTTATGTAGCACTGTCTTTTCTGGAGTCAATCACAATAATATTGAATACAATTTGCCATTTTGGGCATTTAATATATGTCAGGCGCTATGCAGAATATAGACATTATACTGCAAGTTGGTCTTCCCTGGGGAAGGTGAACATTTATGATATATTTTTGTCCCTGCTTAAAACACTGAGAGTTCTGTGTACACCGAAAGCATGCAGACTGCTCAGTGCCAGTGACAAGAGACTTCATAATAATGTGTCTGAAGCCAAAGCTTTGTGAAGCAAGGATCCATAAGCAGTTGATAGATTTCCATTTGATGGTCACTGCAAACACTAGTCAGAAGGTTCACTATTGATTTCTGCTCAGACCCCTGAGTTAGAGCAGAAGCAACAGCCATACAGCAGCCCTTATTTATCCTTGTTTAATTCTGTCTCACCATGGCCAGATGATCTTAAATAAATCGTTCTGAATACTTACTTTCTCAAAAATCATCTTCTTAGCCTATGGACTGATTTTCAGATTCCTAAGCCTGTGGTATTAACCCAACTTTCCTATCCATCTGTATTTTCACTGAGCTTCAAACTGAACTACTCCTTTGCTCTCAAAGTATCTCATTTGTTTTTGCCTAACAACTCCTGTTCGTGTTGTTCCTTCCACAGTGGCCTTTCTCTCTTATTGCATCCTCTCATGCTACCTGTCCTTTGAGGCGGAGCTTAAATGCCCCAGTGCTAAGCTCCAATCCGATCCTTCCCCTGCTGCCTTTCCAGTTAGACGCTCTTCTTTTCCTTTTCCCTAGCACTTCATTGGCACACGTAATTAAGAGTCTCCTACTTTCTCCTGTCTAAGTTTCTGGTAGGCATTGTCTTCTGTCTGTCGCCTGCCTTCAGGATAGGCTGACCAGACGTACAACTTTAAATGGGACAGAAAACAACGGCACTGTCCCGCTTCAAACGGTACGTACGTACGGTCAGCCTCGTCTCACTGGGCTAAATTCAAGGTGTCAGCAGGCTGACCGGACGTGCCCTTTGACACAGGACGGCACCGTTGTTTTCTGTCCCATTTAAAGCGATGTGTCCAGTCAGCCTACTTCAGGATGGGTATGTGCTGTCTTCCTAAGAGTCTCCAAACAGTACCTGGAGATGCCGAGCACTGTGTAAGTTCCTGTTGAGAAAATTAAAGTAAGCGATCTAATGTATAAACCTCATTATGATTTACTTATTTTATCAAAGGAAAACAAATTTGTTGACTTTTTGTATATATTCCACAGTACTTAGCAATGTGCTGGATGCGTCCTGGGCATTTAATAATTCGCACCTATGGGTTTATTTGATAAAGTTTTTTGGAGGCTTTCAGACTGAAGTAGGACTACTCTGATGATACAAGTTTTAAAAGGCCATATTACTGCTGACACACATTCGGAGGGAAATATGGTACCTTTTAAAGTCCAGCAAATAGAAAAGCGAATCAATCATGAATCAGGATCATTGATGGAATTGTGCCACCATTAAGCTCTAAGGTATTAGTGGTGATGTTGCTAGAAAATAGCCCACTCTGAGAGCATCCATAGCTAGCTTTATGTACTAAAATAACAGTGTGAGTGTGTTCTTTGCTAGGGAAAGGACTGGTGGTCCAGTAATCCTTGTGGTTTAAAATTTATTTTTATTTATAAATTTGACATGACTCTGCTTTTCTGTTTCCTCTAATTTCTGGTGGTGAGTTTTCTGAAAAAATTCTTGACTTCTCCTGACTTAAATCATTGCAACAGAGATTTAGGCAAATATCAAGAGAAACTGCCTATATTATCTTCTGATTTAGAAAGTGCACTACATTTCAATGAACATTTACTTATGTCACACACACAGTGCTGAGTGGGGAGGGTCTGACTTAAGCTCAGTGTGCTTTATCAAAGGAAGCAAGTTTTTATTTGTTGGTTTGTTTTAATGTATTTTAAGTTCCTTATTGAGATATAATTGACAAATAACATTGTGTAAGCTTAAGATACACATCATGATGACTGATACATGTATATATTGTGGAATGATCACCACATTAATGTTAGTTAACATATCCATCACCTCATAGGTGCCTTTGTATGTGTGTGTGTGTGGTGAGAACTTTTAGGTCTAGTCTTCTCACACATTTCAAGTATACAATATAGTATTGTTAACTATAGTCACCATACTGTACATTAGGTCTGTAGGACTCACTCATCTTACAACTGCAAGTTTATACCATTTGACAAATATCTCTCCATTTTACCCATGTCCTATGCCCTGGTAACCACCACTTTACTCTCTGTTTCTACGACTTTAACTTTTTTAGATTCCACATGTAAGTGAGATCATGCAGTATTTTTGTTCCACATGAGAGACTCATAATGAGGCAGTTGAAGCCAAAGTATTAATAAGCAAAACAACCACAAATACCAACAGGCTTACTGTGGATAGAACCCATAGCTGCTGTGGGGGGGAAGAACTCCCCGGGAAACCCGCTTCTGTCTGCTCACCCACACAGATGGGGCACCAGCAGCAGCTAGTTGAGCTGAGCCAACCTGTTTCATACCGAGTGCCTGTGTGAAGCGATGAAGAGCACACGTGGGCTTTGGGAGCGCACGGCGTGGGGGCATTTAGCTGCACTCACAGCTAACCCCGTGGGAGGCAGCACAGACTCATTACTCCTGGAGGAGTCAAGGAAGGCTTCCCAGACATGCCATTTGAGGTGATTCTTCAAAGTTCTCTAAGAGGCCAACAGGCATAGAAAAGGGGAAGGGGGTTCTTAAAAGGGACAACCCAGAAGCATGGAGAGAAGGTGGTGTGTTAGGGAAATGGTAAATGATTTGAAGTGACTAGAGCAGAGGATGTTTGAGGGTAGGTGAAGGGAAGTGAAGCGGGAAAAATAGATGGGGTTCATTTGTAGTGTCAGGGATTCTGGACTTTCCTCTAGGTAGCTGCACCAGAATTCCTTCTGTAAGTAAGTGACATGATGAGATTTATTTTAGAAAGATAACTCACTATGAAGGAGAGAGGCTTGGATTGTGTTGACAGGTAGGGTGGAGGTATACTTTTAAATAACAAACCAAATGAGCACTAACTTGATGACACTTGCACAATGAGTAGGATTTTGCCAACATCTTCTCAGGATGCAAGGAAGCCTGGTATTTATCACCAGATCTTTTAAGATGTAAATAAAACGCCAGCTGTATTCCCTCTTTGAGGACAGTCACCTCTGTAGTGTGCGAAGAGTAATACTTCAAGTGCAGACAGACAAGCGAACGCAGCCATTCTCTGTCACAGGCAGTCAGGGAACCAGGCTATGGCTATTGGTGTTGGCAAGGGTTCACCTCCAAGGAGGAGAGATACACTGAAGTAGCGGGAGTTGTGAGAATGACGCCGAGTTGCCTGCTCTTTTCTGTGCTGTTGCAGAGAGCAGGCTTTCAACCTAATGAGATGGGTTCTTATGACCAGCTTGTTCCTTCGCTTACTGTTTCCGGCTCGTTGTCAACAGTGATCTAAGCCTTCCTCCCCGTAGATAGCTGAGATCTCAGAATCTGTTTCCTCTGAACTGGTTCTAGTCACTGACATTTCTCTGTTCGGGACTGATTTTTGAGCTTTGGTGGAACTTTTATTCCCAATTTATATGGGAACAGAACTTTGAAAATCCTAAAGTCATTCACTGACCAGGAATTTATTAAAGCGCTGCCTCACCTCACTGGTGAGGGCAGGAATGACAAGTTCTTTGCCTTCGTGGAGTTTCTAATCCAATGTAAATGTTGCATGATAGTCACTGGAGTTAGGAGAAAAGGGCTCTGGCATCGAAAACTAACACTTCTGCTGGTCAAGCATTTGAAATATTTTACGAACTATACATGCTGAAGCCCAAACTCCAGTTCATGGTCAACAAAAGTAGCATTTATATTAGAATTTTGCTAACAGCATGTTGAGATAAGAATTTACGTTATTCGTGTGTCTCCCCTGCTAACTGCAGGTTGTTTTAATCTTTGTACCACTGTTTCATCATTTGTAGAATGAATGGGCTAGACCAGATTAGTGGTTGTCAGCTCTGGTTGCTTATTAGAATCACCTGAAAGTTTCCCCATGACCAACTAAGTAAGAGTTGTCATTGGTGGAGGAGGCAGGCATGGCTGTTTTTAAAGATCCCAGGTGGGTTTTGTTGTTGTTTTTTGGAAGCTGGTCTGAAATTCATTGGACTAGGTTGGAGGTCCCAACTAGAAATCTGTAGGTGAGTTTTCTCAGCACATGCTTATGAAGCTTAATCGTTGTTGTTTTTTTAATTAGTTGCCAACATTGAAAAAAAAGATTTCCAGTTTCTTTTGAAAAATGGAGATTGGGCAAAAATCGGCCTTTTAGTTCTGAGTGGCAAAAATTCGACAAAGCAAACCACAGTGTCTGCTGGGCCCACTTCCTTCATTTGTGTTACCTTCTTGGCTCATTTGTGCACCTGAACTAGATTGTCGTTAAAGTCTCAAATTATTTGAACTGGTTGTTTCCAAAGCCAGAGAACCAATGGCAAACAGATGGCACCTTTATCTCTAAGCTAGTTGCTCTATGAAACTTAATCTTTGAAGATGGAAAAATCCCAGGGCCCAGTGGAGGAGAGACAGGGCCTGTTAACAGAAACCCCCACACTACCATGTAGAAGACATCAGCTGACAGGGGTGGGTTGGTGAGTGGGCAGGCAAGGAGAGAGGGGCAGGAGCAGAGGATTAATTCATTTTCCAGGGATTTTTTTTAATGAAGCTTCCCCTCCCCTTTCTCATTCTTTCCTGTTTGAGAGCTGGATCATTAGTTGGGATGCGCCTGGCTTTCCCTAGGGAGCAAAGAGGCCATTATCAGAGACTTGCTCACCTCCCCCTTCCTTGTGGCTTGCTGTGTCTGCCTGAGAGCAAATAGCTGGGTGGACTGGAGGCCTGCTTTGTGTGGTTAATTGGCAGCTGCCTGGCAGGAGATTTAAGTGGGGTATGTTTAAATTAATAGGATTTTACTTTTTACAGATTGGAAATGTGTACCTAATTTCTGTAGGACCTCTTACCCAAAGTGAATAATCCTTTGTGCCTTGCTCTATTAAAAAAATTTACACTATCAACTTTATGATATGTTATATATGGTGACAGTAATAAAAATAATTTAATGAGCAATTTTATGTTGCTGGAGTGTTCCAGGTGCTTTGCATAGCTGTCTAATTTCTTTCTCACAGCTATCTTATGAACTTAGCTAGTGTTACTATTCCTGTTTTATGGTTGAGGAACACTGAGTCTCCAAGCAGTTATTTCGTTTCCCATATTTTGTAGTTAGAGTGACACCCATTAACTTGTATAATCAGACCTCTGTTAGCAGTTTTTTTGGTAAATTCAAGTGTGTATTGGTTTTGCCAAAGACAAGGCACACTGTTGTATATTAAATTTTATCATATTTTCCTAGTTCCTCCAATTATTACACTGGGTATGTTGTTATTGCCAATATTGTTTACACACAGTGAATTACTGAATTCCGTGCACCCTTGAAAGTCTTGAATTTATCTAAACTAATGGTCTATTATTTCCCACCTTTAACTTTTAAAAAATGGCACTGATAACCCAAGCAAATTACTTATCACGTTACCCTGGGCCTCTCTGCCCCCGTTTCCTTACTGAGAAGATAGAGACTATAATATACAACCTCACCTTAGCCCACAGGGATGTTTTGTGATAACAAATGAAAACATATTTCCTCAACCCTAGAAAGTGGCCGTGTGTATCTTAGGTAATGACAGTCTCCTTGCTTGCCGTCTCAAGGCAACTGCTGCCAAGCCCTTTCCAGTGAGGATGGATTAATTTTTCTTGTGGAAGCCATGTCTGTCCTTCTTGGCTGAAAGGTTGCTTATATGTGTGTGCTCAGCCTCTGCGATAATGTGACACATGAAGTAACTCTCTTGTGTAGTTCATGCTAATTTGTCAGGAAAAGCTTTATCAGGAGCAGGAGGGGGATGGGACACAGTTTCTCTTGTCTGCTAAGTAATTGAAATTATAAATTGAGCCTTTCATTTATAGTTTTATGTGTGGTTGTGGGCTTGTCATAACTAATTGTCTTTTGATTTTATGGCAAAACCAGCTGCCTTTGAAAAATAAATTAGAAACAGGGGTTCACACTCTTCTTCAGTCCCAGTCCCTGTGTGAGTGTGTGCACTTAAATGTATGTATGCATATGCAGACTTACATATGTGTGTTTGGGTGTATATGAATGTTTATATATCTATCAATGGTGTGTGTGCATGCTTCCTAAAAGTAATGCTATGTATTATTATTGCAGTGAATTCAACAATGCCAACAGTTACAAAAAGCTCAGGAAACATAATTGTCCCAGTGAATACTTTAGCTGCTGAAGAGACGTCTTTGTTTTTCATATTGTGGGATAAAATGAACATTTGTTTTAAATTAATTTTCTGATAAAGCTCTCTGGTTGATGCATACAAAACCGCTATTTGTTAACACTTAATTTCATGAAGTTAGTGAAGGATCAGTCAGTGCTCTGAGCTCTACAATTTCTCTTCTATTTAAAGATTTATAAAACAGAAATTTAGGAGTTTTTATTTTTTAAAATAGTATAGATTTGGGGGTTTTATGTTAGTTTCAGGATGATTTTGTCTTTTAAGGGTTTCTTACTAATACAAGTTTAAATTCTTCCTTGTGAAAATTTACTTAATGCAAATTTAGTTAATGCAAATTTTTGCTTAGAGGAGAGGGTTTTTCTTTCCAACTTCTCAGTAACGTCTACCTTGGAGGAAAATGATGCCAAACTAGAGAAGCTGTATAAATCATACCACCTAATACCTGTGTTCTGGCATGAATAAATTAGTGTTTTGACTGTGTTCAACATAATATTGAATTATCTGCTTGTTTATACTTCAGCTTCAAAGGCTAAATGCCTGTTGTTGTTACCCTGTATTTCAGTCAAAAGTTTTTACTAAACTTGTCAAAAAAAATGTTGCCAGTTGCTTGAGTTTCAGTTAACAGAGTCTACTAGCCATATAAACACATTACTCCTCCTTCAACCTGCAAAATGGTTTTGTTGTGAGTTTTAAATGCAATTGCACATGCACTTGCGTATCGCAGTGCTGACACCTAGTAGGCATTTAAAGTTAGTTTTGTTTCCAGGAAGTTTGGAATGGATTTTAATTTTGCAAATGGTTTGTCTTGTGAGTGCTTGTCCCTCCCTGCAATAAGTTCACCTCCTGTTGGACTAGTCCTAGGACTGATGCAATAATTTTGCATGTTACACTTACGTCTTTATCTTCAAGGTGTTAAATCTGCAAATACCATTAATTAACACAAAGGGAATCAAAAGTGTTTCCTATAGTTGATAGATTAATAAGGAATCTGGAAGAAACCAAATGCTTAATAATGAAGGCTATATTAATACTCATTTGCGTGCCTGTCAGTAAGAAAATAGTTATCTTTCATTATTGATCAGTGAAAACCAAGTGGCATAATTACGCTCTGGTGTGTTTTTGTCAAATGGACTTTTATATTATATAGTACCTTATTCAATATCATTGGAGAGACACAAAAGGACTCCTGTACTCCTGAATATAACTGAAGGTCTGTAGCAACCCAGCTCCCACCATTGATCGTGCAGGTCCTCACCAAGGAAGGGGCAGCTGTCCCTTAGAGTGGGACCAGGGGGAGGGGCAAACAGGCTTTGCTTGGCAAGCAAACTGGGTTTTGCCCTCTACCCTACCCTGTCTGTTGACCACTTGGCCAGAGTGACCTTTTCCTAAACTCAGAGCTCATTATTTCATTCACTGTCTGCATACAAATTCTTTCATTGTTCTCCAGTGCTCTTAGAATAAGTCTTCACCATTTTCCTCAAAAAGCTACCTGGTCTGGCTCCTGTTTACCTCTCTGGCTTTGTATCACCATCCTCCCTTTGGGCCTTGGCCACATTTATCATCTTGCAGGTGGTAAGACGATTTCCTCCTCTCTGTGGCCCATTATGTAATGACTGTCAGTTTAGTTGTCACTTCCATAGAGATGCTTCCCCTCATCACCCTTGAGGTGTACATTTATATTGGTATATGTTTATATGATGAAACATATGATAATATGTTTATGTGATTCATGTGGCCTTTCTCCCAGTAGTCTGTAAGCACTGTGAAGATGAGACTGTGGGGTTTAGGGTTTCAACTCTACCTCCATCATCTCATTCAGTACTGGCTTCATCATTAGATCTCCCCTAGTATTTATGGAAGGCAACATAAAACAAGGGGGAAAAGGCATGAAAATTGGTCCAGGAAGAATGAGGTATGAGCATCTAATCTCAGGGAAACACAGTGCTAGCAGGAGAGATTTGTGGGAGATACTTGAAAAGAATGGAATGAGTGTTACCTTCTTCAAGATTTTGCCTCTGAGAAATCACCCAAGTCAGATACCGACGAGACTATAAAAATAATCCCTGTAGTGTACAGGTCTCCTCTTCCTGTCAGAGGCATGGTATCTGGGGACCAAGAGCTCCCTCAGAAGAAGCAAATTCCAATGAAATGGTTCGGGGGCACACTTTGAAAGTAGGGTCTTAAAGACGAGTGGCAAGTCTAATGTTCACATTTCCAACTCAGATACAGACACTGACTTGTACAAAGAAACTGAGAATCATTTCATATAGCACTTAACTTGAATTGCTGGGTTTTTCTTGTCAGGTCATAGCTCTATTTCTGCCATTAAAATGATTTTAACATTTCTCACCTGAGCCGTCTGTGAGTCAGAGAGTAGTTTCATTTTTCACTATGAATGTGGGAATGATGAAATCACTTCTTATGAAACTAAAAGGTAAAGTAGGTTTAAGAGTACTTGTTGGGATTTTTTCATTTGTTTACTTTTGCACCCAAAAAAGATGTAAATACTTTAGGGGGAAAATACTTTAGATTGTAATAATTTTCTTAATTCAGACATAGATAGAAACTTTGTTATAATATGTAAATTAATTATTTTTCCCCTCAGGAGGTCAATTTTCAAATAGATGAGATTACCCGTATATTTGCTTAATGTTAAGTTTACAGCCATTCCTTATTATTGAAAGCAAGTTACTTCCTTTGTCTCTGCCTTATTATGGTTATGAGACTGAGTACTTTGTTTTAGATATTTGACAACAAAGTGTGTGTGCGTGCATTTGAGAACACATGTGTATATAGGGAGGCCCTCAAATCCAGAAATTCTGGAAGATTGAAATGTCAGCACTCCTTATTGCATAGTTTTATGTTGAGGTATAACAATACCATTAAAATGCTTTCTGAAATGGAAAGCTAAAATGGTTTAAAAAAAAAAAAAGTAATGCTTAACTTAAGATCTGAATGGGAATTGGCATATCATATCCTCTAACTTAACCTTTTGGAAAACAGAGGCATTGCCCCCAAATAATTCATGATAATTTGATTTTAGTATTATACCGATAAATATTTTAAGACCAAGTTATAAAAAGGTAAGGGGGAGATTTACAATTTTAAGGCTTATGCTGCAATTCCTGAGAGAGTGTAATATTTATTTAACCTTTTCTTTATTTAATTTAAATAAAATTACTGTCATCTCTGTAAGCATTTATGTAATAATGTTTCATTTACGTTTCCATTAAAAATTACTAGGATAAATAAGGAGTCCTGGTGAATGAGATATAATTTAATAAACATGTATTTCTTGGGAGAAAACTAATCAAGTCCTCCTACAAATATATATTTAGAGAGAAGCACTGTAGACAAGCTTAATGATTTAGCTAGTGATACGACTTCAGGGAAAATGTTTTTATGCTTTATTGTCCATAATACTTGCATTGAAAATGAAGTTACATTCTACAATTATGAGGATTGTGGAATTTTATAATTGGATATTTGAGTCCTGAATTGATTAACAGCAGTGTAAACATAGAAATAGATTTTAGGTTAAATCTGAAAGGGATTTAAAAAAAAAGAAGCTAAAATCTTATAGTAGATGACAATAAGAAATTCAGATCTTTTCCTGGAAATTTTCCAAATGGGGAAATCATCTCTTTGGAAATACAAAGTAACTGGGAGAGGTGTGTGGCTGGACCACAAACCTCGACACAGACCTTTCAACATAAAGCTATAATTCATATATTTTATCATCCTAGAAACTTTACAACAGAAAATACTTTGAAAATAATTTAGTGCTGCCCCGTTGATTTTTAACCAAGGAAAAAATATACTCATAGCCATGTCATTTAATTCAGTCAGACCAAGTGCTGGAATCCAAGTCCTTTTACTTCTAATGTAGTTGTCACCTTTATTATCTTCTGCCTGCTGATGCCTGGTCCTCAGAGTTCCTCCAAAATCTGCATGTGTGTTTATCGAGCATTGATAATTTGCTAGCCCTGCTCTGGATGTCAAGGATAGAATGGTGAATGGGAGCTCACAGTCTGGCTCAAAAGTGAGTTTCCTCTCTTCTTGTACCAATTGAAGCTGACCTTTTGCTTTACCTGCAGTGTTGAGTTGTAAGTTTGTTGATTTTTACCTTTGCATTTTTAGGTCATTAGAGTGGGGGCCTGTCATTAGAAACACCTATGTGAAAATTCAGATGCACTGTGTGAAGGAGGTCTTTGGCCAGTGGTAGATGATGCAGGCAGGAATGTAGCCCAGAAAGGTGGACCCAGTCAAGAGGGAAGAAAGAGGCAAGTGTGAAGCGGAGGAAAAGGAGGAGGGTCAGCAATACACCCTGCAGATATGTGCTGATGGGCTGAAGAAGGAACAGAACTGTGGAAATCTCAGCCATGTTACCTCAGTTTTGTCAGGTATATAGTGGGGATCAAAGTGAGTTGAACTAAACAAACCCTAGTGTCCTTGGCAGAGCTAATAATTGTCAATTATGGAGGTTGTACACACACACACACACACACACACACACACTCACACACACACACACACACACACACACACACACACACACACACACACACACACACACACACACACACACACACACACACACACACACACACACTCACACACACTCACACACACACACACTCTCACACACACTCACACACTCACACACACACTCACACACACTCACACACTCACACACACACTCTCACACTCACACACACTCACACACACACACTGCACTTACTAATGTCTATCATTATGAGTATCTGCTGTCTTCTCTACCACAAATAATGGAAGAGAATCCACTTCTCTCTTCAGATGAGCAGAAACTAGGCAGTAGTGACCCAAGTGAGTGAATTAAACTGACTGAAAAGGTACACTGTAATATATTTATTTGGGGGGAAATAGTAAAGATAAGGAAGGTGAGGCCTAAACCTGTTCATTTCTAGTATCGCCCACTTTGATAGAGCATTCTGTCATCTGCCTTAGCCTCTACTGGAGGAAGTGCCAAAAGTGAGGGAGAGAAATAGGTAGATAGAGTGGGTAGGGGGGAGGTGTAGGAGGGGTGAGAGGAAAGAATGGTGGTGGGGAAGAACCCACCTTCTCATGCCACTGCTCCTGCCCACCTCTGCCAGGCATGTCGCAGCACCTTGTCTTAGGCAGTGGTTCTCAACCTTCCTAATGCCGTGACCCTTTAATACAGTTCCTCATGGTGTGGTGACCCCCATAAAATTATCTTTGTTGCTACTTCATAACTGTCATATTGCTCCTGTTATGAATCATAATGTAAATATCTGATATGTGTTTTCCGATGGTCTTAGGCGACCCTGTGAAAGGGTCGTTCGACCCCCAAAGGGGTCGTGACCCACAGGTTGAGAACCGCTGGCTTAGAGCCTCATGAGACCGTCCCCCGCTGGCCAGTATTCAGGCATCTTCCCAGAACTCAAATTCCCGTCAGTAGGAACAGCCGGACGGTCAGACAGACCCAGAGGGGTGCCGAGGGGAGAGCGGCCTCCTCAGACCCGGAGACCTAGGACAGTCCCAGACTTGATTCCCTTGATGTCTGCATCACCTGCTCAACTGGGAAATGGAGTCATTGGTTCCAGAATATAAGCATAAGCTGTGTTTGAATTCTCAAGTTTGGACTTTACCTGGGCTGTTGCTTCATTTTTAGCTGTTTACTGATTTTTTTACAGTATAAGAGTTTCTCTCTGGAAAGTTCCCAGGAACACTTACTCAATGGGAGCGAATACTCATTTTGTTATTCAGAAAATATTATATATTGCATCATTTGTTTAAAATCATGTCTTGCAATTATTAACTTTTTCTTCTCTTCATCTAGCATGTCAGAAGAATATTTCAATTAGCAAAAGGTAAAAATCCAAATTCATATTTATATTCCCAACAGATTTCCTCTAGAATCTTGGGGGATCCTTGTATCCATCTGTAACATTAGTTCTACTGCTACTCCAGTAATGCTGCAATCAAATGAAATGTGACTTTTGGTCATTTTAAAGCCCAACAGTGCCTTCCTGATGATGAGAGGTAATCATCACACACTCCTTTGAGACATAAACGTTCCAGAGAGAAATCCTGAACTCAGAGACTGGTTTGCCACAGACCCTACCCCTAGACTGAAAGCTCTTGCCTTCTGTGAGGTTCACTGTGAAACAGAAATATCCCCCTTAGGAATCTGGCTCTGTGCAGTGCTTGTGTATCTCTTATGTAGCTGCTGGCATACTAAATTCATTTAACCTAAATTTGGAGTAAAAAGTATCACTCAGTAGAGCTACTTCTCTGACCACTTTGCCTTCCAACATGCTTTTCCTTTTTTCCCTATCACCCCACATTCCTGAGGGGTTTGTTTTAGCTTCTGTGGGTTGGCTTTAATTATTTGTTTTTAAGAAAACAAGTCTCCTTGGACCAGGGACGTGAAAGAGAAAAGTCTTGTGAATATATAATGAGCTCCATGGAAATAAATAAACTTCGTTTGTTAGGGTCTAAACTTCAGTGTCCATGGACATTCTCCCCTATGAACACAAGTTCTTCTCTTGCTCATGCACATGTAGGAGGAGATACACGATAGCTACCAACCTTTCTGTTTTCACAGTTAAATATATACTAAAGATTACTCATCTGTAGAGCTCACTCTCATGAATTAGCTCAGAATTACATGGAATTGGATACCCCTTTCCCTCTCATTCAACAAGTCACAAGGAATTCAACTGAGGGAAAAAATGATAGTATTACAGCAATAACTGAGAATATGTCCTATTTATATGGACAGCAAGAAAATAATTTATTAACTTGAGTTTTTTGTTAATAGTCACAGTTATTGCTCCATATAATATTATGTGACATATCAGTGTGCCTTGACACCATGTCCCAAAGCCACTGTCATATAGCACTTGCTCTAAGTTCATTGATGATGTGGTACATGAAAGGTACATAAGAAGGGGGCTGGTTTAACTGTATGTATAAAATGGTAGGATTAGAAGGTTCCAAATATTCCCTCAGTGGTGAATCTCAGAGTTTTGAATATTGTGACCATCAATGCATGGTCAAATAAATAGTGGAAGCAGGTTAATTAGTTAATATTATGCATTATGGCTTCTCTTAATACCATTTGTTAAAAAAATGTGTATCCACTACACCCCTACAGTTTACATTCACCTTGACAAAAAAAAAAAAAATTCATTGCACTGAACCCATTGGGGTCACTGTACTGAGAATATTAAACATCAAGGAGCTATTGAACTCCAGCAGATTTACTGACTGGGAGTGTGTGTGTGTGTGTGTGTGTGTGAGAGAGAGAGAGAGAGAGAGAGAGAGAGAGAGAGAGAGGAGAGAAGAGAGAGGAGAGAAGAGAGAGGAGAGAGAGAGAAGCCTGGAGCAAGGTAGGAAGTCCTGAGAATGTTCTAGTTTATGAAGAGAAGTCACTATCTATACTATCATAAACCACCTGCAAGTATCTGAGGACATTTCTGTTCCTACCTTCAAGTGGGTCAGTGCTTAGCTCTGAATAGTCTGCACCTTGCTGTTTTTCCTAGGAAATGCACTTTTGCCTCTCCCTCAGATTCCTGGTGCAGCACTTTTTTGATTTGCTGTTGTTCTGGCAATAGGTCAGCTGGCTCTCATGGTCCTTAACATTTCGGGTAAATACTTCCAACAGTTGTGACTGGAAAAAATCCAAATCACTTCAAGGCCTTTGCATCTACTCTATGTTCAAGGCGCTGTATTTAGAGTGATTTTTCCATTGACTAGTAACTTTAAAAAATATATGACTCAGGAGAAGCTACTGTCTGAGGAAATAATGGAAAATCAAGCAGTTTTTGATATGCTAGGAGATTTACTTAATACGTAAGGTGTGTGATTAATCATCAGCCAAATGTCAGAGACAAATAAAAATGGGGAGACATTGGTGAATGAGAATCCATATCTCTACCAGTATTTCACAGTGGGAAAACGGGGTTTCTTCCCCTTGTCTTTAGGGTCTCTTTTGAACAGTGATGCTCTTGGCATGGTGCAATTTTAGGTATTCATTAAGAAAAATGCATCAGACTAAATAATTTTAAAACACATGAATTCTTAAAGATAATGCCAATTGGCAATTTAATTGTGAAAATAATGGTGAGAAACTGTTGGCTGAAGAGAAAAAAATGTTTGAAGACTACATTCTCCTTTTTTGTGGCTACTTTACATAATTATAAAGCCTTTTCCCAAAGTTCCCTTTTGTGGGTGAAATATGGCCAAGAGAAATTCAACAGAAGTTGGAGGCTTCTGAGTTTCAGGCATTTGCAGGACTTCAGGGCGTTACCTGCTGTCTGAGAGGGTATCTGTGAAATGCCATTGGGTCTGAGGTTATGCCTGGACCCTGCCTCTCCTCACACACACTTGTGGCTCTTGTTGGTGTTCACTCTTACTCTCTTTTTAATTGTCAGTGTACACAGCTTGCAAATGAGAAATCTGCCCAAGGGACCTGAGCCTGGTGAATAAAGGCTACTTTCAGCCCCATCTGTGAGTTTATGATTCTGGGAGAATTTAAAAACATATTTTATTTAGGTGTATGAAAACAAACAAAAAAAACCCCTGTTTCTTCACAGCATCCAAATTAAATATTTTATTGCTAGAGATAAGGATTATTGAGGAAAAGGGTAATCATTCATGATAGCACCTCTTTCCCAAATGATGTCTAGTTAACCTGTTAGCTTTGGGAATCAAATCTAAAAGTGATGCCCACTTAATGAGGCCAAGTGATGTAGCAAGAGCCCAGAAATATATGAGATATAATATACTATATATAATGAATATAATAAAGGGAAATCTTAGCCCAGGTCCAAAACATTATCATTAACATAAAGACAGGTTGCTGGGGAAAGAGTAGCTATTTGATCAATTCACCCAGATCTGAACTCTCAAAACTCAAACACTGTTATTTTGTCAGAGCACTATTGGAGAAAGGATTAAAAACCAACAATTACAACATTCTGGGTTATATTCCAGGGGCAGGACTTGACTCAGATTTTTATCTTGTGATTAGAACCAGCCACTGTTTCTGTGCTCAGCACAGAGTGGGTGCTCAATGAAGCTTACTGGCCAGCTCGCAGACTGGTGCTGGTAGTGAGTCCATATCCTAAATACTTTGTTCTGGGAGATTGTCTCCCCATTGGACTTTTCTTACTGTGGACATCCTTTAAAAGCCCGGAAAAGTGATCTTTATATACACACATATGACACATTTCACGTGAACTTAGAATGCAGTGAAATGCTGTTTTTAGACTACATTTTCAAGGTTCATGTGTACGGCATACAGTTCATTAACTAAAAATATTCTGTACCTTGGGTGGGACCACACTTGGCCATTGTTAGGATGCCCTTCAAGTGTTGTAGTTTGGAAGGTTTTCATAAGTTGTTAAAAAAAAAAAAAAAACCTGATCAGAAATAAACATTTTCCGGAAGAGGGAGGTATGATGTGATTGACAGCCTGAGGCTTAGTCCTGGAACCATGAAATCTGATCAAAATGAAAAAGATGCTTTCTTTGCATTTTATTCCGGAAATAGAGACCCTGCTGCTCTTCTGTTTGAAGTGTAACCGTGCTGCCCTGAAGACAGCCCAGAACTGCTTTCTGCTCACTCAGGTCCTCTGAGACATAACCCAAGACAGGAAAAGGGTGCTTAGCCGGGGCTGCCTGCCAGAGAGTCAATATATGAATTTTACTATGAGAATAAAAAGTTGGCCCTCTTATAAAAGGTTAATCAAAAGTTCATTGTAGTGTGTTCTTCTTTCCTAAGATGGAACCAATTTAAATCCTGGCCTCTAAACAGCAGTATTTTTCAAAGAGGCAAGCAGCCCTCCTGCCAAGTGGTCCCACAAATACCTGTAATCCCCATGGCAGGAGTATGGAAAATGGAAGGCTTGGACACGCCTTTGACAGTTTACACCCCTGGTTCTTTTACTTTAAAGCCAGCTGGGAAGAATTCTGAGGGAGGCTTTTGCCCAAGTTCAATATTTATGAACTGTTGAAAATGAAAAAAAGTGTCGTAGCTCTAGGTTGGTTGATAAAATTACACCACCAAATTTGCCCATTATTTTCAGGCTGCTGAGAAGCATTTGAAACATCGGTCCTAGACCTAGAAGAGCCCTTGTCCCTCCCTCAGCACAGTCTGCATTTGACCCATGCCCTGCACTTCCTTACTCCCTACCTTTCAGGTCTTCCATCTGTTGACTTTTCTCTTTCTCTCTGTGGTTTAGCGCAGTGGCCTCCTCCATGTGAAGGTTTCCTTGTTTTCCTTATTTGGAGTTAATTGCTAATTCCTCACTGTTTTCTAAGCCTTTTGTACACATCAGTACCCCCATCATAGCCTTCATCATGATGTGCTTTGTGTGGTGGTTATTTATGTACCGATTTGTTTTCCCCCTCATTGTTTGAATAAATGAATTCTAGATCCACCTTTATAGGTGGGAAAATGAGCTCTGACTAAGTTTAATTACTTTCCCAGGGCCACACAGTCAGAAGAATTATAGGCTTCACTCCAAGTCTGCTCATTTTTGTTCCAGTGTATTTTTTTCTTCCTGTCTAATAAAGAAAAACCTTTGCTTAATTTGTTTTATCCCATATGTATATATATGCATATATATACACACACATACATACACACACACCAACATATACATGTATATACACACACACACACACACACACACACATACATACATTCCTCAATTATAACCAAGCTGTCTTTCAGGGCTATAGTCAGTTATGTGAAAATCAGAGTACAGTTTTACATAGACTCATGATTACTGTGCATGGAAGTTATACTTAGAAGGCAGCTCACAAGAGAACTTTTAGATTCCACATAAAGTGAGGTCATATGACGTATGGTATTGGATGGGTAGTAGACTTATTGGGTAGATCACTTCATAAATTATATAAATGTCTAGACGCTACGCTGTACACCGAAAACTAATATAAAATAATATTGAATATAAACTATAAAAAATAGTCATGGACGTGTGCAGTGCAGCATGGGGAATATGGTCAATAACGTTCTAGTAACTCTCCACCATGTGGGGTGGGCAGCAGACTTGTTGGGGTTATTACTTTGTGAGTTATATTATATAAATGTCTGATCACTATGTTGTTCTGTATGCCTGAAACTAATTAAAAGAACAAAAGACTTAATTCCGAAAAGTATGCTGCCCAGCTTCACACAGGCCTGGTCACTAATTGCTCACCTTCGTCCTGCATTCCCCCCTGCAGCTGTCCCGATGGCCTGAGTCCACCCTCTTCTTCTCAGCAGATGATCTGGTTTAGTGCTTTGACTGAGATAACTGAGGTCAGTTGTTCTAGAACTTTTCGTATGTGTAAACATCCCATGGAGGGCTTGTTATAACAGGTCCCTAGGCCTGTCCCCAGGGATTCTGATTCAGTCGGTCAGGGTCAGGGCTCACAACTTGGCTTTTCTAACAAGCTGCCACATTTTGAGAATCACAGATTTAGTCCATCCCAGATGACAGGGTATCTTCTGTACAAAACCCCTCTGTATTTGTGTCCTTCCTCTCGTTCTGTGCGTCAGAGTTCAGAGAAGATATACTCTCTTCTCGGGCCACACCCTCTCCCCAGCAGTTTTTAATCCCAGCTTAATTCCAGCTGCTTCAGGACCTTGCTCCAGCCTTTAGCCCATCTATCTCTGCTCATCTTCTATGTCACCACTCTATTGACTTTATTCCTCTCCTACTTTACTAGCAACACTGCTCAGGTTTCCTCTCAGGTGTACTTTCTATGATGCATAGCTGCCTCTAATGACCATAAACAAAATGATTTCTATAAGAATGCACGACCATTTCAGATTCAACTCAGTGGGTTAGGACCCAAGCTGCTGTAATGTGGGAATTGGCATGCAGACAGCAGAATTAAGCAGCCAAGTTTAATTGTTATTTTATTTTATTTTATGGAAATGGATGGAAGAGAATAATGACCTTGCAAAAGAGAGGTAACGTGCACATTTCTATATTCTAATAAGCGATGGTTCCTCTAGGTGTTTAAATAGCACACTTGGTATCCTGGCCTGAATTTGTCCCCTTCTGGCATTTTCGTACTGGAGTGCCAGGCAAAGGCACCCCAGCCTTGCATTAAGCAGTTGGAAGTGGGAGAAGGGAGGACTAGTATGCAACAGAGCCTTGAGTAATGAAGGCCATTTCATTCGACATTATTTCGTTGTAGCATTGATTAAAAAAAAAAATTTGGTTCTCTGCGGGAGCAACAAAGAAAAAAGAAATGAACAAACAAACAACCCATGGATACAATCAATTGTTTAATGTTTATTTGGGAACGAGTGGGTTATGGAGGGGAGAAGGGGGAGGGGGTGGGAGAGGAGGGCGGGGAAGCTAAATATATGGTGATGGAAAGAGAAGTCACATTAGGTGGTGAACTAATTATACAACAAGTTGACAATGCACTGTAGAATTGTATGCCTGAAACCTATGTAATCAACAGATGTCACCCCAATAAGTCTAACAATAAAAATAAATTTTAAAAAATAATAATAAATCTCTCTGCGGGAGCCTCTGTCAGTGTGGACTTTGGACGTCTCCCCACGTCTGTGTGGGTTTCTTCCCACATCACAAAGGTATGAATGGGTGTGTCCAAATTGTCCCAGTCTGAGTGTGTGTAGGTGTGTGTGTGTGAGTGGCCCTGCAATAGAAGGACATCCTGTCCAGGGTGAATTCTGGCCTGGTGCCCTGAGCTGCCAGGATGGATTCCTACCACCTGTGACCCTGCCCTGGAATTAGTGGGTTGGAAAAGACTTATCTTACTTGTTTTTATTAATCTTTCTTAAGTGTTCTCATATGTATAGCTCACATATATTTCAGTCTTTAATATTAGAAGTGTTTTTGGTCTTTATTTAGAAGTTTGATGATGAGGTTTTTATGACCAGAAGAAACAAGACATAGGAAGTTAACCCTTGTTTGTCAGTTAGCCTAGGGTGAACATGCAAGCCCCCAATTTATTGGTGGTTTGACTTGAAGTTACAGTTTCCAAGAACTTATCTAGGACATTAAATGAAGAACTTACTTTGAAATGTTTTATATAAACTACTTGGCATTCTAATGATTATTCTCCTTACTTAATAACTTTGTGGATAAGGATGCTTTGTTCTTTTGATGATCACTTACACTCTTCATTTGCATTCACATTACTTCACTAATCTTGATTACTTACAATGAATCATAATCTTACCCAGTTATACTTACTTGCCCTCAATGGGAAGAACTACCTGTGTTCTTCCTATTAACACTTTCCTAGTTCAGTATTGGTATTCTTTGTAATACATAGGAATCTGATAAAACCTGGAGGAGAGGCCCATAAAAGAAATTGAAACATTTCTGCTTTTTCATTCATTTTTTAAAAAATGGTTTATACTCCTATAACACATATAACTTTATTTGTTCATATGTAACTCTATTATTTTAAATTATCTGGCAGAAACCTATCTAAAGTATCTAAGGCATTGTCTCCTAAGATATCTGCTCTATCCTTTATTGCTTTGGAACCCTTAATCACATTTTAGCACAGTGCTCTGGACTTAACTAGTGCCAGCTGAATGAATGAATGTACACGTGAGTGAGAACATGCAAGCCCCCAACTTCATCCTTCAAAAGTCTCATTTCATTTAATTCAAATGAGGCTCTTTTTAAAAATGTTTGTGGTGTTATAGTGTTCAAGTTTGTCCTTTCTTCTTTCTCTGCACACTTTATAGAAACACTTGGATATTATTATTTAATCATTTTTTAAGTCCAGAAGACGGATTCTAAAACATCGTTTTACATATTTGCAGAAAGTGGTCTTCTATACAATGCTACCGTTATAGGCTCAATAATTCTGGGGTTTTTTGTTTGTTTGTTTGTTTTAGTTCTTTTAATATTGCTATTACTGTGGTGACATTGATTTTCTTCAGAAAGTTTTATACAATTAGAATATCATTTTTTACCATGAACCTCAGTAGTCAGAATCCAATGACTGAGCTCACTGTACATTGCTCCCTAAAGGGCCAAAGTGATTCTAGATTCTAAGAGCTGTGGAAAGGTTCTCTCCTAAGTGGAGAAGTTTTATCAAGTAGAATATTTTTTAGTGTATCAGCTCAGTGTATGGGAAACATGTTTTCTTGGTCTAATAACTCACTGGCAATTGACTATTATTATTTTTTTTAGCGGGGGGGTGGTTTCCCTGGCTGGGAATCGAACCCAGGCCACAGAGTTGAGAATGCTAAAGCCTGGCCACCACACCACCAGGGAACTCTCCAACTATATTATTTTTAGCTTAACCCTCAGGAAACAGATTTAGGCTGAGAAAAGCTTTATCTTCTGTGATTGTTTTGGACATCTAGTTGACTTGTGCCTCAGTTTCCAAATTTGCTAAATAAAGATTATACCTAGCTATCACTCTACTATTCACCAGTAGGAATGCAGTGGATAGAGATCATGAAATACACCACCAAAATAAGACCATTATCAACCAGATAGCAAAATGGCCCCAAATCAACACTGGTGACCAAGCATAATACCAGCTTCCTAAATGTGGTTTTTCAAAACAGTGAGCCCCATTTGTCCCTCACTCTTTCTTTCTTCCATGATACCTACTGAAAAAGTACATTTCAACGAAGAAGCAACTTTCATTTGTCCTGTAGTGTAGAAAAACCTTACTGAGAGTTATTTAGTCCATCCATCAGCCTGTGGGCACAATTGTATTTAAACTACTAATAAAGATTACTGACTATATATCTTCAAAACCCTCCAAATGAAGCTTATACTATGGGTGATTTTTGTCCATGTCTCTGAACATTTGCATATCATGAAATTTTTCTGTCAACATTTAACTTAAAACTTTCTGGCTTCTTTGGGCTACCATGGAAAGTGAGAACCACTGCTCACCTTTTTTCATACAACTCTTAACACGTTGGTATTTCTGTCTCCCGCTGCCCACCACACCACCCATACCCAGCCTGCTCACGGCTCTATCCACGGTGCCTGTGCTCTGGCTCCTGCCTTCTTTTCTTCAAGCTTACTTAGCCTAGTTTCATTTGGTTCTTCATACAAGGTGCTCTTTAAATCTATGAACTTTATAGTACTAAACTCAAAGAAGTAATAACATCACATTTATCAAAACACTGCTAAATTTATGTTTTCTTATTTAATCCATGTAACAGTCTTGTAGAGATTTGTATTCCCCTTTTATAGACAGGTAAACAGAGGTCCAGGAAACAAGTAACATGTTCAAAGTCATCTAGTTAGTAAATGGCATAGCTGAGATTTGATTCCAGATCAGTGCAATTCGAATGCCCACCCTTTTAACTACATGCACACAATTATTATATTACTATTTGCTCTCTAATCTTGGTATGACACCTTATTCACATTTCATCTCTCTATTTTAAATTCATTTTTTTTAACTTGGTGGAATGTAAGTGTATCAGTGTTCTGAGTTCTTTAGTACATGTGTTAATATTGAAGAGTCACCAAATATTTTAGTTTTTTTATAATAGAGATTTTTTTGTGTACATGTTTTATCTTCCTTCCTAATGTATGTTTCTGGAGAAACTAAATTGTTCATTTAGGGACTCCCCATTGAGGCAAGCATATATGTACCTGAACCACAGGAGTTGCCACCTTCATCACCACAGCTAACATCTAGATAGTACCCACCATGTACAAAATGTTAATCCTCACAATAAAATCCTATAAAGTAGATTATATTGTTAACTCCAAGGTTATGAAGCTTGCCCACGTTCATCCAGTTACTACATGGGAGAGCGTAAGTCTATCCAACACCAAATTCCACATGCTTAACTACCCCAGTGGAATCTGGAGTTCTCCCTACTTTCTGTTTCTTCCACTCCTTGCCACCTACCCTCGCTGCCTCCCCATCCCATGCTGTCTCGTCTTCTCTCCCTGCCCTGCCCATCACCACCTGCCTGCTCAAGCTTCTCAGCCTTCCCAATCCTTTCTCAGCTTTCTTCTCTCTCAGTCCTGTCTCACCTTCCAGTGCTCTCACAGCTCATTTTCTTGACCCTCGTTTCATTTTTCTTCAACTTCTTACCTTTAAAAAATACAGCTTCCAGCCTAAAAATAGACCCTCTAGCTCTCTTGCAATGTTTGATCATCACCTTATAAGATGGTAATTAACAAAAACAGAATATAGGCTTGAAATAAACAAAGAAGAATCTCTTTATTTTTTCTGTTAGAAATATAAATAATGAGAACTATTACATCTTGATCTCTATAATTTGCAAGTATCTCAACAGGGCATTCTTTAAACACACACACACACACACAGTTTTATGCATTGATTGCCATTTTACTGAGCAGCGTATTTTTGGCAATGTGGCAACAACTAGAAAAGAATTTGAGTTATCATCATAAAGAAGCATAAATAGGCTCATCATGTTGCCTCCTTTCATTTGTCCTATTGTTTAAAGAGTTGCTTTGAAATCATTGACATGAATTATCATTGGAGTTTCATTTGGATGCCTGGGCTTAGGCATTTTGCTTTCTCTCCAAGTTCAGAAGTATGGCCATTCATCTTTATAAATAAGACTTTAAAAATAGGACAAAGCTATAAAATAAACATTTGAGAGCAGTGTTGGATATGCCCAGCTGAACAAACTGTCCTTCTATTTAGCTTTGAACTCTAAACCTCATTTAAATACCCTCTCTTTTTTTCTCTGTAAAGAAGAGAATACAAGAAAAAAATTAGAGTAGATTCTGAGGAAAAAATATATTAAGAACATTTTGATAAGAGATATTTTGCATGAAAAGTACAAAATTTGGATAAGTTCTTGCAGCTGGCCAGTAGAACTTGGAAGAAGAAACATGAACTTCTTAAGCTTGTGGAAGGATATGGAGAAGTTATGATGATCGAGATGTTCACAGAGATCCAGCATTTACCCACTGAACACTGGAATGGCTCATGTGGTCCCCTGTGGCTTCTCCCTTTTGCTCCCAGAAGGATTAGGTTTTATGCTGTCTAGAACCACATTTACTCTCAGTAATGGAATTACCACATGAATTATATTATGAACACTATGTACCAATGCATAGAAGGATCTCACTAATTTCTCAAGATTGCACAAACTATGATTATAACCCTGGCCTAGAAATCTGAGCTATCTTGGTCTAGCTGACTAGACTTATGTTGTACAGCTAAATCTACCCGATTATATTTGCATTCATGACAGCTACAGTGACCTTCCTTGGCATGTGCCACTTTGCTGTGTCCAAGGCTGTGAATGCAAAATGGAAGATCAGCCAAATCTGGTCAGGAGACTTAGGCCACCCAGATGTAGCTGCCCTTCGGAACAGTGCATCAGCTTTAACCTGGCCCCCAGTATCCTGCCTGGCCTTTCTGGACTGACGTGCCCATGACAGATTTGTTCCTTTAAAAAAATAATTTTACACATTTTTCCTTTTCTTCAAAAGCAGTCTGCTACCAAAAGCAATGTGGTAGTATCCATTGTACCACATCTTATAATTGCACTGATTCGAAAACCACAACTACAAACTTGTTTCCTAAAACATGACTCTGGACTGTAACACATGAAAATATCATAGCCTGCATGACACAGAGGCTAGTTTGATGTCAGAAAGCAATTGTTCTGTATTTTAAATCATCAGAAAATCTGACTATTGAAGAGAAAGAGAAGGTGTTAGTTTTGATGTAAGCCTGGCCCTTGAACAGAAACCCGTAAATCTTACTTGGGGCAAAAAAAGGAAGTTCCATTTTGGACACTGCAAATGACAGTGCCAGCTGTTGTCATAATATTTCTCACACCCATGGAGGATTAATTGCAGGCCCAGCAAGTTCACTGGATGAGCAGAAACATCCATGGAAATAAACACTGGGGCTTATACTCTGACATCATGAAATTAGGCAGGAGACCTCTGTGGAATTGGTTATCTAGCCAATGCTGGATTATCATGCCTGTGGATCACTCACTTTCTGGATTATCTGCAGAAATGTTAATCTCAAACTTGCTTTCTTCTGCCTCTTGGCCCTCTTACCCTGTAGTGGTGGACTCAGGAAATGCTGTCTCATTTGAATGTAACTTTTCCATGAATATTCAGTAAGTGCTCATGGAGTAGAAACTGAGGAATGCTATCATGGGCGTGATTTTAAAGCATTTGCTTTTACTACAGAAATAAAGAATTAGCATAATGAAGCAAACATGGGTTTCAGAGACAGGTAGACCTAGATTCAAACCCTAGTTCGTTCTATTAAAGTATGGTCTTAGGCCCATCACTTAAATTTTCTGAGGCTCAGTTCCTTTTTTTTCATAAAATATGGGTCCTAATTAGGCTGACCAGACATACCATTTTAAATGGGACAGAAAACAACGGCCCTGTCCCATTTCAAATGGTACATACAGTCGGCCTAATCTCACTGGGCTAAATTCAAGGTTTCAGTAGGCTGACCAGATATACCATTTGGAACAGGACAGTACCATTGTTTTCTGTCCCATTTAGATGGTACATCTGGTCAACGTAGCCCTAATACAATGGTACGGAGCTCTTTTGAGAATTAGAAATGTTTATGCAGTCCCTAGATCACTGCATGGTAGCTGTGCTCCCAGAATAGATAAGCCTTTTTGTATATATTCTGCAAGGCAGGATATGGAAACTACAGTCAGAGAATTCTCCAGGCCCTCAAGAGGTGGGAGGCATGGATGAGGAGGTCTGCCATCCAAAGGTTAGGCTCCAGGTAAGGCAGGACATGTGGGTGGGACTTCTCTAACCCAGCAGAGAGAGAAGGCATTCCTGTCAGCAGGTGTGGGTCACGCCAAGGCACAGAGACAGGAATGCATGTGGCATTTTTAAAGCAAAGATTAGGCAGTTTTAGATAGGACTGGACGTGAGTTCATTGAAGAGTGACTGTTAGCTGGAGTAAAAGAAAAATTGCAAGTCCTCTTTCCTCCCTTACCTCCTCTTCTGCCTACATCATGTTCAGGCAATTCCAGCTTTTCCTTGCACTCTGTTCTGTAAGTGATTTTGAAAAGGCAAAGCTGCAAAAAGCATCACTTTTCTATCTGCACTTGTATAACCACTGTGAAGCTCTTCAAACTGCTGTCATAGATGGTGACCCCGTCATGGTCAGGCAAAAGGCCAACTGAGTTTATAAGAAAGCTAAGCCTAACTCATATAGTGGATGGTGGTGGGGGAAGACTGAGTGGCTAATATTAGAGGATTAGAAGAGAAAAAAGTAAAATACAGTAGAAGAAATGAAAATTAAAGTGAAATGTGGGGAAGGGACAGCTTGTCATTCAGGTTATGGCCATATAGAAATTATATTGATTAATGGAGCAATGTATCTGCTCTCTGTGGCCAAAAATTGACTGAGGCCTGTTTCTGTTGTTGGTCTGAGAGTTGGAATGCATATTTAGGAAGCTGCTGAAAGGTTTTTTTCTGCTGTAAGCAGGTGTAGTAGAGGTGAACCTAAGGAGGAGACACTGTGGATAGTCCTGTGTGTGGTTCTCCTTGATGTGAGGTTATGCTTATAGAGGAGAGAGTGATTTTAAACATAATTAACTAATGGTAAATTATGAACTAACACTTGCAAATGTTGGTTGTAATCAGATTTTCTTTTTGTTGCTGATTTGGAAAAAGAAAAGTTTGGAGAAATATATTTGCAATGGGTTAAATATTATTTCAGGGAGCACATTTCAGTACAGTTTACAGGTTCTCCTAAGTGAAAGCTTTACAAATGAAATAACCTCAAAAGACATATTTTATGTGCATTCAAATTCAAGATAGGGGAACAAGAAAGCCTCTTGCCTGGGTAAAGGTTTTCAGAGTTAAACGGGAAAGTGGCAAACATTGGGCAAAAATTTACTTTAAAACACAGATAAGGCTGTAAGTATGTAAAGGGCGGAGGCACCAAAGAATGTACGAAATAGTTTAGATCATCACAAATAAAGTAATGGAATGTGTAACTGGAAATCCGAATCCATGCTGTCAGGGGAAAGTCATATTATTGTGTAGAAACTCTATTATTTGGTATGTTTAAGATAAAATGGAAATGGTGTTTTCAAAGGATTGGCACCCCCGGCTCCCCATGCGTGACTGGGCCTTGCCTCATTTCAGCGATTCTGTAGGCAGAGAATGGGTTTTGCTGCCAAGTGTATTGGGGAGGTGGGAAGATGGAGGACCTACTGTGCTAAATGAAAGCGATTGCTTAGAATAAAGCCTGCCTTTCCTTGGAATGGAGAAGGAATTTGCTATAGCCTATTATCAGAAAAAAAAAAGTGTTCTTTTAATCGTAGATTTTTAAATTTTTTGTTGTCAAGTATGTTTTTACAAAACTACTACCTAAGTATTTAAACATTTTCTAGTTGTGATACTAAAAATAATAATGGAAACACGTTTCTATGTAGGGTGTGTTCCTAAAAAACATGTTTTGTAGTTACATGGATAAATAAGACACAGAGTTTCAGACGTGTATATTTGACTTTCTAGGAGAATTGTGGTACCCAATAATTAATTTTTTTTTATTGTCAGGCTTATTAGGGTGCCATTGGTTAACAAGAATTACATAGGTTCCAGGTGTACAATTCTACAGTGCATCCTCTGGGTGTTGCATTCTCTGTGCACCACCCAGTGTCAGTTCTCTTTCCATCACCAAGTATTTGACTGCCCCTCCCTCTTCTCCCACCCTCTCCTCTCTTACCCCCAGGTAACCATTAAACTATTCACTGTGTCCATGAATTTATTTTTCTCTGTTGCATTCAGTTTTATATTCCACATATGGGTGAAGTCATGTGGTTCTTGGTTTTTTCTGTTTGGCTAATTTTGCTTAGCATAATGTTCTCCAGCTTCATTCATTTTGTTGCAGATGGCAGTATTTCATCTTTTCTTATAGTTGAGTAATATTTCCATTGTGTATATGAAGCACAGCTTCTTTATCCAGTCATTGGCCACCATGAACAACACTGTGATGAACATTGGGGTACATAAGTCTTTGCAGACTAAGGTTTTCAAATTTGGGGGGTAGATACCCAGAAGTGGGATTGCCGGGTCATATGGCAACTCCATTCCCAATTTTCTGAGGAAGCTCCACACTGTCCTCCATAGCAGTTGTATCACTTTACATTCCCACCAGTAGGGTGTGAGGGCTTCTTTTCCTCCACATCCTCTCCAGCACTTGTTATTCCTTGTCTTGTTAATAATAGCCACTCTAACAGGTGTGAGGTGGTAGCTCATTGTGGTTTTAATTTGCATTCCCCTGATAGCTAATAAGGTTGAGCATTTTTTCATATATCTGTTGGCCATCTGTCTTCATGGGAGAAGTATCTATTCAAGTCCTCTGCCCACTTTTTAATTGGGTCATTTGTTTTTTGTTGTTGAGTTGTACTAGTTCTTTATATATTTTAGATATTAGTTCCTTATCAGAAGCATTGTTTGCAAAAATTTTCTCCCATTTGGTGGGCTGTCTCTTTGCCTTGTTGATGGTTTCTTTTGCTGTGCAAAAGTTTTTTAGTTTGATATAGTCCCATTCACTTATTTTTGCTTTTACTTCCTTTGCCTTTGAGGTCAGGTTCATGAAGTCTTCCTTGAGCCCAAGGTCTATAAGTTTAGTATCTATGTTTTCTTCTATACAGTTTATTGTTTTGTGTCTTATATGGAAGTCTGTAATCCGTTTTGAATTAATTTTAGTATATGGTGAGAGTTCACAGCTCAGATTCTTTCTTTTGCATATGGTTTTCCAGTTTTTTCAGCACCATTTACTGAAGAGGCTTCCTTTTCCCCATTGTATAATTTTCACTCCTTTATCAAATATTATTCATGTTTTTGTGGATTTATGTTTGGGGTTTCAGTTCTGTCACTGGTTCTTATGTCTGTTTTTCTGCCAATACCAAGCTGTTTTGATTATTGATGGTCTATAGTCTAAATTGGAGTCAGGCAGCACGATACCTCCAGCCTTATTCTTTTATGTAGTATTGCTTGGAGATTTGAGGTCTTTTGTGGTTCCATACAAATCTGATAAATTTTTAATTTATTTTGTGAAAGCATCTTTGTAGGATTTTGATGGGAATTGCATTAAATCTTTATATTGCTTTGGGTAATATGGCCATTTTAACAATGTTAAGTCTTCCTATCCATGAACATGGAATATCTTTCTATTTCTTTGTGTCCTCTTCAGTTTCTTTCCGAAGTGTCTTACAGTTTTCCAAGTATAAGCCTTCCACATTCTTTGTTAATTTCCAGATATTTTTATTGTTGTTGTGATTGCAAAAGGTATAGATTCTCTCATTTCTTTTTCTGAAGATTTGTTGTTTGTAGACAGAAATGCAATTAATTTTTGTATGTTGATTTTATATCCTGCAACTTTACTGTATCTGTTTATTGTTTCTAATAGTTTTTTAATGGACACTGGAATATTTTATATAAAAAAATCACGTCATCTGCGAATAGTGATAGTTTGACTTCTTCTCTCCCAATTTGGATACCTTTTATTCCTTTCTCTTTCCTGATTGCTCTGGCTAGAACTTCCAGTACTATATTGAATAGCAGTGGTGAGAGGGGACTCTGTCTTGCTCCTGATTTTAGGAGAATAGGCTTCAGTTTTACCCCATTCAGTATGATATTAGCTGAGGGCTTGTCATATATGGCCTTTATTATGTTAAGGTACTTTCCTTCTATACCCATTTTATTCAGTGTTTTGATCATAAATGGATGTTGTATCTTGTCAAATACTTTTTCAGCATCAATTGATATAATCATATGATTTTTATCTTTTAGTTTGTTTATGTGGTGTATCACATTGATTGATTTGCATACGTTAAACCATTCTTGTGCTCCTGGGATGAATTTCACTTGATCATAGTGTATAATCTTTTGGATGCATTGTTAATATTCTATTTGCTAATATTTAGTTTAGAATTTTTGCATCTGTGTTCATCAGAGATATTGGTCTATAGCTTTCTTTCTTTTGTGTTGTCCTTACCAGGCTTTGGCATTAGGGTA
Organism: Lyroderma lyra; assembly: GCA_004026885.1. NCBI lineage: Eukaryota > Metazoa > Chordata > Mammalia > Chiroptera > Megadermatidae > Lyroderma > Lyroderma lyra. Next base: position 256,503 of record PVJL010000451.1, on the reverse strand, counting down.
ATGTTGCCTTCATAGAATGAGTTGGGAAGTATTGCCTCATCATTGATATTTTGGAAGAGTCACAGGAGGATAGGTATTAATATTTGTTTGAATGCTTGGTAAAATTTGTTGGTGAGTCTATCTGGTCTGGGGCTTTTGCCTTTGGGGAGGTTTTGGATGATTGTTTCCATTTCTTTACTGTTCATTGGTCTATTAAGATTATCCAGTTCTTCTTGGTTCAGTCTATGTAGACTATATGTTTCTAGAAACTTGTTCATTTCCTCTAGGTTGTTAAATTTGGTGGCATAAAGCCCTTTATAATATTTTCTTATGATCCTTTATATTTTTTTGTGGTATCAGTTGTAATTTCTTTCCTTTCACTTCTAATTTTGGATATCTGTGTTCTTTCTTTTTGTTCTTTGGTTAGCCTACCCAGGTGTTTGTCAATTTTATTAATTTTTTCAAAGAACCAGTTCTTTGTTGCATTAATTTTTTCCTATTGTCCTTCTGTTCTCAATTTTGTTTAGCCCTGCTCCAATTTTTATTATTTCTTTAATTTTGCTAATTTTGGGTTTTTCCTGTTCTTTTTCTAGTTTTTTGTTTATTTTTTTGTTTTTGTTTTTTTGTTGTTGTTGTTGTTGTTGGTTCCCTGAGCTGGGACAGAATCCAGACCACAGCGGTGAGAGCGCTGAAGCCTAGCCACTATACCACCAGGGAACTCTCCTCTTTTTCTAGTTCTTTAAGATGGGATGTCAGGGGGATATTTGTGATTTATCTTGTTTCTTAAGATAGGCCTTTAACGATATAAATTTCCCTCTTATTGCTGCTTTTGCTACATCCCAATAATTTTGATACATTGCATTTTCATTATTGTTAGTTGCTATGTATTTTTTAATCTCTTCTTTTATTTCTTCTTTGATCCGGTCATTTTTAAATAAGATGTTGTTTAATCTCCATGTATGTGTGGTTTTTTCTGCTTTCTTTTTGCAGTTGATCTCCAATTTCAATGCTTTGTGATCTGAGAATACACTTGGTATAATTTCAGTCTTCTTGAATGTGCTGAGTTTAGTTTTGTGTCCTAGCATATGGTCTATCCTTGAGAGTGTCCCATGTGCACTAGAAAAGAAGGTATATAATCTTTTGTTGTCAGAGGAAGTGTCCTGTTAATGTCTATTATGTCCACTTGCTGTAATGTATCTTTAAAGCAGATATTTCCTTATTTATTTTCTGTTTTGATGATCTGCCCATGGCTCTTGAGTGGGTATTTAGGTCCCCTACAATCATTGTGCTTTTGTCAGTTTCTCCTTTCAGATCTGTTAGTAGTTGTTTTATATATTTTGGTACTTCCTGATTGGGGGCATATATATTAATGAGTGTCATGCCTTCTTGTTGTTGTATTGTCCCTTTTATTACTATGAAGTGTTCATCTTTGTCTCTTGCTATCTTTTTTATCCTAAAGTCTGTTTCATCAGATATCAGTATGGCGACTCCTGCTTTTCTCTGGATGACATTTGCTTGGAGTATTGTTTTCTAGCCTTTCACTCTGAGTCTATGTTTGTCCTTATGGCTGAGGTGTGCCTCTTGGAGACAGAATATGAATGGGTTTTGTTTTTTAATCCAATCTGCTCCTTTGTGCCTTTTTATTGGTGAGTTTAGTCCATTCACATTTAGAGAGATGATTGATATATGAGAATTTCCTATGGCCATTACTTCCTCCCTTTTTAAATTTCCTTTTTGTTGTCCCAACTCTTTTCCATTTATTTTGATTTTTTGTTTCAGGTCAAAGAGCTTCCATTATTTCATTAAATGCTGGCCTTGCACTAGAGAATTCCCTCAGCTTTTATATGTCTGAGAAGGTCATTATTCCTCCTCCATATCTGAAGGATAACTTTGCTGAATAATTTATTCTTGGCTGGAAGTTTTTCTCTTTTCATATTTTGAATATTTGATTCCACTTTCTACTGGATTATAGAATTTCTGCTGAGAAGCCTGATGATAGCCTGATGGGCTTTCATTTTAAGGTTATAATTGTTTTTGTTTTTGTTTTCTTGGCTGCCTTGAGAATTGTCTCTTTGTCTTGATTTTTGACATCTTCAGTATAATGTGTCTTGGAGAAGTTCTGCTAGGATTCAGGTAGCTAGGGGACCTATTTCTTCTGGAATTTGGGGTTCCAGATCTTTCCATAGGTTTGGAAATTTCTCGTCAGCTATTTGTTTGAGTATGGTCTCTGTAAAGTTTTTTTTGCACCTTCTTCTAGACCTATTATTCTAATACTGTGTTTTCTAATGGAGTCAGATAGTTCTTACAAAAATTTCTTTCAGTTCTTTTGACTTCTTTCTGTGTTGTTTCCATGTTCCAATCTTTGATATCACTTAATTCTTTTCTCCATCTAGTTGGCCTTGTTTCTTATTGAAGTTAGTTCATTTCTCAGCTCTATTATTACACTGTTTATCTCTCAAATTTCCTTTTGATTCTTTTTTATAGTTTCAGTTTCTTTGTTAAAATGTTCCTTTTGTTCACAGAATGCCTTTCTGAGGTCATCTCAGTCAGGGTGCTCTGCCGATATTGTGTCAATTCTCTGAGAGTTTTTAGAATTGCAATGTTATGTTCTGTGTCACTTACATAATATATTTCCAGATCTATAAAATCCTTTTCTGGAGATATTTTATTTTCTTTCTGAGCAGCTTTGAATCCTAAGGTATTCTTGTGTTTGAATGTTCTTTTTCCTGGGCATGAGGGCTTTTCCCATCTTTCTTTTCCCAGTTGGTATTGCTGTAGTGTCTTGCTGTAGAGAAGACACTAGGTGGCACTGGGGGTCAAGCTTTGGGAGAGTTAGGGGCGGTGGCTAAGCAGTATATCCGTCCGCCACCTGGGCTTAGGGGCGGAGCAGTCCTCAGCAGCTGTGCTTCCTGGTTCCTCAGGGAAGCTGGGGAAGAAGGGGGAGGTCCGTGGAATGCAGCCAGTAGCCACCTACGCTCACATTGGTTGGAGAGAGTGCCCTCAGCTCAGCCTTTCTCCCTTCTGAGCCTGCGCTCTACCGAGGATCGAGGTTCGTGCTTCAGCGTTTAAGGTTTCCATGGCAGGCGCTCTCAGTTTCAAGCGCTCAGTCCTGTGGCACTATAGCTGGGGCCCCATTCCTGCCTAGGGCGCCTCTAGGTCCTCCAGGGCCCCCCGCTGGGGCCCCAACGCGCCGCTGCTGGCTCCAACACACCCAGGTCTCACTGGTCTTCTGGCTGCGCTCACCTTCATTCTTGTCGCCAGTTGGCGTCGCCACCCCGCCGTTCACCCTCTATTGTGTTGCTTCTCATCCAGTGTCCCCCGGCTCCTTCCAGACTCCTTTCATCAGCCCGGGTTGGGTCGGGTCGCGATCCTCATTTGCGGGTCGCGATCCTCACCTGCATTCTGCTCCCTCCCTCCTCTCCCGCTTGCCCCTCCTTCTCTGACCTTCAGGCATTTCCCCCGCTATGCTGGATCTCTCATCTGAGACTAAGCATCTCAGGGTTTTCCGCGTTGGATCCCGGCCATTCATGTATTTTCCAGGAAGGGTTGCAGGTATCCCCGCTCTGGTCGTTATCTTGCCTCATCCTCCAAATTCTTCATACATTCTATAGCTGAACTCTTGGGATCTCAAAAGTAACAACAGGAACTAAAGGTAACATCATCACCAAGATTGCACCTTAAGACTCTCTGGCTGACTTAACACCTTACTTCCTTTTGGAACTATTGGCAACCATACCCTGGCTGATTGGAAGTGATATCATGGTCATTTTCAGGGGGAAGGAGAATGGCATATGTCAGTTCTTGCCTCCCCAGTATCCTTCTTGCTGGGTACTAATAGCTCAAGAAGTAGATAGAATCCTATTCAAACTCCTAATATTCAAAAACTGACTCTTATTATTAAAAACTTTTTAGGAAAAATAATATCTCATATCTTCTTCTGTCTAAAACTCCTTAAGTAGCATCAAGTATGGATGGATACTCGCACTTGTATTTGGCAGTATCCAGGAGCCACACCATCTATGTAACTAACCTTAGCATCCTAAGCGTCCACTCAGCACTCTGGAAATTTGCTAGATATCTCTGTGTAGTTTCAAGCACAGCTTAGCCTGAATGGGAGAATAAGAGAGAAAGCATACTTCCTTAAATACAACTTATATGTAGCAAGATGATCCTTAGATAGGTAAATGATACTCTCATCCAGAATTTAAAAGTCTAGTAGAGTCTTTGAAATGTTGGATTTTTATTTCTTCTCATTGTCCTTTATATTATAGATGGATGAACTACAATGGAGTTATTTACCTGTGCTATTAAAATTCCTCAGTTTCTTCTGGTGAGATGCTTGCTCCAGAGCCAAGCATGTTAAGTGGCTGATTTAGCATCCCTCTTAGGTGAAGAAAGCTCCCACATCTTGCTGTTTTTATTTCTAAATATCTGCCATCTCACTGAGGTGCTACGTCAGCTTCTATATTTTATTGTTTCACAGGTATGGAACTAAGTGACATATCTTCCAATTTCCTCTCGTTTAGGGGGATGGATTACACTGTGAGGTACAGATATCTTGAGGTATAATACTCATTGCTTTGAACAAGAAGGAAAAGTAATAGCCAGAAGGGAGGTGTGCCCATACCACATTCAGGTCATGCCATCTGTTTAGTAAGTACTTACAATGTTCCAGGCACCTTGCGTGTACTGGGAGATGTACACACAGAAATGAGAATGCAGCAGTAAATTTCTTTGAGAGTGATACATTGTGGCTGAAGAGTAAATATAATTTTTCTCCCTCCTACCCTATGGAGATTTATGAATTATCTATTAGCTAATTTTTCCACCAAGATTATAACCTTCTCACCTGTTGCTTGCCAGCCTAGTGGATTATTAATATTGGTTGCTTTGTTTATTTACTTACATATTTTCCTTATGTGTGTTATTCATCTTACATTAAACACGCCACCCCACCCCACCCCCAGTAATCATCTCATTTTTTTTTTCTGGATGGCCTTTCATCACTGCCCTATATGCTGTGAGATTAGAAAAAAATATACTGACCTCAAAATTAGTTCAGCCCAGACCTGTGGGCTAGTAGGTTCATTTGGGTTGGGGCAGAATGCCGTTTGTGTAGGTAACTGAAGCTTGTGTACCATGTTAAAATTTCACTTGTAGAGGAGGAAACATGAAAGCCTTGGCTTGTGGTGGTCTAATGGAGGTGCAGCTCAGGAATCTTGGGCATTTAGCTCTATATATCTTTATTATGCAGGAGATTATGTTGTGTGTTTTATTTCTTGCTACAGATTAGTTTTGGAACCATCATCAAAAACTTCCTGAAGATCAAGTCAGTCCTGAGTTCACCTTCACTGTATAAGTAGTTCCACCCTTGACAGCAGCTCTGTTGCCTACGTCACCAGTAATTCTACTAATGATGTCAAATAGGACTTATCCTTTGTGAATGTCTTTCTTTTTATTTAAAAGAAAGAAAGAAAGAAAAAGAAAGAGAGCAGTAGGGAAGGAGGGAGGAAAGGAAGGAAGAAAGACAGAAAAGAAAAAGGAAAACTCCCTACAAGATTGGAAGGGTGGGTAGCCAAATATACAGTGATAGAAAGAGAACCCACACTGGGTGGTAACCATATAACGCAACAAATAAACAATGTGCTGTAGAATTGTACACCTGGAACCTATGTAACTCTTGCTGACCAATGTCACTCCAAAAATCTAATAAAAAATATTTTTATAAAAAAAGAAAAAGAAAAAGCTCCCTATACCTGGCTGACTGTGATTTAGCCCTTGGTGAAGAGTTGTTACAAATTGAAATGGTGTCAGGCTGCTCTTATGACTCATCTCTTCTCTTGTCACAACCAGTTAAGGCAACACAGTCAGTTGTAAAAAGGTGCTTTGTGTTGGAAGAGGAAGCATAAGCAAAAATAATAATCATAATAATTAGGCTTTCAAAGCAGAGAGAATTAGTTCTTCTTGATTAGTGAACAATACTTGCAATTTAAGATCAAAAGTATTGTTGACTAATTCAATATACAAGGTTTTATCATTTACAATTACTTGTTCTTTATTTGAAGGTCATTTAGCAAACTGGACCAATTATTTTCTTAAAAACTTGTTGAACACCTAATGACATGCAGAAAATTTAAGGCTCGTTGTATTGAACATATCTAGATCGAGATGCAGATTCTGTAGGTCTGCCTGACCTTGGGACCCCGGATGGAAAACCATGCATTGCACTGTGGGAGTCTAGTTTCTGGAAGTTGAGGCAGTAGTATTTGGCCTATGAAGTTCATAAATTCCAGGTGTGCCACATCCAACAGCAGATTACAGCTGTTGAAGGATAGATGGCAGCCATGGATGGTTGAATACCCAGAGTTTTCAGTGTCCTGATAAAACTAATTACCCTCATCTGTTGTTTTCATCCCATCATTCTCATCCATGATTTATCCCTGTAGTTAAAACATTGATCCAAATATAGGCCATATTACTTTTCACATTCCATTTTATTCAAGATGGTCTTTTCCTAACTTTACTAATTTCACCTTTTTAATTTGTCTTGCCCCAAACCCAGGGCCTCATGGCTCAGTGGTAACATTTTAAAGAAGGTTTTATAAGACTAGAACTGGGTAATATATCAAGTCTAGTGTTCTCACTGGCTTTCAAGAGCATGCATCTTTAGTTTTATCTTTTGGATTATGAATCTTCATGGAAATTTTAATCCAGATTCCTCAGTTTACAGATAAAGCAGCTGAGGTCCACAATGAAAGGCTGCTCCCCTGATCAGTTGTGGGACTGGGACTGAAACCTAGGTTTCTTGGGACAATGCTTTGAACATGACATCATCTGGCCTTTCATTCTATCATGTGTGTAGATATTCACTATTCCCCTCTGCACTTCCTTTTTGCCTACCAGTCCTGAGACCTATGGCTATGATTTTCTTCCTCCTCCTACTTTCTACCTGAGCTTGTCAGAGCATGGTGACATATCGGCCAGAGGGTAAGAGAGGGTTACATTTCACTGCTATGAGAGCACTTTAGTGCCATTCAAGAAATTCACTCCTTAAGGAATTGAGGTACAGTTTATTCCAACATCTTCAAGGCTTATCTTTCAGGAATTAGAACACTTTATTTCCATGCTTGCATCTTGTATAAACTCCTCATTTACACTTTAAAATTATCTGCTAAAAGAGGAAGAAACTATTTATATACATACAGATGAAACACTGATAAATCTAGCACTGCCTCCTTGCCTGAACTCTCACTCTTAAACCCTGGTGTGTATCTCCTTCAAACTTTTGGAAAACTCTTACATAAAATTTTCAACATATATAAAAGTAAGCAGAATAATATAATGAATTCTCAAATACCTATCACCCAGCTTCAATAGTAATCAATTCATGGCCAATTTTGGATCATTTCTGCCCCATCTAATTTCCCTCTCCCATATTATTTGGAAGCAAATTCCAGATATCATTTCATTTTATTCATTCGTATTTCAGTATAAACGTCTAAAAGGTAAGCATTTTAGAGGTATATTAATATACCATTATCATATGAAAAAATTAATAATTCTTTAAATCATTGAATATTCAGTGTTTAAATTACATTTGTCTCACAAATGTAGTCATTTGTTTTCCTAGTTTGTTTATTTGATTGTGGCTCTAAATAATGTCCACATATTGCAAATGGTTGCAAGTCTTTTAAGTCTCTTAATCTGTAGGTTCAAAATCAATCTCTGTCTGTTTGCTAAAAACAATGTTTATCCTGAAAAGTTCGCTACAGCCTGGATTTTGTTGATTGCTTACCCATGGCCTTTCACATATTTTTCTGTCCTCTTTATTTCCTATAAATTGGTAATTGTATCTGAAAATTGTGTTGTCATTTTCTTGAGAAAATTAAAAAAAAATACATATAGGTATACACTGGAGGGTGGAATGGAGTTGTTAATTTTAGGTACCCAGTCAAGTCTGGCTTTTTAGATGTGGAGAAAGAAGACTGTACAAACTCGGAATAATGAGAGTAAAGCCTCTGAGACCAGACTGTTTGGGTTCCAGTGCTGTCACCTCTTAGCTGTGTAACTCTGGGAAAATTACTTGACCTCTCTGTGCTTCAGGTGTCTCATCTGTTCAATAAGAATATAATAGGGCCTACATCAATTTGTACTAATCCTTGAACATGTGAGTCATTGCCTCACATAAGCACTGTTTCTAATGATGTAGGAATGCCCGCCTCTCCCATTTCATTCAATTTTTCTCTGTTGGTTTTCACGTCAAGCTTTCTGATTCATTTCTAGGTAATGATTATTGGTGAGAGAGTTTTACATGTTACCAAATGTTTCTTGTCTGCTTTTTTGCATGGTCCCAATGTCCTTTAAGGCAGAGATTGCCAAATGATAGGCCACTTGTTTTTGTAAATGCAATTTAATTGGAACAAAATCACACCCATTCCTTTAGGTATTTTCAGTATTACCAATGGCTGCTTTCTCACTACAAAGTAGAGTCAAGTAGTTAGAACAGAGACACTGTGGACCATAAAGCCTAAGATACTTACTCTCTGGCCCTTTACAGTAAACATTTGCTGATGGCTGCTTTAAAGAGAAGGATGTTATTAGATTCATGTGGTGTCAAAGAACTGCTGACTGAAAAAGTTGTGACATTCTATGATTTTCTTAAAAAGTAGAAAACATTAGAAACATTAGTTCACAGGTGACTTGCATGCACATAGGTATCAAAAATATGTCTGGGCCGTCTTCTCATGGTGTCCAGGTCCCCAGGCCCTGAAGTCACACAAAGGATTGCTCTTCCTTTTTGCTTTCTCATTTTGCTATAATTTCCCTGGAGGATGAATGTCTTGAGCTGTGACAGGATGTGGGATACTTCCTGATAGTTGCTTTATTTCAGATATTCTTAGGTTCCCTACTGAGCAAAGTCACACTTTTCTCTCTGTGCTTCAGCCTGGTGAGGCCCAGTCTGCTTCTTACCTTGGGTTCCTGCTGCTCACCTGGAAGACTCTCTTTCATTTGCCTGGGGCCTTGTTTACTCAGTAGTATCAGTGCCAGTTGACAGCAAGTCAAAAAACACTTTAGACAGAAGCCTGCTTTGAGCGTTAGGTAGTAGCAAGTAAGTTTGGCTTCATTTCTCCTTGAGTCTGGAGATCCGTTTGGAAGTGAAAGGGGAATGTTTTATTTATTGATGTGGATTGACTGATTTATATCAGTCATTCTAAGGCAATTTCACATTTAAATCCCAATAAAAACCCTGTGAGGGAGGTAATATCATCAGGAAACTGAGACTCAGAAAAATTAAGTAAATTGCAACGTTTCCATGCTGTAAGAATTATAGTCTCTATCAGTGAGCGCCATGAGCTGCTTCTCACTTTCTGTTCCGTAATTCTTACCATGCTGCCCTCTTTCTCATACTCACAAAATAGTTGCAAGAGATCCAGCCACTGTGTTTCCAGGCAAGAGAACAGTGAAGGGGAGAGGACAAAGGTAAACACACAGGATGCTAAGTTTGTTCTCTTTCTTACACAATTTATTTGGTGACTTCAACTTACATCTCATTAGTCAGCATCTAAGGCCATCCTTTTCTGTAAGAGATCATGGAAAATGTGGTGTTTTCTGTTTGTTTTAAGCTTTGCACATTGCCACCCCCATAAATGTGTTTTGTAGGTACAGAAGTGGGGAAGAATTATTATTAAATAGGCAGCTTACAATCTCTTTTTCAAGAGATCACTCTGATGCACAAAAAGATTGAAAATCTTTGACCTAAACTTTTAAGGCTCTTGCTTTTTTCATTTCAGATAATTTGATAAAATAATGGTTAGTATCCTTCCCCAATCTCTGATACAGGCAGAGATCCAACCGATGGAATGATTCCATGGCAAAGCAAGGCACATGCCAGTGACGAGTAACAACTGCTTGATGTCCTCAGTCAAATGTGAGGAAGGGTGATAATATCCGTCTCCTAGCTGTGTATTGGCAACAGGTATCTCTGTCGATCAGCCAAAAATCCATTTGGTAGGGGCATGGGAAAGCCACTGGGAACTGCTAGATCGCATCAGCTTGGCAGAAACAAAGGTAGCATACACGAGAGTGCTAGTAAGGAAATGTCTGACACCCACCAGGTGACTCCTGTTGAGTCAGCAGTAGCTTTTGTCTCCCAGTTGCCATTCCCTGTGGCTCTTTGCTGATTGCCCACAAGCTCCAGGCCTGGGTGAGGCCTTCTGTGGTTGGAGGGAGAAACAATAGCAGTGATGCCTCCAGAATGTAAACACTGAAGAGCTCAGTTTTCACCTTGATAAGGAGGTTGCTCTAAGTGTCTAAGTTATCAGCCACCCAAGTCCTTGCACCATACCTGGCTACCCACAGCAGGGTTGTTTTTTTTTTCTTCCTGCCAGACATAGAGCCTCAAGAGAACAGTGTGTCCTAAAACAAACAAACAAACAAATGAGTTTCAGCCTGCAAAGAAACAGTCCACCCTGTTTGGTCACCTGAGGGAATCAATCAGCTCAGGAGAGTTGGACTTGATTTTTGTTGCTCTCCAAAGGGGACTAAAACTTGGTTGAAACACCATGACTGGACCATTATTTGGGGAGGAAAACGGAGGACATTTTAAAACAAAATACCGAAAGTGTAATACAGTTCAGAGGTCACAGACTCAGAAAGCCCATAGCATCTTGGCAGGTAACGTAACATGTGAAAATGAGCCAGTTATGCGCAGGCAAGTAGAGAAATTGTTGTCACAGAAGATTGCTGGTTCTAACTCCTCCCTCCCTTCCTCCTCTTTCTAGAACTGAGCTTCTGGATCTTGCTTAACATTGACACTACTAGCATTTTGGGTCAGATAATTCTTTACTGTGAGGGCTGCCCTTGACCTTGTAGGTGTTTAGCAGCATCCCTGCCCATTACCCACTAGATGCCAGTTACACACCACCCCCAACCTGTGACAACCAAAAGCTATCCCTGACATTGCCAAATGCCACGTAGGGCAGAAATCTTCCTGTGAGAACCACTGCTCTTGACTAAGAAAAGCAGCCAGATTTGTAATCAACAGTTTTGTGAGGGGGTTAGTTTTTTGTTTGTTTGTCTGGTTTTGTGTGTTCTTTTTTTTTTTTTTTTTTTTTTAATGAACAAAAAAAAAGGCCCTAAGGATGGAAAAGTTTTGAAAATAAGCTCACCGGCACAGTATATTGACAAAGTGCTTAGACCAGGGGTTCTCAACATTCCTAATGCCGCGACCCTTTAATACAGTTCCTCATGTTGTGGTGACCCCCATAAAATTGCTACTTCATAACTGTCATGTTGCTACTGTTATGAATCGTAATGTAAATACCTGATATGTGTTTTCCCATGGTCTTAGGCGACCCCTGTAAAAGGGTCGTTCAACCCCCAAAGGGGTCGTGACCCACAAATTGAGAACTGCTGGCTTAGAGAAAGATCCTGTAATCACCATGCTTGGCAAATGGGTGATTTTGCTTAGCCTCAGAGCAGATTTTCCATATGTTGTATTAATTGCTATCAAACTTACCATTCTAGAAAAGTGGGTCATCATCATTATCATCCATATAACCCTTAAAGTATTTGTTCAGACTGCTTCTGAACAAGAGTGTTGCTTGTCTATTGGCACTTGAGTATAAAAACTCAGCCAGTGGGAGTAAGAGATTCATAAAACAAAGAGGGACCAAAGAGATCTTCAAGTCCACTTATGTTTTGTGGGAGAAGACACTGAGGTCTAGAGAGCATAGTTTGCAGCACAATTTGTTATGATAAACCTCAGTGATCCAGACACTAACCTGACATTTTCCACAGTATAGGCACAAAATTATTATTGAATAAAATGTTAAAAATTTTACTCTCATGGCAGTTTTCAAGGTTTTAGAAATAAATAAGAGACACCAAAGTTAAAAATGTTTTTTTTTTTAACTGAAGGCTCAAAAAATTAAGGGCACCATCAATGTGCCTTTTGCTTCAGGACCTAGAAACTTAGATTCATTTGCTTTTTATAATACATGTTTGCATAACATCAACCAATTGTGAATGGTAGATTTTCATTAATTTGTCATACCATGCTTATAAATTATGCCTACTCAATAATTTGGAACTTGAAAGGAATAATGATTTATAATTGATTTATCTTTAAATCAAACCAGATATTCTCACTTTCTTCCCATCTCTGTGCAGATTATCATCTTCACCCCAGTTAATGATTCTAAAATAAGGTGATATGAATAAATTCATCCTATTGGTATAGGCTACCTCATTCCTATATCCAAATTTCTTTCACTAATTGGAGGAAACCACTATATTTTAACTTGAAATGTTTTTAAAAGTATATAGTATTCATGTTTTCACCATGCGGTCAGTTCCTGATCTAAAGGAGAAAGAGTAAAAAATGATGAGATTCAGATGGTTCAGTGGAAGATAAGAACATTACTGAAAGAAAGGTACAGCATGTTCTGGTACATATGAGTTTTGATACAAGGTGTACTCTTGCTGCTTGGTGTGGTGCCCCGGGCTCTGTCTAACTTTAGTTTGTGATTCCCAAGGTCTCTGAAACAGAACTCTCCAGGGTCAGGTATGGGTCTAATTTTCCACCATGTTCCAAATATTTCCCTATAAAAAGAAAGCTTCCTACTGTAACATGGTATAAAGCTTATTGAAAGACTTCAGGAAATGCCTTTGACCTTGTTTTGGACTTAGAAGATGGTCTCGTTTAGAAATAGGTACCGAGTCAAAATATGGGATGTGCTAGTGAAAGTAAGCACATGATTCTCAAAGAAAAATCTTGTGGAACACAGAGATGCAATCCATTTTAGATTTTAAGGACAGAAATGGTTGAAAGAGATGTGGTATTTTTACCTAAAATGTAGAAGACTATTCTGTTTTCTTTTGGCAATGATGTGAAATAAAGCATCCCTTTGAAGACTGTTGTTAATGTATTTAACAAATATTTATTGAGAGCTTTTATGAGCTAGTCACTGTTATAAGTGGTAGAGATTTCACAATGAACAAAACAACATCCTTTTTTACATTTAGTGAACAGAGACAGTCAATAAATAAATATATCCTATGTCATGTACAGATTAGTGCCAAGGGGAAAATCAAGCAGGGTAGGGTGGAGTGGATTGCACCAAGAAGTTAGGATTTTATATGCGATAGTCAGGGAATACCTCTCTAAATAAGGTGGCATTTGCTCAGAGAACTGAAGAAAATGAAATGAAGAGCCTCATGGATATCTAGGGGGTGATATCAGGAAGTGTTATAAATGTTCCAATAGGAAATTTGTTAGAACTCAGAGCAGCAGGCCTACCTGTGCTTAAAGGGGTGGGATAATAAAAAAGGAGGAGCTTTGAGAAAGTAAATGTATACTTGTACACTGAATATACACACAGCATTGATTGAATGAATCATAGAATTGGATTATATGTTTGCAAATCTCTTACATGGTTTTTAAATATGAGACCCACAGCCCTGTTACATATCATGGTCTTTTGTTTAAACTGAGTTGTAGTGAACATGGGATTGTCTTTTGGGGTTATCCTGCAAAGTTTAGACTAACTCAGAAAGCAATAGTTTGTATACATTGCCCAAGGTGGATGATGTTATTAATCTGGGTTGGAAGTATAATAACACAACCAGATTGGGGCTGACTAACTGCCCTGGTCCAATTCGCTAGACTCCACGCCTGATTTTTAAGGAGCCAGGCAGGAGGAAGGAAGGAGGGCAGCTTCAAGGAGGAAGCAGGTACAGATCCTCTGTTGTTCCCTGACTTCACATTGCTCTCATATGCCCCAAATGACCCTCTTACCTCAGTCTTCAGTATGAGTACTATGTTCTAAATGGTGAAACGTCTTCCCCAGGCCCAGGCCGAGATGCAAGGACTGCAGTCACAGCGCCTTCCCAAGAGAATCCTCTAGGAAATTCTTACCTTGCATCCTGAGTCTCTTATCTCAAGAGGGGCTTTATTCACTTTAAATGTGAAAAGAAAAGAGACATCAGCTAGCACTGCCGCTTTCAGCTAAGAATTGCTCCAGGTTTTTGAATGCCTAATATTATGAATGCTTAGCATTAAATGGGATCACATGTACCAGCTAGAAGTGGTTTCTCTGTTCTCAAGGACAGTCAGATTTCACCTGCATGCCTCTCAGGCTTGCCCTGCCTCCGGGGTTGTTGAGAATGCATGTTGGGAGTTGTTGACTGCTAACAACTTAAGAAAGCAGTACTGGCGTAAGATCAGCAGGAGAATGTGCTAGAATTCTACTTCTTAGAGCTGAGAATTTCCGTTTAAGCCCAATGCTTGGACTGATGAATCAAGAGTGATTAAAGAAGCAGGGAAGCACTTCTTAAAAAGGGATGGTATCAGATACAAGTCGTTACTTGAGTAATTTTGTCCACAGTTTGCTTGTTTCAGGTGCTTCAGTGTTCAAGATCTTTTGCTTTTGCAAGTCATTTTTTAAATGCTGTCATACACTCAGCAAACATATTTTGAGCATCTACCCAGGGCCCGATGCTATGCCATGCATGTTCAAAAGAAATAGGTAACATTGTCCTTTCACTTGTGGACTTAAGGGTTTTGTTAAAACGGTAAGACTTCCAGCAGTAAAGCAATCCAAGAAGGAGTGAGAAGCCCAAGTAAGAGCCTTTGGAGTCAGGTAGACCTGGCTTTGAATAAGAGCTCTGACTCTGAGCGACAGTGCACCTCTGTGAGATTCACTTATCCTGTGTGGGCCTCAGTTTCCTCTTCTGTCAAATGGGCTAATAGTACCTAGTACACTGTCACATTGGATTGTGTTGATGACTCAGTATTCTATGGAAAGCAGTTTGTACAGTGTCTGGCACATGGTAAGCACTTTTATTTTTATTGTTTTTATTGTTATTAGACGAATTGATCTGGCCTCTAGTTTTGATTCTGCAATTATTTGGAGCGCTTTGATAAAAGTCACTAAACTTTATCTCACCAACTATGCAGATTGCCTATAAAGCAAAGAGAACAGTCTCTTAACAATACATTTTGCCTCCAAAATTCCATGGTATTTTGAACTGAAATGTATTTGAGCAAAAACTTCAATGGATGCTTCTCCTTCTTAATACTAATACTAATGCTAGCAATAAAACAATATTTATTGAGGACTTACTTTGGAGCCAGGAGCCATGATGGGCTTGACAGTCATTATTTATTCCACATAACCCATTCAAGGAGATGGATAAGCTTGTCCTGTGTCATAGATTATAAGCTATATTTTATCCAGTTTAGTATTTCTGAATTCAGGTTACATTACATAATTGATAGATACATTTAATGTGGTAATAGTTTTCTTTTTTCTTTCCTAAAAGCCATTTCTAAGTGAGACAGGGCATCTTATAATTGATGGTATCTTCGAAGAAAGGGAAGTGAATATTTTTTTCTGTATTTTGGATGATAAAACTGGAGCTTAGAAAGATTCATTTACATGCCCAAGATTAATAAGGCAAAGCCAGAATTTGAGCTCATCTTTGTCTGGTTTTGTTACCGCTAACATACTTCTTAGGAGCAAAGGTTTAAAAAGTCGCCAACATATAATCCTTTGTTCACTTCAGTTTCCATAGCAAGGTATTTTTGATCAATCACTAGATTGAATTGTCAATTACCATTTTTTTTTAACAGGAATGTATTTTTAGTCCTCCTAGCCAGACTTTAGAGACTATATATCTTGTGCAATGCAGTGTTGATGTCTGATGTTGACATCACCAGTGCCGTTGGTCTTTCTGAAAGTTACTTTCCTTAAGATAGAACCCACTAGACTCATAAATTATCTAGAAATTTCTCCCTAACCTGGGTTAACCTGAGTAATAGATTTTAGTCCAGACTTGCAAGATCCTGGGTCCTTACAAGGAAATAGGGATGTAGTCATTAACAGTTGATTATTAAGCAAATTCATTGAAAATTAACAGTAGTGTTATTTGACCTCAGTTTTTATAGCCAAACTAATCTTGGGTAAATATAAGATTGTATTACTAATCTTTTGACATTTAGCACAAATTAGCTATCAAATGGGCTAGTTATTACTGTTGAAAAATTTTTGAACTATGTTAAAATTCTTGTCATTTCCTGTGTGTTTCTTTCTTTGAAGAAGGGATCTCAGGGCCTTTTATTAGGCCAGGAGAACCTCCCAAACAATCTAATAACTAGCTGATTAGTTGTCTATGATATCATATCAGTTCTGTCATCAAAATGATTATTACAGTTTCAGGGTCACAGTTAATAGAAAAAGATTTCAGCAGTACTTTGAATGATTATTGAAAGGTAGGTGACTATTAGACTTTGTAGGTGTCCTTTGATTAGGGAAGTGAAACTTTTATTGCAAAAAAGCTGTTTGCAGACCTGGTTCCCTGTTAAGTCATTCTGAAGTTCTAAGTAAAGGGTTCTGTTTCTACTTTTAACAAGACATAGGTGTTAGCATATTCACCTAGAATGAGTGAATGAATGAGCGAACAAATGAACGAAGGAATACATGCATGAACAAACAAACATACTTCATACATTTGGGATTTGCCTTTCTTCCTCTGATCTAGCAGCATCAGCACCAAAGTGCAGTTGTAAAATTATACATGGTGTAATTGGAAATGGTGGGTCAGTCAGGGTCTGGGCAAGAAACAGTCGCACTTAAAAGTTCTTCAAGAGACCCTAATGAAGGGAGATGTATGGAAGTGTGGGTAGAATTAAGGTCTCCAAAGAGACATGTTGAGGCCCTCAGACCCTAGCCACACAGGGAGGATGTTACCACCCCTATACTTGGGACAGCAGCAGGAGGAAACAGTGTTACTCTAGTTCTCCGAGAGCAGGAGCCATAGAGGAGAGGTGACAGGCCCCTGGCGAGAAAATCCTTTGGGACTTGGGCTCTGCTGGAGCACAGAGATTGTGGGGAGTCATCCCTGACCTCTCTTTCAACCTTCTAATCTCCATTGTTCATACTAGGAAATCAGCTGGCAGTCAAGCCTCCTGAGGTGTAGGAAGAGAGAAAAGACCTCCAATGGATCTGCTAGTAGAGGAAGGCCAAAAAGAATAACCAGCCTGGATGGGAAATGCTATTTTAGAGCCCCCAAAAGATGGTATATTAAAGTTGCCAAAAAAAAAAAAAAAACTGCCAAAAAAGAACAGTATATTCAAGGAATTCAGGGCCCTGACCTCATTGGATCTTGGGTTAGCATCCACTTTCTGAAACTTTCCTTCAGAGACACTTGTAATGCCAGACTTGTGGGTTGGTTCAGCCTGTCCCAGTCTCATCACTCAGCTCCCCATGTGGTGATGGGGCTGAGAGGGCTGGTCCTCTGGCTCACTGATGGGAGAAGGTCCAAAGAGAAAAAAGTAAAGAGGAAAGTCATTGAAAATCTCTCCAGGAAGTCTAATAACTAGGGGTAGAATAATAGTAAGGAAGTCTGAAGGAGGCATGTGTGTGAAAATGACTTGCAGTGATTTTACAGCTATTATATATGGTAATGTTCTGTCCCACACTCCTGCCACCCCCACCCCCCCACACACACTGTCTTCTAGAGCCCTCATTGGAAAGCAGGGTTGGAGGACTCTTTAATGATAAATAGAGAAACTCAAGACATGATGACTCAGTCTTCATGGGAATATTACACATCTTACCCGTCTCCCAATTGGAAGTTTGTGGTTGATGTTACTGTCGTTCGCCAGCTTGAAAGGGAAAAAGGATATTTTTTAAAAGAAGGGGGGAAGATACCACTATGTGATGAGATGTATATCTATGGATTTTCATTTGCTTTATGACAGTTTCTTAAAACCTGTATTAGTTAAATCTTCATCCACAGCTGACAAGAAGTAAACATCCCTACCACACACCGTATTCCATAGTTCATGCCTTAGAGTCCTTTTGGGCTGCTATAACAAAATACCATAGACTGGGTAGCTTATAAACAACAGAAATGTATTGCTCACAGTTCTGGAGGCTGGCAGTCTCCAGATCTGTGTGAGATCAGGGTGCCAGCATGGTTGAGTGAGAACCCTCTGCCGACTTCTCATAGCCTCACGTGATGGAGGGTCTAGGGAGCTCTGTGGAGTCAGTTATAAGAGCACTCATCCCACCCTCATGACCTAATCACCTCCCAAAGGTCCCAACCATTAGGTTTTAGGATTTCAACATATGAATTTGAGGGAAACACAGGCATTCAAACTGTAGCAGTTCATTGTCATAATCTTTTGCACTTCCATTGCTTTATCATACCTTTATCTGGCAAGGTTCCCATCTACATTAAACTTACCTACACCATGCCTGTACCTGAGAGCAGAATGACCTTGGAGGAGACGTACAACAAAGTCGTCTGGTTTCACTTTAAATTCATGGCCACTGATCTCACTGAGCCCTTAGTAATGACTGGCAATGCCTCCGTGTTTCCCTAGTCCATTCACTTTCCCACTCTTCTTAATAACTATTTCACACCTTCTTCTCTCTCTCCAAGCCTGTAGTCTAACACTTAACTTCCCACATCCTACATCTGTGCAGATAAACTTTCTATTTTACCGAAAAAATACAAAAAACAAAAACCAGGGTCCATCAAGAGAACACACAAGCTCCTACCACCTCTGCGTATCTCTCAGAATCAGTATCCACATGCTGTGCCTTCCTCCTGTTAACGACAAGGTTCTACGACAAATCTCTTCAGCTGCTACTTGCTTGCTTTCTTGCCTTTTACTCAGGGACATGACTCCAGCAGTTCTCCTCGTTCTCCTGTACTGCCTACTTGTTTCTCTCCATTGGATCATTCCAGTCATTATAAAAACATGCCGTAATGTCCCAGTATTATAAAAAATAAACATACAGTTGTTGATCCTTTGTCATTGGTTAGCTCTTGCCCCCATTTTCTTTAATCCCTCTTTTCTGCAAAACTCCCTGGGAGAGTTGTCCGTAATCCATTGGTTAGAGTAGGATAGCAGATGGAAACTGGTCTTGGCCACTGGGACAATTGCTCTCCTATTGTGCTTGCTAAATTCAGGAGCAAATCCTCAGTCTATATCTTTGACCTGTTTGATCATCCACCCTACTTGGTCGCCAGGACACCACACTTTCCTGATTTTCCTCACACATCACTAGTCTTCCTTGTTAGCACTCTGCTCATCAGCCCAACTTCTAACTACTAGGATGACTCAGGAACTGGGCTCAGACCCTTTTTTGTACCCCTTTACCACCATAATCATTCCCTACTCCCATTCTAGGAATCTCAGATCATGTGCGAAGAATGAAAAATTAAGTCCATAGGCTTTGTAGATATAATCTCATGCCTGTGCTCAGTGTCCTCTGGTGCTTTCTCATTTCACAGTGGCCTAGAAAACCCTTCATGATATGGTTTCCTATAATCCCTGACTTCAGTTGGACAGATATTTCTGATATAATACTGTATATAGGCTATAAAACTGTGTGTTCTGCACAGTGTACTCTAAAAATAATAGAGCTTACAAGAAAATGAAGATTAGAGCAGACCTCTCCTGTCTTGTGCAACTTTATAAGCTCACTGACCAAAGCAATCAACCTTGGGAGAGCTTAGGAAGGGGATGCATTTCTGGGGAGACAGCAGGGGGTACACACATTCATTTCTAACTCTCTGAATGGAGTTGAAACCATTCCAGCCTGTGTAGCAGCCAACCTGAGAGCTTGCTCCTTTCCTGCTAAGGTTTAGAATTCTACCCCTGCTATTCTGGCTCCTTTTGCCTAAGAAAACTCTTGCTTCTGTGTTATACCAACATTATCCTACTATTTACCAATAGCCTCTGAGCTAATTGCTGTTATTAGAAACGCATGTTGTAACAGAACAGCCTGTCCTCACTTACTGTCATCTTGGCTGTCTCTCAGACGTGTCAGGCACGCACTCACCTTGGGCCTTTTGCATTTGCTCTTCTCCCCACCCGGAGTGCTCTCCCTCCAGAAATCCTCCTGGTGTCTTGTCTCTTTCAAATATTTATTCAGACTTTTCCTTGAGAGTGTCAGCCTCTCTAATAGCCCATTTATAAGTCCAAGGCCCTTACTCCCCTCCAGGCCATCTTGCACACCATTGTGTGTTTTCCTCAATAGTGCTTATCGTCATCTGACATGTATTACTCATTTACTGCCTGACCCACAGCCATGGGTATATGAGCCCTAAGAAAGTAAGGCCTGTGGGGTTTTTTTGTTTTAGGGGTTTTTTTTTTTTTTTTCATTAGCTTCCATTGTTTTTCTCTGCTGTATCTTCAGTGCCTGGAACCAGGTCCAGCACACTCAAGGCTTTTCGTAAGTATTTGTTGAATGAGTGAATGAAATGCAAACTTCTTTAGAATTCATCTGAATTGCCTTCGTACATACAGAATAGCCCGTCTGCCTTTATTTCTCCTCTGATTCTGTTTAGGTGTTTGTGAGTATATGTGACAGGGAGAGTGACTTTTACAGAGCTGGCTTCATATTTTCTTTGGTATGCATCTGACTTGCATGTTATTTCATACCTGCCTCACTGGCCCTGGAGATGTTCAAAACTTTCAAAGCTTTGCTATTTAGTAATTTATTATAAGGAATGTCCTGGAGAAAAACTTGTGATGCAGGTTGTGTGTATCTTTTTGTCCCCCTCTACCGACATGAGCACCCCTTGCTTGCATTCTAGGAATCTAAGCTCTTGTACTACCAATTAAAATTTAGTCCCCAGGCTTTTCAGATACTAGCTTGTGCTCTAGCTGCTCGTAAGTTGCTAGAAATAAATTTGTATGGGAATTTGAATACATTGTCTCTATACCCACTGCTAGTCTTTTGTACAGTTAAAAAATAACAGGTCATTCCAGTGCTCCACGGTGATGGCCATGGTGCCGGTTGATGCTGATGTTATAAAGGGACAGGGTCCTGGTTGACTTAACTCCCTCTAGTTCTAGGCAAGGCTTCACAAGGATGGTGATGTGAACACTTTGGGTGTGGCAAGTGCAAAGGTTCTTCATGCAGGGAATGTGGGGGGAGGGTAGATCCAGAAATCAACATGTGAAAAGGCACAGAAATGGACAGGTTCCTGGTAGGTTTGTTACCAGGAACCTAATGTTAGAGTCTATCTACCTAGCCCAAGGAAATGCAGGAGTTTGCAGAATAGAAAGAAAACTAGTTTAGCATTGAATTGGCCAATCCAGAAAAAGTGATCTAATGATCTAAATACCCGACTCCCTGAGGGCATGTAGGTTACAGATTATATAGGGCAAAATTCCAGGATACCACAGATTGGGGGACAAGGAGTGCTGGGAGCTGACTGGTCAGAGGCAAGATAAGGGTAATAAATCGTTTTCAAGTCTTTGAGGACAGTTCTGAGGTCTGATCCAGTGTCTATCTGTCTGATCTCATGGGAAAGTTAGCCAGGGGGTCATTCCACCTTAGGGCTCAGGAACTGATACATGACTTAGGTCCAGAGGTCCAGACCTTGTGACTGTATGTCAGGTCCTGGCTATTGTCTTCCACTGCTTTGGGGGTTGCTGATTGTCCTGGGGAAAGGTGGGGTCTCTGAGGTGTGGGGGGGGGAGGGGAGAGATGATCTCTAGAGCTAGGATTTAAAGCTAAATTTAATCAAAGTCACAAGGACCCTCAGTTTCAGGTTCAGGGAACAGTATGGCGAATCATTTGGCTTGGAGGTGGGGGAGTGTAGGGTAGGTTAGAGTAGGCTCATATGTGATAAAGAGTTTGGACTTCATCCAACCAGGGAATTGCCAAAGTTTTAAGTGTCGTGACTGCACCCGTCTTCCCACTCTCACCTTTCCCATCCAATCCCTGGCTTCCTGAAACTGTCAGATTTAAGCCATGTGGCCTTTGCCCAGTACTTAGATAAGTGCCGGGCATATATAGAAAGACCTATTTGTTTTATGAACACACACACACACACACACACACACACACGTATAAAAATATATGAATTAGATATCAATATTAATTTCTGCATTTTCTATACAGCAAAGTTATTCTGTACTAAATCCTTCATTACCAGGTTGCCCACCACAACATTTTTGACTTGACCTAAAAGCTCTGACACTTACTCTTTCTCGGGTCTTAGGTTCCCTCTACCAGTTCTGATTTACCTCTCAATTTGGGGTGATATTGCCCGGCAAACATTTTTGAACACTCAGAAGTTCTTTCTTTGTTGTCTTGGCTCTGGGAGAATTTTTTTTTAATTTTTTTTTTTTTTTCAGTAATCATGGATATCAGGTTGAATTAGAGAGATCCTTAGTTAAGGTTTGCCATGTCTTGCCTCTGCCATTGACAGGTTGTGTATCGTTAACACATTGCACCACATTTCTGTACCCCAGTAGATGAGTGTAACCAAATTTCAATAAACAAAATATTGCTGGAGGCCTGATGCTTTAACCTCCCCAAAATATACCTCTTTAGTGAGATTTCAACTGTGTAGGGGCAGTTATTTTGGAGAAAAATGCCTGCTTTTACCTTCTGAAATCGTACTTCCCAGGACTGAAATAAGAAGTATACAGCGTCTTGTGTAGTATTCACATGACTTCGTGGATTGTCCAGCCTCTAGTCTTCTTGTCTCATGGGGAGGCCAGCTATCTTTGGCCACTTCGCAGCTCATTAGCAGTTCAAATAAAGACCAGGGAGAGGAAACAGATGAGATGAAGCTTAAATATGTCACATTGGTGATTTCTTAGCAGCTCTGATAAAAGGCTTAGCAGGATGAGGTTAAAACTTGTTTAAAGAGGTTTGGGGATTATCTGTGACTTTAGCTTCTGTATGTTACCTTCCTCTTTTTCCCTCTTCCCTTTTTCTAGCTATTAAGCATGAGTTGGCTAAAAAACGTTAATGAGGCCAACATAAAATGTTTTCCTATCTGAAGGTCCTTGAGAAAATTATTTTATTACTTATAGGAAAATCAAAATAAAACATACTTTGCTGCGAATGTTCTTTTTCCCAAGTCAAAATTGGCAAGTTCTTGAACCAGAACTGGTCTTGGAGACAAGTGGCTAATTATAAAAAAAGATTTGCTAAAGTCCGAGGATGCATCGTACCTCTGTTTTGGATTCTACATGCAGGAATTTGACTGCTTACAAGTGGTTCTGGGTATGTCCCCAGACCAGATTTGATCTACAGATCTCCCAGGAGCAAGGGCACCTCTTTGCATAGGCAGACTAGAGATTCCCCACTGAGAAGATAAATTCATACTATACTTCTTGGTGGGACCTCCATCCTTGCTTCTCTGATAACCAGGTCTCTCTTCTCTTCTGTCAGAATTTATGATCCTCAAAAAGCAGGTTTTGGGGAATTTCTGCACACTCCCAGCTATATATGATGACCTAAATGGTTCTAGATTCAAGAAGAAATTATTCAGAGATATAGGGATACCTTGGGACCAACATAAGTGGAGAAGCAACAGAACCAGGTGCTGGGTTTGAGAAACAGAGATGGAAGATTGGGGCACAGCCTAAGTAAGAGAGCGGGTAGGGCAGTGACTAGACTGGGATCCCTGGTGAGGTAATGCTTGGGTCTGTCCCTGGAACTCTGCCATGGCAGGGGCATTGGTGAAGGCCAGTGGTCATTACAGAATGAGAGGGGAAGATGGAAAGAAAAGATAGGGGGAGGGTCAGTGGAGGTCCCCTTAAATCAAATGTTTTGATAAAGGAGCTATGTTAGGTTTCCTTTGTTTAGTCTCAAACATCTGAAAGAAAATTGGATCTTTGAAGACCAATGAGACACTCCATCTCACTAGGAGTTTTTGACATCTCAGCGGAGGAAGAATGTTGGGGACAGTTGATGGGGACAGCTAAATCTTAACCAGTCTCGTGATAGATGGCCAGGAGAGGGCAGTCACCTTTTATTAAGAGCACAGACTAAAATTGGAAAGAGTCATTAGGCCACAAAGTCATACAACATGATGCAGACTTCACCCAAATACACGTGGTAGGCACTTACTATGTTTGCTGTTTCCCCAGATCCTACCAGAGTTCCATAGAAACTTGAACCTGGTCCCTTCCAGAAAACTAAAGAATGACTGCCAATCCAGAAAGCAGTTTTGCCTTATTGGTGAAAACAGTTTTCCTTGTGGTTTTCTTTGGCACAGGCTAGTGTCTCTTTCGTGCAGACAGCTACTGTTTACAACTGTTGTTGCCGTGTCTGTCCTCCTTCATCTTCCGAAGTACTCTCTTCCTGGTGGGAAATACTGTCAGTTTACTACCGGAGCCCACTGCATACGCTGCTGCGTTTTTCCTTTTCCATGGGATCAATGTCATTACGTTCTGTGTCACATCAGTACTGTTAGTTTCCGTGCACCGGGTTGTTGTCAGAGGAAGGCCAAGTGATGGAGGAGGACACAGGTTGAGGACTAACGAATGATTCACGCATTTGGCCGTAAGCCTTCATTAGGATCCCAGTTGCATTCTGTTGAAGTTAGTCTATAACCTGCTGGAACTCAGGCTTGAATTAACACTGGGTGGATATAAAAACAGTAAGCCAAGAAGTTTGCACTTCTCTCAACTGTAGCTGTTTATTTAGCTGGAGAAAATTTAGTGGGTGGTCCCGCCTTCACAACCAGGGAGGACAGAGTTGAGTTGTAAACGTTTGGTAAAGCAGGGCAGTAGCAATCCCCCCATTTTTTTTTCCGGTTTTATCACAGCCTCTAAATTAGTGCGTTAGGTATGTTGATCTCATAGGAGCGAATATTTTAGATCTCTCTCCATCAAGTTGTTGAGGTTAAATCTAAGAACTGTACCCCCTGAAAGCTCTTCCTGACCCATGAAATAAATAACAATTAATACATGTTAATAGAAACAAAGACTTCATTAGGCTTATTTGAAGGAGTTGGTCCCTAGAATAATTGTGACATGATAGGGTGTATTTCTGTTGTTTACCTTTTGTATGTTCGTTGGGTTATCATAACCTTTAACTGGCATTTGCTCATTACTTCTGTCAGTGTGTGCCCACCTGGGAGAGGCAAAAGGCCTGAAGTTGGTGCAGTCAAGACATAAAACCTTAAAAAATTGCCCCATTAATTGCCACCTTAATTACCACCTTTAGAGCATTTTAATTTAGATTTTTCTCAAAGGTAGCAAAGATTAAGATTGATTTCTTATATATCACTGCTGTTCTTCTACTTAATGCCTAAAAAGCAGTTCACCTGTATCATAAACACTTAAGCCAAAAATCCCATCAGAGGCCATGTGGAGTGGTGGATGAGGACTGGGAGTCAGGTGGGCTCACTGGAGTCCTGGTTCAGCTGCTTCCCAGCTGGGTGGCCTTGGGCTTCAAGGTCCCCTTCTGCAACACAGGATGATTTCAGAGCTTCTTCATGGGGTTGTGAAATGAGGTGATACATCAAAAGGGCTTAGAACAGCATCTCACTTGCAGGGGAAGAAGGGGAGAAACAGTAAGGGGAAAGGAGACAAGACACTTAGAGGGTGGGGAGGTGACAGAAAGCTAAGGAAAGTGGAAGCGTCTCATATACAAAATGGCTACTGTTTAGTATTTTCTGAGAAATACTAGGTGTGCTCGTGTGGTTTTGAGAATCCTTAGCACTGACCAGCACAAGACTGGAGCTTATACGGAAGCCGAGGTGAGACCTGTGTGACTTATGTTCTGACCTGTTGCCTGGTGTCCCCTGGGGTCAGATGGATCCCTGTTGGCACAAAGGGTTTTATGGACAGGTGGTTGGGGCAAACTTTGAAACCCGATTGTTTGCACTTGATTGCCAAAACGTGTAATTATTTACCGGTGCTTGCTAAGGCTATCAGTTCAGCCTTTTTGGCAGAGAGAAGATTGAGTTTAATGTTTGAAGGCATTTTGATCAGTTGGCCTGCCCTGGCTTTTGTTACAGCATTTAGTTTGGCATGTAGGAACTAAACCTACTACTGGGTAACTCATTAGACATTTATTATTTAGAAATACATCTTCTCAAAGCAAAAGAGAACCCTTTATCATCCCATAACTCTTTCCTCTAAGAATGACAGTAACTGTGAGTTTAATATCAATTACCTAATTGGAGGGTTGAGAAAATAAATTTTGAAAAGACGGCCATAGCTTAAGAATTTTCCTTAGACAGAGGTTTTCTTTTTAAAACCTGACCTGAGCTTGATCAAAACAATAACTGAACTTTGAAATAGGACTGCGCTGCCGGGTGGGAACTGCGATGTGTCTATGTTGTTCGTGACTGTAACCCTTGGGCCTAAATCAGCATCCAGCTCATAGGAGGCACCCAAATGCTGAATGAATGCATGCAATGTTTAAATTAGTATAGTCGTCCCTTGGAATAGTAAGTCAAAGGAGAATAGAATGCCTATTAAACCAAAACGTAAGTCCTTATCCTTCAAATGTCGTCACGATTTTTAAGGGTCATGACCTATTTGATTTGTTCCATATAAAAAAGAAAACCATGATGTAAAAGACCATAAAATGACATGTTCTGTATTCAGATTGTGTTTTGGCATCTACAGCAAGGTTTAAATAAAAAGTTCCCAAATCCTACTGTATTGAAACTGCCATGTGTTTCTTAGTGGTATTGTTCATTCAGACTTGAAGTGAAGATAGTTGCTACCACTCAGCAGGGACATATGTTTTCCGTTATGAGACTGGCATGTCTTCTGGGCGTTGTCATGTACTCCAAGAGCTTGCCTGTTTCTCTCGAGTCTGTGCTCTACTGCCATTGCAGAGTCTAAGGACTAAATGAGGTCTTGTTCCCTTCCTGGGGTTCTTCTGGTCTTTTGAGAGTACGCTAAGTCCTTTCACCCAGCTAATTGGCGTTTTCTCCCAGTTCTTGGGTCTGATCATATTAGATTGTTCTCTAACCAACCAGCTAGAAATTTGGATATTAAAAAGAATGGTTATAATTCTCCCCCTTCACTATCCTCCCTTTCCTCTCTTTCCCTAAAATTGACCTCTTGATTTCATGACACTAATAATTAATAGTATTAATAGTATTATGTATTAATTTATTAATGCTATTAATAATGATGAATAGTGTATATGTATGCACATATACAGAGAGAGAGACACTGGTGCATAATTTAACTTGCTATTAATGCTGAAATATTTTGTTGAAGTTTTCTGGGTGTGGGTATTGTAAATAACATTGTCTTCTTGGCATGTGGCGAAGGCATGTATGCTTAGGACACAGACCTCCTTTGCTCCTGATGGTATGGCACACATATGCACAAGGAATGAAGGGACGCATTTTCTCTAGCCAGAGCTCTGTGAGAAGTAGCACCGGTGGAGAAAAAGACTCAGAGAGAAGTGAAAGCTTATGGCACTTTTCTCCTGGCAGATCACCTGGTCTCCATCAGCTTTTCCTGGGCCTCAGGGCTGCACATTTGGAGTGACCCAAGCGGAGTGCCCAGCTTCCCGGCCCAGCGTTAGCTAGCCTCTGGATCGCTGTCTGCCTCTCCCCGGTGGGAGTGGAACACTGTATGACGGGTTCTGACTTCTCCTGCCATGAGCACGCTCGTCCCAGATGGTTGAGGGGGGCAGGGAGTTCACGGGGAACCAGGATACTATCTGATGTGCCCACTGGACACACGTGAGAAAGAATGAGTCTTTGGGACCCTGAAAATATAAACACAAATAGAAAATTAAAACTGAAGAATCCACTTGGAGTGGATAAAAAGTGTTAACCGCGCCGCTGGTCATGTGACTTATTCTTGGCATTTGGGGAGCCAGAGACTCTTGTGGTCTAATCTGGAAGGAGTCCCTAGCTCGCTGTGTCACCTTGGCAAATTGGGTGATCTCCCTGTGCTGCAGTGCTCGGTCCAGCTGCTGGATGGGATGAAAGCAAGGCCTCACTGAAACCAGATGCTGCCTCTCTGAAAAGCCCTCAGCAATAAATAATATCATATATACTTGGTTCTTGGCAGCAAGTACTGAACAGTTATAATCTGCTGTTTTCTCTTGCTTCTAAATTTCTGGAAATTTCTTCTTTGGGCTTGAATTTTTCCATGCTTGTCCTCAGCCCAAAGCTTTTTGGAAAGTTTAACCAAAGTTTTACTTAGCCGTGTTTTTTTTGTTTTTGTTTTATTTTGTTTTGTTTTGTTTTGTTTCTGAATGAGGGAGAATAAAGGCCATGTATTGTTTTCTCAGTTCATAAGATAAATTTTAATTTTCCCTGGTATACCTCAGAAAAATAGCTGAGCTGCTACATTTAAAGTGTAAAAAAAAAAATTATGGTATGCTAAAGAATGCCTGCAGAAGACAGTTTTAGGTTGCTGAGAGTATCCTGTCTTTAAACAAGACCACACACAATCAGGACACATGAAAAGCTCTAGTCTGCCTTTTAAAGATGGCCAAAGGATGATTCCACGTATCCTCTCAGTTACGAGAAGGCAACTCTAGCTACCATCAGTTACCATGGTTTCCTGACCACGTGCTCTGTTTCCAGGTCTGGTTCCTATAGATTCCATGATTATGTACTGTCATTAACCCCTTGTGTACATTTGGAATTAAGATGACCATGTCTTTCAGGTGACCTTCAAAAAAGCCTCCTCTGATCCTCAAGCTACGTAATGTATTTCTTCAAAGCACTTGTAACATAACCACGTACATGTGTGGTGACTTGAGTCAGCTTCCCCATGAGACCAGCAGCTCCATTAGGGCAGGACTCGTGTCTCTTTTACTCCGTTTTCTCTGTGGCACTCAGCTTAGTGCTGAGCACATAGCAGGAGCTCATTGCTGAATAAATTAAATGACCCTGCATACAATGTTCTTGTTGAAATTTGTTCAGAGATTTGTTTACTGAGATAGAAATGCATAGATTCAACGAGCCTCATTGAGTATCTACTTCATGCCATGCATTGTGGGAATCTTGCTTTTGGCAGGTTGCATGGAAGTTCTTGAGGATTTATTACTTACACACCAGAACAAAACTATTACATGATTTGGGTACCATTACTATACCCAGAATTGGAATATGGGCTAATAAAGCCAAAGCAAATGAAGGAGAATTTATTATGTATTGGGCATATATTATGTGCCTGGCATGGCGTTAGGTATTGAAAGAATGGTCAGTAATGGACATTCTCTGCCAGGAAGTCACTTAGAGGTTAATAGTGGCAAGAAAACAAATTCTGAAATAACTATTATTCAAGGTGGAATATAATAGTCAGGTGGGAGTTAAAAGCAAGAG
This sequence comes from Lyroderma lyra, assembly GCA_004026885.1. Taxonomy (NCBI): domain Eukaryota; kingdom Metazoa; phylum Chordata; class Mammalia; order Chiroptera; family Megadermatidae; genus Lyroderma; species Lyroderma lyra. The sequence goes on along the minus strand of PVJL010000451.1, from coordinate 227,436 downwards.
GGATATTACTGTACCACAAGATACATTGTGATCTTATACAGATCTCCTGAAAAATCAGGAAAAGCAGTTAGTTGTAGTTCCTCTCATAGCCATCTCCTGCATTCCTTAACCCTAGTAGCCATTCTCTCTCTTTTTTTTTTCTCTCTCTCTCTCTACTTCTCCACCTATTTCTCTCATCTTTAACCATGAGAAACTGGTCAAATCTATTAGTACTGAAAAATAAGCTGGGGTGAAGCTCAAGCTCTTCACATCCAAGTAATGAAGGTCATTATTCTATACATAAGACTCAGACCTTTTTATGCTTATACAAGCATGAGTATGTTTTTGACCCTATGTTTCATCCCAAGTTTGAAGAACATGTTACAGTAACGTGTGTATAATCATAGATTATTGGATTAAAGACAAATTGCTCACTGAGCTCCAGCACTCTGCCTTTCCTTACCCACCCAGTTCACTGTGTCCTGGCCTAGAACGCTTTGCCTTCAGATTTTGGCATAGCTGGTTCAGGTCTCAGTTCAACTGAAAGTTGTCTGTGACCCCAATTACATAAGTAACCCCCTCACCCCACCCATGTCTGTCTCTATCTCTATCACATCACTGTTATGCTTTCTTTATAGAATTTATCCCATCTGATAGTTTGGTTTTTTACTCATTTGCTTACCTTTTATTGTCATTTTTCTCCCACTGGAATGTCAGTTCCATGAAATAAGAGATCTTTACCAGTCTCTAATTTCAAGGAAATAAGTGCCCAAGAAAGTGCATGGCATGTGACAGGCACTCACACATGCTCACTGAGTGACTAATTAAATGTGTGAGAGGCCGAGGGAAACGTGCAGAAGTCCTAGTCTGCTCTTTGCCTGAAGGAAATCTCTTGCAGAACATTAGCTGTTCTAAAGGTGCCTGCGCCTTGGCTCCAGGCCAAACGTCGTCTCTTGGTCATCTCTGCGTGCAGCAGTGGGCACTGGGAACATGCATCTCCCTGCTTTTAATTAAAGGGCGGTGTTTTGGACACAGGCTGCCATTAGTCTGTACTGTGAAGCTACAGTTTCTGAGGCCAGTAACTTTCAGGATTCAATCCATATTTCTTATTTTAAGCCTTTCAGGCATCTGGCCTCCAGGTGTAATTTAGAATGTTGCTTTAGGTGTTTAAGGCAAGGTATGCTGTAGATCTTCTCTGAAACTTTTCCAACACGCTCGAAAAGCTTTACACTTTCACTTGCTAATGATTTTCATCTGCCAAAGAGCTTGTCTAGTTATAAAAGAGATCACTGAAGACACTTGGCACATATTTTTCATGTTACTTAGGCTGATTTTGTTTGATTTATTTATTTTTGCTGTGATGGGAAAACCTGTTAATAAAGGAAGAGAAAAAATTAACTTTCCTTTTTATAAGAGAAGTTTTTACTTGCATTGAGAGTTCTTGTTATATTAACTGTATTTCCCTAGCTCTTAGCCGAATAAAGAATGGAGCAAACACCATTTTGGGAAATAGTTTGGGGTGAACAGGTTTTGGCATATTCGTGGGTTCTCTCAGCTATTTGAAAATAATTTTTAAAGACTTATGTGCATTGTTCAAATTAAAACTTTTGGCCAAAAAGAAAGGTTAAAGTCATGGTTTTTCTCAGCTTGACTTTTTGGGTGTTACGAGTTTATAAGCAGGATTTTTTGAAAGGGGAACATGGATAGGACTTTTGGCCAAAGTAAACACTCTGTTGTCTCACAGTTTTGTATTGCATGTAGGAAAACGTCCTTATTATTATTCTATGAAGGGGACACAGATCACCAGATTTGTAAGAAAAGTCCAGTGGTTGATGGAGCCACTTTGAATATAAAGGGTGGTGCACGTTGACTGCCAAATTTCTGTCAACATGAGAAAATAAATTCATATAGCAAAAAAACAATGTGCTCATCCCTTATGTAAGAAATTTATGCATGTTAGTACTTACCAGGAAAATGGCACAGATAGTTTTTGTTTCCAGCAGTCTGTTGAAGTATCTTGATCAAAGATATTTTCTATTTTAAGCTTAAAAGTGACAGGGTAAATACAGATAAATTCAGCTTTAGTAGCTTGGTCTTCCCATCACTTTAGCACTTTTTTTCACTCTGGCAACAGTAGTAGCTATGGCAATCAACATAAAACTGCTAAATATATGATAAAAACATTTTTCTCTAATCTTAAAATGACAGGTGAGCAAGTCCTACCACTACTCACAGTTCATCCTAAAAAAAGAGATTTGTGTTTAGTCATCACTGTTCTTTGCTGCCAAGGTGGGTTGGCATTATGGCTGCTGTTGAGCAATTTTTCTCACTCCCAAGGTTATTTCTCCTGTTACAAGAAAGGGTATCAAAACCCAAAGATCATGCACCTTGTGGTGACGTGGTGAGGTGGTTGGCTGTGCTTCTATTCAACCAAGTCTCATTTACTAAGGAGAAAAGGAACATTTTATTAGGGCCTATAATTTTCCACACATTATGCAAAATAATATAGGGGGCAAAGATGAGGCCTTGCTTCTGAAGTCTTAGATCTGTTTCCTTTTGGACACTGAAAAATGAGAATGCAGAGATGAAAAGCTCTAGATGATTTTAAATTTACTTTGTCTTGTAAACCACATGATCATATTTACCAGGCACCCCTTCCAATATTAAACAGTGTCCATTTAACACTAAACGTATTTATTAAGTCTCTACAGTCCTAAGGAAATTTATAGTTTGGAAAAGAGAAGACAACCTACACCTCATTGTCTAGGTAGGCTGTAGTAAAGAGAGTGACAGAGAAAGTAAAATGGAGTTTCAGGGCATCGGAAAATCCCACCTGATTCAGAGACTGAGGAAAACTTTCTAAAGGAATAACTGGTAAGGTGGACCTGGGAAGTTTAGTAGGTTTCACAAGATACAGAAAGCCTAAGTGTGGAGAGAAGGAAGACTAGAGGGTATTCCAAGTGATATTGAACATACCTAGTAGCAGTTTGGGCCTATCCATGTAACAATTTGAATGAAGCCGAATACAGAGCAGAATGTGGCCTCAAAGGTAGACCAGGACCAGTTTGGGTGGGGCCTTGGTGGCCAGCTGAGGACTCAGGGTCCTACACAATGAGAAGTTAGTAAAAAATAATCAACAAGGAAATGTTATGCTCAGAGCCAGACCTTTGATTTCCGGCAACAAAGTACATGATGGGTTGGAGACCAGAAGAGTTGGAAAATGAGGAGACCAATGCGGACTGTGCAGTGATAGTCCCTGAAATGAACAAAGAAACACGTCCATGCTTGTACATGATTGCAACAAAGCAGATTAGAACACAGATGAGATGAAATTTAGTGGTTCAGCTGTGGAATTAGGAGCAAAGTCTAATGATGTCGTAGATCACAGTCAGCTGATATAAACTGTAAGGCATATATTGAAATATACATCAATACAAATCTCCTTTTACTTATTAAGATCCTTGTTAAGATCGTTATTATCCGTGATAGTAAAGCTTTCGAGGCTGTGTGCTTTGACCCATAGTAGAGGCAGCTTCAACCATGCCCCGTTGTTCTATAATGACAGAGACCAACGTCTGAGTACTGAAGGTGAATCCCACGGGCCACTTCGAGTTGGACAGCCTCCGTGAAAGTGGAAGTCCGCACTGTGTGTAACTGAAGTCCACTCTCAGGAGCACAGCTTAACTCTTGGGTGGGTCATTCATTAATCGTTCCTGCTCAGTTGAAGGTGTCAGTAGGTTTTCAATCTGTAATAGAAATACCCTGTTTGCCTAAGGTGCATTTATGTAGTATATTCACTCTTGTCATCTCCTCTATCCTTGAGATATAAGATCTATGAATTTTAAACATGCCGTTATTAACTAAAAATTGAGCCAAAATTCACTCTCAGGACCAAAAGGAAACTGAGCACATAGAGGGACTCTTCAGTCCTTGTTCCCTGACTGTATTAACAGTGGCCCCACCTTCCTCACCTGAAACAAGCTAAATGTGGAATTAGCACTAAAGAGAGAGAGAATGAACATGTTCAGTTTGGACACTGGCTACAACCTACAACACAAATTAAAATCCTGAGGGAAGAAGACAGATTTTCATTCAGTTATTCAGTTTTAGAAATGTTAACTGACAAAATTTAAAATATTTAAATATTTGTTAAAATGTTTATAAAAATCCAAGCCTTAGGAGGAAGACTGGGGCAAACAGCCGTGAATGAATGAGGTCACCTACCTCTGAAATTGTCATGGAGTAAACATACATGCTGTGTTACAAAATAATTCACATCACCAATTTAGTTAAAAGGGCAAGATGAGCCATGGATGTAGCTCAGAGTGGCAACTATGATGTTCTTGTCAAATCTATTGCCTACTTTGTCTTTTGCTCTAAAGTAGAGACCACATTAGAACTCAGAGAATAAAAAGCCATTACCTGTTTAGGGGAAGAAATTGGAAGAACTTTTAAATTTTCGAGACACCAATACAATTCCTTTGTGACTATGGAAATTACTGCCAGCACCAAAATGGTATGCAGGGTGTGCCAGTTTTGCATGGGCTGTGCCATATGTGGAGGTAGATTGTTGACACAAACTAAGTCCCCTATTCTCTTTGTTTCTCAACTCTTTCAATGATGACAGCTAAACAGACTGTTTCTGGATAAGCAGTTGAAGCTACTCTGCCTATAAAGATTGAAATATAAATGGAGGTCTATTGGAATAATTATATTGTTTCTTAAAAGTTAAAATCTTTGATTTAAACCATTGATTCTGTTCCTAAGGAATTCTCAGGAGGGGCTTCTGAGTTCATTCTAAGTGGTTACTGCATATTAGTTACAGAAAAAACCTGCTCCAGCTTACCAAGCTCTCGTTGGTGTATTTTTGACTTCCAGGGACAGACATTAAAAACTATTAATTATTGTGTCCCTAAGTCAGATAGAGTTTTTTAATTGGAGTACTTAAGCATTCAAATTAATATGCTTCTTGAAGCCTTGTGACAAATACAGCATTTTTAATTTTTTTGCTTTAATCAGACTCCAGTGGCACCAGACCTCTGGGAAGTCTTGTGACAGGATCTATCCTGTGCAATATCACATGTGAATTGCTTTCTCTGGACTGATGCCCAGGTACTCATGCACCCTTCGGTCAGGCAGCTCAGTAAATATAAAGCAACATTAATGTTCCCATTTTATATTCATTATCTATGCTCCCAAAGCAGGAGATCTAGCACATTAATTTTTCTTTAAGATAATCTTACTTTTCCCCTTACTTTTACTGTATAAAATTTACTTTAATCTTTTGATCAACAACAAAAAAAGTGTGGTCTATGTTGATTTTGCAAGCATTAGTTCATTGAATCAGTCATCATGTTTTAGCTTTTTTCTTCTCACCATTTCTCTGTTCACCTAATGAATCCTTACTGCACTCCTTCTATTGTCCTGCCATGAGTATTGGTACTTGGAAATACAGCAGTGAACAGAATAGACAAAGTTTCTAAACTCTTAGTTATATTGTAACAAGAGGAGAGAAAGAAAAATCAATAAGCAATAAATATATTTCCAATAAAGATCAATAGTATGGAGAAAAATAGGAGTTGTCATTGATCGAGGTTGTCAAAAAAAAGCCTACAAATAAAGTGACATTTAAATGGATACTTGTAGGAAGTCTGGGAGAAAAGTATCCCAGACAGAGGGAGCAGCATATGCCACACAGGATCTTCAAGAATCACCAAAGATCATGGTGGTGTTGACACAAAATAAGCAGGAAAAGTGTGGTGATGAATGGGAGCTGCGATAGTGGGTGAGGGTGGGGGTATGAGGGTACAAGGGAAATCAAGTAAGACTTTCAGACCACTTTTAAGCACGTTGGCATCTACTCTGAGATACGATGCCATCAGAGGATCTCGGGTGAAGAACTGCCAAGTTCTTGTTTTAGTGAGATCAAGATTGTGATAGATAGCTCATGTATTTGGGGATAAGGAAATTCAAGAGCAGAAGCATGTCGGCCAATTAAAAAACTATTAGAATAGTTCATATAAGAAGTATTGGTGGCTTAGATGATGGAGACAAAGAAGGAGACGATGAGAAGTGATCACATTCTGGATATAATTTGAAGAGGATTGTTCACGGATTCGTTAGGGGTATGAATGAAAAGCCTGAGAATCTGGAAGGATGAAGGTGATATTGACTGAAATGGCCAAGATTATAGAATGAGCAGGAGGGTAAAATCAAAAGTGTAGTTACATATTTATAAGTTTGAGATTTCTATCAAACATACAAAGGAATTAGTTAATTGGCTACATGAGCCTATAGTTCAAGGAAGAGGTTTGAATTAGAGTTATATATTTGGAGAACATAATCATGTAGATAATATTAATTTCACAACATTGAATGAGGTCACCTAGGGAATAAATGTACATGGAGAAAACAAGAGAGGAGAATAAATCCTGGGCAAATTCCATTATTACATGGTTGAGAAATTGAAGCAGATACAGCAAAGTAAACCAAGATGGCATGCCTAGTGGGGTAAGAGAATCAATGGAGAGAATCAGTGATGTCCATGTACCAAATTAAGATGATGTCTCTAAAAGTAATATACTGTTATTAATAAATCAAATGAAATGATTAAGGAGTAACCACTACATTTAGAAAGCTGGTCTTTAGTGACCAGGAAAAAAAGCTATTTTATTGAAGTAGTGGGGATTAAGGCCTGATTTGAATGGGTTTAAGAAAATGGAAAAAAAGAGGAATTGAAGATAAGAGTATAATGCAATTTCTTTAAGAAGTTTTGTTTGATTGGGGAGCAGAGAAATGGTTCAATAGCTACAGGGATAGTAACTGGAATAGTTGGGATACAACTCTTTTTTTTCTGAGGCAGGAATTTCAGCATGTATTTAAAATGATTCTTGTCTTTTTGCAAAAAAAAAATAGGCCCTTTAGGTCCATTATTTAAACTAGAATGTTTAGGTAGTAAACTCCCACTTTCAGTATGTTCCCCCTCCTAACACACAAAAGACTTAGTGATAGTTAAGTATCACATTTTGAATGCATGACTATTTCTCTAACACTTTAAGGGTTTTCATTTGTGTTCTGGCATCTGATGTGGCTGAGGAAAATTTTTCTACTAATCCATTTTTAAAATTTATTTATTAAATTTGTTGGAGTGATGTCAGTTAGCAAAATTATATAGGTTTCAAGTTTACAATTCTATAATACATCATCTATATGTTGCAACTATTTGAGTTCCTTAGTAGCTAATTTGCCTCTTAGAGTACATTTATATATTTTTATTTTGTTGTCTTAGTGTAGATTTACTTTTTATTAATATTACTTGGTGATTACTACAAGCTTTTAATCTGAAAGCTTGTTCCATTCTATAATTTTGTGAAGTTATTAATAATAATCTTTTCCAAAACTGATTCTTTTCTGTTGCATTAAATTCTCTTCTTCTGGAAATCCCATCATATGTGTATTGGAGCCTCTCACTTTGCCCTCCATGGCTCATAATTGCTATAGAGGGCAGATTTTCCAGTACTAATGTCTTAATTAAAAAAAATAATAAGCCTACCATTGCAGTTTTTGGCACAGAGGAGGAACTTCAAAGTGCAAACTTGCAGTGCCATATTGGCTAGCACTTCTGGCATTGGTTATTTTTTAAAGTTATTTTTAACCTTTTCACTGCATTAATTGACTTCAGGTTTTTTTCAAAATGTGTCAAAAAGCACAAAAAATAAGAAGTTGATGCTTTCACTATTTTATACATTTAATAATAACATTTTGAACTGCTTTGTATATAAATGACATTATTTTTATTTTAAATTTTTGTTTTACAGTAGTAAATTTACCATTATATTAAATTTTAGCAAAAAATACTCAAAACATACTAAGTGGCATCCCTTAGATTTAAATTAGATAAATTAGAATCTAATGGCATTGATAACATAAAAAGTTATTATAAAATGTTACACAATCTGGCATACAAAACATCTTTGTCGTTGGTAGTGCAAACCACAGGGGACATATTTTAAAATCTTGTAAATGGAGAAAAGTCCTTGAAACAGTTTCACACTGAATAACCAAGTTTTTGTGAGCTCGTGGAGTAAACTCGGATGCCTGTCAGCCCATGGAAATAATTCATTCGGATATAACCCAATATTGCAGCAGAAGGGTTAAGGCTAACCTTACCAGGCGGCTGATCTCAAAATAAAGTGAAGAATAAAAGCCTATGGGTAATCTAAACATCAGCCTGGCAAAATCAAGCTGATTAAAATGCTCTTAAAAAGATGTGTATGAAAAAAAAAAAAAAGCAGTGAGAAAAAGGTAGGAGCTCCAGCAAACAAAAGAAGCAAAAAAAAAAAAAAAAGTGGGAGGACATACATAGATAATTACATTAAATGTTTCAAAGAATTAGCCTCATTAATTCTCAAATAAATGTAAATTAAACCAGTGAAAGATCATTTTTACCCTTTGAATTAGAAATAATGGAAGAAAAAGAACAATTCTGCTGACAGTTGTACAGTGAAATTTAAGTTCTCTGCTGGTCTGATCTGAGTCTAAGTTAGGACCATTTGAAAGCAATTGAGTGATATCTATCAAAAATCTCACAAATATTCTACCCCTTTCATGCAGCAGCATCACTTCTGGGAATCAACCATTAGCCAGTAAAAGAAAATACAGACCAAATCCCCTCACCGCCAAGAGATGTTTATTATACCATCATTTATAAGATTAAAAAACTAGAAACAGTCTAGACCAATGGCCTGCAAACTTTTCTGAGTGCTGTCCATAGTGAGTCTGCACGGTGAGCCAATAGACATACACATGCATTAAAAAGCTTCATGAGAGGAAACTCTGTGGCTAGGCTTCGGCGCTCTCAACACTGCAGCCTGGGTTCAATTCCCAGCCAGGGAACCATAAAAAAAAAACAGGAAACTCTGTTCTGTTCCATCCCACCCCACCCCACCCCTTCCCATCCCATCTCTTAGGTGTTCTAGCTGCTATAACAGCAATACGATAGACTGAGTGTCTTATAAACAACGGAAATTTATTTCTCACATTTCTGGAGACTAGGAGGTCTAAGTTCAAGGTGCCGGCAGATTCCATGTTTGACGAGGGTCCCCTTTCTGGTTCATAGATGCCTGCCTGTCTTTTTGCTGTGTTCTAATGTGGTGGAATGATGGAGGAGGCTCTCTAAGGACCACTTTTTCAAGGACACTAATCCCATTCATCACCTGATCACCTCTCAAAGGCCCTACCTCCAAATACCATCACACTGGTGATGAGGTTCCAACCTATGAATGGAGAGGGGGCACACACATCCAGCCTGTATCACCACTCTATTTATTTAAACAAACTTGAAAAGCACAGAACTGAATGGCTAGTAATAGGCATGTGATGGAATGAATATTAATGTAATCAATAAATTGTATGTTCCCAGTTTTGGAATGGTTGGGGGTGGGCACTATGCAGTTTTAGCAAGCAGGCAAGAGGATGTTTTTATGTAACTCAGCATAATGGGGATTTACTGTAATGATCCCAGATCTGTGTTGCTGTGCACAGACATTCTCATGTATCTCTCAGTACGTTATGGGTCCTTCGTGGATTCTTTTATGATGTCCTCACGCTTCCTCTCCTCTCACTTGCAGCTTTTCCAAGCTGACAGAATCTGCCTGGGCCACCCAATATTTAATTTCAAATATTTTCTATTGGTCAGCCATTGGTATAGGACTTCATTCTCAATCAGTTAATATTAGCCGAGTTAGATCGATTTCATTTGATTTAATAAAGGATTGCTAAAAGCTGCATTTCCTAGAAAAGGGGACAATCTAATTGGCAGGTATTTAAGAGCCGCTAATGTTAAATGGAAAAAGTAAAATCAAAATCAAACAATAAAAAGAGACAGCTTTTTATATGGGGCCTATTTTCAACTTTTTTTTTAAGACATTTTAGTAGAAAGAGAATAACATAAAAGAAATCCAAAATTTATATTATATTAATATTTACCAAATTTCTCTATAAGCAAGTATTTTGCATTTATAATAAAAAATAAATCAAAATTGGCTGTAGGAAAAATGATCATTTTACAAACCAGCATCATGTAGTCCTACTCTTGATTTAGCTGTTCATCTTTGTAAAAATATGAAGTGTCTGAATAAAACCCTGTTTGAAGCAGAAAGCCTCATATTTGTCCCACTAGCACCATTTCAGAATACATTGCTCAGTGTACAATTTGGTTTTGGGGGGCTTGATACAGAAACCTAGAAAGATCTAACCCAGTAATAGGCCAGGCTCCTTTTCCTAAAGTCCTATACTTCCCTACTCTCTTTTGTATAACTGTTATTTATTACCTGTTTATTTACATGATAAATCCCCTAATAACCTGACATTTAGAAATTTGATTTGGGATAAGATAAGGCAGAGTATCACCCATTTTCTTATTAGACCAAAATAATATTTCTATCTGACTAGGATGGTCATTTTTATGGCCCTTCATAATTCCTACAATAAAACTATTCACAAGTTCTAAAGTTCCAAATACTTCTAGTTCCAGCACTCCAAAAGGATTCATAAGTCTCTTAGAAAAGGAAGAGATACCTCATAAGGTACATAAAAAAGTCATATCACAATGTCGTGCATTCAGATAAATTTTCTTTCTTTATAGGAATTGAGAATAAAATTTCAGCTTATACTTTTACACAAGTTTTGTGTGAGTATTCTTTCCCACTACTCTTAAGTTGAGATCTTTCCTTTCAAGGATAAGCTAGAAAGATCTGGGCTAGTTGGTCATAAAATCACTGGCTACTTGGTCCTTTGCCCATGTTTAAGCCTTCATTGTCTGGGATCCTACTTTGTAGTGAGGTCCAGAAGTGTTCCACAGATCTAGGTAGCCCTCTTCTATGTGTTTGGTGATCCAGTTCCGCTTCCAAGCCAGCAGGAGTGGGGAAGGGTAAGTGGAAGGAACGCATGTTTTCCTGAGAGATGCATGAACCACTTCAGCTCACATCCTGCCAGCCAGACCTGAGTCATGTGACCCCGGTTTGCTGCAAAATTGGCTGTGAAATTTAGTCTCTCACTAGATTCTATTTCTAATTGAAAGTGGAGAGAATGACTAGCAAAAGACAACTAGTAAGTATTAGATTACATTGTGATATTAATCCTATAAACGAGGAAAGTCATTTTAATGTTTTACTAAGAGGGATATCATGATCCTAACATAACTTTTTGTGTGAAAAATGAATTGAAGAATGCCTGAGTGGGTGCTAGACAGCCAATGCTGAAGTCTAAGTGAGAGATGGTGGCTAGGACTTGGGTGATAGCCGTAGAGAAGATTAAAGGGGAAGGAATGAAATCAAAAGATACTGAACAGGTAGCATTGACAGATGACACAGGAGCAGAGGAGGTAGAGAAGATTTCTGCCTTATGTTGTAAATACTGGAGAAGACCAGGGTTAGGGAGGAGGTGTTTATGGACCCTTGAGTTTAGCTTTGGAAATGTGCTGTAACGGCACCTCTCAGGCTGTTTTTACACATCCCAAATATTCCAAAATAAATTAACCACCAATTCACAATCAGATGAGAGTCCCATATCTAGTCATTATTAACTCATCTATTTAATTCAATGTTCCCCTGTGAGGGTTTCTTATAATAAAGGGTTTTGTATTTTTCACATGTCACAAAATGGTTTATCATGTACGAATGGAGGAAAGCCAGCCAGGCAGAAGGAGTTTTTTAATGAGCAAAAGACCTTGCTAAGTCTGTCTGTGGTCCTAAGTCATGAACAGTCTTCTTGTGTTGATAGCATGGACAGGTCACACAGGAACATTAATCGCATAGACTTGTGTGTGTAGCAACTCTGCCCACATTCAGTGATGGGAGTTGTCATGGCTGTTCGAAGCACACAAGGAGCTGCAGGAAATACAGCAAAGCTCCGGAGCTAGAAAGCAGTTGTTTTGTTTATTGTGTTGCTTGTATACATAATTCACTAAACGCTTAGTGTTTTGCACCTTTTATTAGTTGACTTGTGATTTTTTTGTTGATGTTAGAAAGACCTACTTCCATCTATTACAATTAATTAAAAAGAAACAAAGACCACTTTAAGCGCTATATCCTGCTGCCCAATCAACCAAAATATCCTACAATTAATGTGGAGGTGATACTAATGGTTTCCTAGTCAACTACTTTGCACCACTGACATTATGATTTAACATTCACAATTAAGGATGCTGGGATTTCCAGTGGGCATTAATGCTTTGGAATTCATTCATTTAGCCTTTATGTAACAAATGAAGTGCTGCCATCTGGCCACTTGAGATGCTTCACCAAGATCCCTATTAACACAATAAATGGCCACATGTGCCCTCCGGGAGCTTTCATTCTTGCACACCTTAGAGAAGCCATGAACTTAGATTCAAATCTGTCACCCTCTTCGACCCATCCAAATCGTAGTCTTGGTCAAATTCTAATGCTTCGCTTTCTTCTCAGCTGGTCTGGGTGACTGTTGTGATGGGTCCCACAAAGCTCCAGCCCAGGCCTAACCTTCACCGCAGTTGGCAGAGCCTGAAGAAGTACTGGGCAAAGGTTGGGGGTTTCTTTTTGTGTGTGGTAATGGACGGTGTGCTTTCATCTAATCTGTGTTACCAGGGTGTGCATGTGTGAGAGAGAGAGAACTAGACATAGATAGATTGATTGATTGATTGATTGGGGGAGGGAAGAGGGGAGAGAGAGAGAGAGAGAAAATAATTGATTTGGGGAGGATTTTGCAAAGGTTTATATATGAGAACAGCAAGACCGAGGAGCTAGAGATTAAGACATGCCAAGGGGTGACCAAGAAACTTCCACCATGTTCCACTTTCAACCCTACCCTCTCTGCCAGATTTGAACCAAAGCAGTGTAATGTGGTCTGTTTGCATACATGACTGAATGAAAAAGGGGGTTTAGAAAGTTCTTGCCGTAAGGCCCAGAGGGAACCATACAAATATCCAGGCTGCTTCAGGAGCATCTGCTGGACTATTGGTTAGTATTCCCTTCTTGTTAGCTTTGGCGGAAAGGCTGATAGGTCTCTTGTAAACTTGCTTTTGCATTTTTTAGATGTAAATCTCCAACATGACTGGGGCAGTTTTTTCCTTGTCCTCACACCTCACCCTTCCCTCTTCCAGCTCAATTTCTCCTTGCTCCCTCTCCCCTCCGCATCTCTGCTCCTCCTTCATACTCTCAATCAAGTATAAAAAGCACCTTTTCCTTGTCCTGGAGTTTGTAAAATATTCTTCATAGGCAAAGCCCCAGACTGCCCTCCTCCTTGTCTGATCCCCACTTAGGTATAATTTGGACTCCCGAAGTTTGCTCTCTAAATGAAAGGCTAGTTTGCTGAGCATTTAAGGAGCTGGGACATTTTGAAAGTCGACAAAGATGGTAATTTGCACTCAGGAAGCACTTCAGGGTTTTAATTCCAGTCCATGTTTTACATGTCAACAGTCAGTTTATATTTTAGAAGAATATTGTAAAGAAGAAGCGACACCACAATCGCATGTTTGGTTTGCATTTCTTCCAGGTTTTCTAAAGTCTTAGGGAAGACCAGCAGTTTGACGAAAAGGGAACTAAGACCGTCCCTTTGTGCCTTTAGTCACCCCTTTGCTGCTTGTCTGGGATGCTTCGGGCTCCTTATTGCGTGCCTGCCTGTCCCGTCACACCTGACGTCATGGGGAGCACACCTGACGTCATGGGGAGCACCCCTGACTCCGGATCGCTCAAAAAGCATTCCGATGAACTTCCAACAGAAGGACATGCTCCCACCTCCTCAAAACACCTGTTTAAAAAGAGCACCGGGGGCCTCTGTTCATTCGTTAAACAATTGATGTAAACCCGAGTGTGCTAGGCGCTGTGCGAGGGAGCGCTGGGTCCGGAGCCGACCCTCCGGAGACGGAGCCGACCCTCCGGAGACGGAGCCGACCCTCCGGAGACGGAGCCATGGCGTCTTCCAGGGCTGTGGTGGTGGAGGTTGGTCGGCCGGCAGGGAAGCGGAGGGGAGGGCAGCTCACTTCATCCAGTAGCGGGTGGGGGGTGTTGCCAGAACTTCGTCTCAGTTGAGGTGACCTTGAGCTGAGTTTGGGGGGATGAGAAGCAGAGTGGAGCACGTGGGAAGAGGACAGGAGGCGGAGGGGCTAGGGGCACAAATAGCTCGGAGCCTTTTCGGAAGATTGCCCAGAAGATTCCTCCGTAGACAGAGGAAGTGGGAGCTGTGGGGAGTTGGTGGAAGGTGGGGGTGCAAGGGTGGAAAGAGGCCAGACCAGATCACACAGGGCTGGGTGTGCCTTTCAAGAGTTTGTCACTTGTACTGGAGAGTTTGAAGCAGGGGCTGCTGATCTACCATTCTGGAAAGATCACTGTGGCGCCAGTGCGGAGAACAGATTTTTGCAAGGTTCTAACCAGGATTATTTTTGGAAATTTAGGCCCAGCTTGGTCCAGACTTGAGGAGGTTGTGAGTATACTCCTTTTCCGGACTACTCCAGGGCTCTTCACCTATTTCCAAAAAGGTGGCAAGGGGGACTCGGCTCCTGTTGGGCACGGGCGAGTGGCCCGGCAGCTGGGGCAGCCAGAGAGCCCACGTGGCCTCCTGCCCAAACTTGTTCCCACTTGTTCGTACTGAACGCCTCGTGATGAATGGTCCTGTGTGTGACAGCAAGTGTGAGCCTGAGGGGAGGGGTGGCTTTTCTGCTCCCTGAAAATAGAGCGACAGGTTGAAGACACTGGGGAGTTCTGAAAAACGCATTATGGACAGGGGACCCAGGTGCTGCTCCCAGTTCAACTGCCACCTGCAATGGGGGCTTCCACACATGGCCTCCTTTCCCTGGGCTTCGCTTACCTCATCTGTGAACGAAGACCTTTAGACTGATGTGATCTTTGGGGCCCTGTCTAGTGCCCATGTTTTGTGATTCTGGCCTCCTCAGTGGTCCTCCTGGCCCCGATCATCACTAACACCAGGCATTCAGAGTAATAGAGAAACTAGTAAAGCCATTTATCTCTAAACTAGTTGTAGTTTAAGCAATATAATAGTGAGCATGGGAAGTAACTCACAAAGGAAAAAAATGGCAATACACATTGTCCTGTGCTGATGTTAAACAGGAAGCAGAAATCCACCTGCACACAATTTTCTGCTTTTTCTCATGACTTCCTGCTTGTCCTTCCTGCAAAAGTGGAGAGGAGATAGGATGGGCCTTCTGAGGGGACTAAGGGTCAGGCACTGGTGGGCAACATTGCCCTTCAGCAAGCAGAGCCCTGCCACCTTCCAAAGGAGCAGTGTAGCATAGGCTGCTATCCAGGTGGGTCCTAGGCAGGATTTTGACCTAACAGTGACCTTTGTTGCCTTTGTGAAGTTCTCTTGCACTACCGATACCCAGAACCCTCAGGTGATATTCTGGCTGCCCTAGGCCCATTCTCTAACAGCCAAATTACCTTCTCTCTTTTATGGAAACTAACTTCTCCTAAAAATACAAAAAGTAATAGCCAGATGATATGGATATTTTTGGGGAGAGGGAGTAGTCTAGTGCCTCTGACCTACCTTATACCCACCCCCCATACCTCCACACACACAAACACACACAACCTACACACATAAAGCACATATTCACTCATCAAATCCTGAAAGGCACTTTGGGGGGCAGTGGGAGTAGAGTGATAAATAGATGGATTGGGTCTACGTCTTGCCCTGAGAACTTTACAGATAGCAGCACAGGCACTGAGAACCCATTTATTCCACAAACTCCTTCATCATTCTGTGACTTCAGTACTGTGCTTAGAGTTGTTTTAAAAAACCATTGTAGAGGAGCAGAGGAGTGAACAGTTAAGTTTCGGGGGAGTTGTGAAAGACCTCTGGAGGTGGTGATGTTTACGTGCAGCCTTAAGAGTAAAAGAAGACCGACCACGACAGGCTGTTTCAAGTCCCACGAAGAGAAGAGGCCGTGGGCTAGGATTGGGGGAGAGGTAGCTACATTCCAGAGAGAATTCTAAGGCAGCATCACCCCATTACAGGGACAAGTTACATGTAAGCGGGGTGGAGTAACCGAAGTATCTAGCCCAGGTAACTGGGGAACCCTGATCTCATTAAGCAAAATAGGAATTATGAAATGAAGCTGTTTGTTGATTAGGTAGGGACTGGGGACAGGTAGGAAATAGAGTTCAGTTTGGACAGGAGTTATTTGAGATACTTAGGGGCATCCAGGTGTATTATTTCCTTGTGTCTGAGGCCCCTGCCCTCTAGTTCTTTAGCATTTGCATGATGTTCTGTGTAAACTGCCTCCCTGGGGGATTCCCTGTAGTTTTTCTTCCCCATTTGGAAGTAAAGCTTTAACTGGTCACTTAATTACAAGTAGTTGAAAGTGAAAAACCTATTTGAATCATTTCTCAGTTTGAGGGTAGATGACCGTTTTATTGCTGTTGCATAAGATGTAATATACTGATGTCACTCAAACAGATTGCAACAAAAAAACATGTAAGTGTCTATTCCTTTGACTTCTTGATAGGTGAACAGTCTCTGTGAATCAATGGTGGTTCAGGGTTTGGCTCAGCATCTTTGTTCCAGCCCTCTTCCACCAGCCAACTGATTTAGGAGACACATGAGAGGGTCACTGAATTACAGTGTCCGGAGTTATGCTGCAGTGGTCCCAGGGGTTGGTTAACATAAAGATGCTGGGAATTGAGCAGTTAATTCAGGAGGACTGAAAACAGGCTCTCCTGAGCCAAGATGCTGGCTTTACAAGGACATGTTATAAAGATAGCTTGTCCTTCCCCCTTCCACACCACTTTTCCCCATAAATACATACGCCTTGTCCTTATCTTCCCTCTACCCTAGTCTGTCGTAAATTTTGACCTTGGCATTGATTTACCTTTCCATTGACACATCATCTATTTTTTAATTGCCTAGTTAGACCTGAGGTTAAGATGAGAAGCAAGTCCAGCAAACTGATTTAGACATGATTTCTCTGGCTTTCTCGCTTTCCCTGAGATCATCTCATGCCCAGATTTATGTGTTCAAAAAATAAATGACCTATCAAATGACCTAGAGGTCTAGGAGCCCAATTTATACTAGCCAATTTCAAAAGATGGGCCAGTATACCAGAATGCCAGTACATTTGTTTATTCTCCATTTCCACTGGCAAGCAATTTCATTGCAGCTGGATATTGTATTAGATATCCAGAACGAGAGCAAACCCAGAAGACAGGACAAAAATCAGATGGTTATTTGGCAATTATGGAGTTGGAATAGAGGGAACTGTACGACTTCAGGAGAGGAAAGTATCACCAACCTTTCTGTAATTGGGACCTTCTTGTTGGCTGGTCATAATACTTAGACAGAGGTAGTTGGAGGAGACAAAGCCAGAAATTATTTACTACCTAATTTTTTTCAGCATTCTTCATCCATCATTAATTGATTGGACTAGATTGTTTCTAAAGTTCCTTCTGACTCCAAATTTCTATGCTCTGCTAAAAAGCCCCTCTCCTGACAGACACGTTTCGGTGGTGACTGAATAATCATCTTCCTGCTTGGTGGTTAGGAAGTCAACCTTGGACTCTATAATGGACTTCTAGAAACTGCATTAGTTTTCCATTGCTTTTCCATAACAAATTGTAAAGTGAGTGGCTTATAACAACACCCATTATTATCTCACAGTTCTGTAGGTGAGAAGCCTGGACACTATGACTTAATTGGATTCTCTGTCTAAAATTCACAAGGCTGATATCAAAGTGTCATAGCTGCATAACAGAGGCTCTAGACCTGAATTTGCTTTTAAGCTCATCCGGGTTGTTGACAGAATTCAGTTCCTTGCCACTGTAGGACTGCCTTTCCCATTTCCTTGCTGGCTGTCATCAAGGAGCCAGTTTTTGCTAGAGGTTGCCTGCATGGCATCTCTTGTTTTCTTTGTGATCCCCTCAAGCAACAGCAGGTCAAGTTCTTTTTGAACTTCTGATCTCTCTGACTTCCTCTTCTGCCACATCTCACTAACCGACTTCATAATCTGCTTTTATAGGCTAATGTAATTATATCAACTCCATGGACAATCCAGTATAATCTCCCTTTTAAGAAATCAGTTGCTTTGTAACTTTAATCACATCTGCAAAGTCCCTTCAGAGCAGTCCTAGACTAGTGTTTGATTGAATAACCAGAGATGGTAAGCCTGAGGGAACCTCTTTAGCATTCTGTTTACCCAGTCTCAGGAGTAGCACTTTGAAATCATATTTGTCATTACTTGAGTGATCGTGTCTGTGAATGGCTGATTCCATCCATTACATTATTCTTTTTATCTCATCATTTCATAGGACAATCTTTTCTTAACCTACTTTATATTTAGTATTTTAACCACTTAGAGTAGAAACTTCTCTGTAATAAAAAGGACATCTATTGGTTGGTTGAATTGCTAAGACTGATACTTCTTTTCTCTCCTTCACTCAGTTGAATATGGCTCCTTGGGGTGGATGAGTTTGATTTTCATAAACTTAAAAATCATAGCACATTTAGTTTGCACTAGATGGGAGAGCGTCAATTGTAGCTGCACTTTAGAGTTGCATAACAAAAATTTTAAAGCATCAATACTGAGGTCCCACCCCAGAGGTTCTGATTTATCTATGTCAGTGCCAGGAAAAAAATTTTTTTTAAGTTTGCCAGGTGGTTCTAATTTGCAGACAAGGCTGAGAACTATGATAAGCTCCAAACATTCTATTTTGGAGATAAAAATGCTGTGACTGAGATATGATTCACTTAAAGTCTCACAACTAGTCACAGATCTGGTATTCTGTGCCACAAACAAAATGTTGATGGTTTAATTGCATGCAGAATTCAATGCTCAGTAATTATATGCAAAAGGAGTGTTGAGGAAGTCTGGAGTACCCTGCTTCTTGTTTCAGTAGCAAGACTATTTCTTAATAGGGCTTCAAGAAACTGTTAGACCTTGCAAAATAACTGTTTAAAGGTCTCTTCTCAGAAGCTTGGCCTGCTCATAAGACAAATAAGCACAGAAACATTCTGTACCAGCCATAGCTGGCCACATGGATGTCTGCAGTCTCATGTCCCAGAGCTGCACAGTCCCATGTGGCAGCCACTTAGCTGCCTGTGGCTACTGAGCACTGGAACTGTGGCTTGTGCTGATTGTGTTGCACTGTGAGTGTGAAATACACCAGATTCAAAGACTCCTTATGAAAAACAGAGTGTAAAATAGTTCATTCATACTCTTCATAGTTATTACATGGTAAAACAATAGTATTTTGGGATATAGTAGGTCAAATTAGATATATTATTAAAATTAATTTTGCCTATTCTTAACATAATTTAAAACTACATATGTGGCTGGCATTTGTGGCTCACATTATACTTCTGTGCCATAGCACTTGTTCTAGAGAGCATTTTCTATTAAAGCTATTAGCAATGCCTGGTCCAAGTCCAAGCTACTACACCTCCCATGATCTTGAGGAGTGCGGTGGTATACTATAAACTTCCTGGAAGTAAGACATGACATTGATCTGCCCTGTGTTTGCCATCTATCTGGCAGCCAGTCAGTCTGGCCAAATAGATTTCTATTTATATGTATAGGCTTAAGAGAGTGGGGGGATCCCCCTGTGTCATGGAAAGAGCACACGTCATAGCTCTTAAGTAACATACCCGAAAGTAGACCAGGTGTTCTTGGAGGCTCTAAGGCCTAGAGATGAATATTATACCCCTTGAGCAATACTGTTCCTAAAGAAAATGCTATGGCAGCACTTATGAATTATCACCATCCTTGACCACTTGAAGCACTGGGAATACTATGGTGTCTGCCCCTGTCCATAATTCAAACCCAAACTTTACTCTCTTTTTCTATAGATTTTTTTGACTCACTGGTACCCCACACAGGTGTTTATTCAGCTTGGTGTAGCATTTAGGAAGACGTATATGAAGGGAAAGGTAGGCCTTAGAGACATCAAGCATGGTTCTAATCGCTACCCAGAAATACTCTGTCTAGGGGGATTCACTTAACCTCTCAAAATTCCTCTAATCTTTCATTTTCTGACTTTTAAAATGAGGATCTCTCTTGCAGGGCCTGCGTAAAAGCTGAATGAAATAAGGCAACTGGCACACTAATTCACTGGGCAGATGTTTGAAGGAGGCATCCACCCTGTGCCAGGTCGCAGGCGAGTTGTTGGGGATACAATAGTGAATGAGACACAGCTACTGCCCCCAGTTTGCTCACAGCTTAACTAAGAGGGGAGGATCTTGGCAGCATTGGTGAGCAATCCTCAGTGAATGGCAGTTTTCATTACATCACACAGTGCGGGGGTCAGCTTATCACAGAATTGTGGACTAGCGTGCAGAGGAGAGAACCAAAGCCCACTGTAATTACATGATTACATGACTGCTGGACTCACCAGGTCAAGATATGCTGGGCTGGCAGCAGGGCACAGAGGGCTGACTCCTTCTCCAGCAGTGCTTTCCCCAGGAGATTACATTGCCTCACACTTGGTTTCTCAACTTGTTTATGTTAAAAGAACAATTTTGGACTGGATTAAAGGACAGAAGGGTTTCTCCCAGATTTTGCTCTACATGTTATCTGGGTATGCTAGTACACTATGAGTTATCACAATAATAATTGTCAGATTATAATCTCATCAACATAATGCATGTTTTCATTTGAAGACTTTATCCTATGAAATATTGTCTTCAACAGATTATCTATTTCTTATTAAATTAGATTAAACAAAGCCAATTCCCATTTGAGAGTATAAAATAAATTCCCAATACTTCGACTTTGTCTAAAGCACATTCTTCATGTTTTGTATAATCTATCACAAAAATATTAGATGAAAAAGAGCCTTGTGGAAAAAGAGAGAGAAAGCAGAAATCTAGTAAGAGGTTTGCTTTTTCAATTTCTGTTTTGGAAAAAAATGACTTGGTAGGTGCAATAGTATCAAGTAAAATAGTAAAGGGACCATATTGTTCAAATAAGCACCTGTGTGACTGATTTTCTCTCCCATGTGAGAGCCATACCTGTATTGTGAATCAGTAGATGCACCAAGTGAACGGGGCTGGGTGAGTTTGACAGCCAGCTATAAGAATAGTTGCTGTGGTGAAGTTCCCCTGTTGCAAGGTGCCACTGTGCCTTACTGAACTCAAACAGAAGGCTCCATGCACTGAGAAAGGTCCACTCACGTGCATACCAAGTAGAAACAGCAGCAAGCATTTAGTACTGAAATGCCTCTTCCTCCAGAAAGGAAGAGGTAGAGACCCAGTTGTCTTCTTTGTTCTCACAAGGAGAGTCCAACCCTTTTCAAGCCAACCCTCTTGTTGTTGGAACTCATCTACCCAATTTTCAGCTCTAGAAATCTCTGATTCATGAAACCAATGATCCAGACCTAGTAACAGCAGCGTAGAGTTTTCTTACAGTAGCTGAGATAGTGATTAGGGGTGAAATCAGCTTCTAGATTATTTCCCACACAACTGGGCTTCCATGTGAAAGGGGTGTAATTGCTTGTACACCTAACCAAAAATGGGCAGCATGCCTGCCTTATCCTAGGACATGCACACATTACATTATGATGAGCCTTATTTCCCCTGGACCCCTATAAGTGATTCACTGAAGAAGGGAGTCTTACACATTGTGGCTGCCCAAGAAGACCTCTACCACCCGCCTAGGCTTCCATCTCATGACATATAAATTAGGGCCTGCTCCTAATCTTCTCCATGGAAACATTAGAAAACATAGTTTATTCAATACTAGTATCAGAGTCTAATAAATAACTAGCATTAATTCGATGCAGGCAGAGAGCGCGCCAAATGCTTTGAATAAATTATCCCATTTAATCCCCTCCTGACTTTCCTATGGAAAAGGTAATACAGTTATCATCCTCATATTAGAGATAAATAAACTGAGGTTTGGTAAAGCCAGGATTTGAACCTAGCTCCCTCTGACTCCCAAAAACATGCTCTTAACCCCTAAGCTTCCCCTGTCTGTAAGTGGAGCTCAAGGATGGCATCCTAGGTAGACCTGGAAAAGTATCTATGAATAATTCTCAGCTAAGCGTGATCGGCCAGAAGAGGTGGGCATCCGATGAAATCAAGCATCCAAGGTCCACTCAGCAGCATTCTCCTGTCAGCACATTGCTTGATCTTTGTACCTGTTACCTACATGAAGCCTAAACAGCATCATTCACTTCCCATCTGGGGGCACACTGGGTCCAGTTCCTACTGGCTTTTTGAATTCAGTGACTTCAGGGAATCCAGAGAGTTAGTGAATCCAGGTTCATGACTTGGTAGCTTAAAATCAGCCTTGATGGAGGTGTTTACATCACAGAAATTGGCAAGTACTACAAATCATGGCCCTTTTCTGTATTCCAGAGAGACAGTTGTTAAGTCTTTATCAGTATACCACTGTCTATGACTCAGAGAGTAATGTAGTGTGAATTGTCACACTTCTAAAGGTGAACATAGGCATACTGAGTACCTAAAAAAAATTCTACAAAATATAATTATACTCTTCAGTGAATCTTCTGTCCTCATCGTTCTACATTTGAGAGGATCTCTTAAAACATAACCTCTCTTAAACATAATGACTTTGTATATCATTAGAAATATGCAATTTTATTTTATTATTGTTTTTGTTAAAGAAGCAAATATGCTCAATGTACCAGCTTGGTATTTATGAATGCAAGTACAAGCATACAAACCATAAAATGTATAAACAGTGTTGTCAAATAGAAATACAAGGGCTGTCTGGAAAGTATCCAGCCATACACTATGAAAACTAGAGGCATTTATGGCTGCATTTTGTCTGGACAGCCCTCACATAAAATATAATGCAGGCCACATATGTGATATAAAATTTTCTACTGATCACATTTTAAAAATTAAAAAGAAATTGGGGATATTCATTTTTAATAATATCTTATTCAACCAACCAATCTAAAATATGAATTTTAACATTGTAGATACAGACATTACTGAAATATTTTGCATCCCTTTTGTATCAAACCTTCAAAATCCATGTATATTTTATACTTACAGCACATCTTAATTTAAAATGCTAAATTTTCATCAGAATACTTGAATCTGTATTTAGATGTCATAAAATCTACAACTGAAAAAGTAGATTCATATACTCAAACTGTTCCAAATATATAATACTTAATTAAATACTTAATTGAAATATTTCATTAATTAGAACTAAATAAAATTTAGCTTAATTAATTCCTCAGTCACGTTAGCCACATTTCAAGTGCCTGATAGCCACAGCTGACTGGTGACAATGGAATTGGTCAGCACAGGTACATACCATATATGCTTTGTTTGTTTTGTTAAAAAGGAGACTTACTGTATATACTGCTCCCTAAAGCTTTTCCCTCTCATTGCTTACACTTGTAAAATACCTTTTCATCCTATATTTCTCACTGGTTCCTGAGAAGAGAAAAATCTCAGCAAATCAGTTATATCAATAATGTCTGTGAACTTTTTCTCCCTTACTAATGAGAAGAAATTAAGTTGGCCTTAGTCATTTTGGGTCTGACCAGTTTTCAAGTCACCACTATCAAAGAAAGAGGGTAATAACATGAACTCCACATTCAAACTATGCAAATAAAATGCCTGGTGCTAATTATTATAGAATGGGTAATTTCAGATTCCGATTTGAGATTAGCCTCTTCCTTTTTCAGTGCTGCCTTCTTAGAAAATCTTCACCAAAAAAATTAACAAGATTCAGTTTTGCAATATTTCATTAGTAATCAACACCAGCATCAGAAAGTACACATGAATTAGGTTATTAGGCCTATGATATACCAGCTTTTATTTTTTGGCTATAAACAGTCCATAAATACATGAGAAAAGATGAAGATTACCTGGAGTCTTGGTTTTGCAATATAACAATTCTGCTTCCATAGGGATATTTTTATTCAGCTCTTGCTGTTTCAGAATCAGAATAGTTAAATCAATAAAACAAAAATTTGACTAAGAGTTATTTCTGATCAATTCAGCTGTCACTTTGGTATTTTGCCTTAATACCAAGTATCCAGGACAGTCATGTGAGACCTTCTTCTCCCTCCAAACAACTCAGAACTAAAATTTCTGATTTCTGTCAATAGCACCATTTTTTTAGTCATTTATGATAGACAGGTCTCTATCATCTCCTGCATCCAGTGATCACCAGATCTCATCTATATTTCTCAGTGATGTTAAGTTAAAAAGGTATGAGGGACAGATTTATCCTCAGAAAATCCACTTTTGCATGTGATTTACTTATACCAAAACTTTGAATGACTTTCTGATTAATATGAGTTGAAAATGTTATTTTATTAGTCCTCTCTTGCCAATCTAATTTTATTCCCCTTTATTTCAAACCTGTTCACTGTCTCACCAACCCCCTCAGACTACTGCCCTGAAGTAATCAGAACCCAGGCCCATACCCAGGACAATTGCACTGTCTGAGCTTTTATCCATAACAAAAGTTCACCCAACACCCTCTTACTTTTTCTGACTTATCACAATCTTATCTGTCATTTAGTTCTAATTTTAAGCTTCTCAATTCAGTGGCTGATTTTTCCCTACTCTGACCTTCCATGGTTAGGTATGCTGCTGCATTTCTCAGTGTCATGTGCCTATCTTGCCTAATTCTTGAAGTCCAGAACCATGATGTTGATTGCTTTTGTGTTCTCCATTGTGCCTTGTACAATGCTAACAGGTACTATTATAGTAGTTCAATGATTACTTGCTAATTTTAAATTAAAGAGAATTGAACCAATTGCTTTCTTTGTCTGGAGTGGTTATAACATATCGGAAATATATATTTAATCTGTCTCTTCTCATGTGTTTATGAACTGTTTCATGGAAAAGAATAAAAGTCAGTATATCTTAGGCCTAACTAATTTGGAGGCCTCCTCTCTTGGGCAGTCTACAGAATTAAAACTCACGCTAGCTAGATAACGCTGCTTTTCATCTGGCTCTCCCTTGAGGGAGTGGGGACCAGGCAAAATGCCTTAGGCTTTGAGAGTGGAAATGGTATGAGTTGCATTATGCAAGAATTGAAACTTGTCCTCCAACTCCCTAGTCCTGCATATGAAAATCTGGCCATGAGGCTACAGCCAAAGAATGCATAAATATCTTTAGAAATTTAAAGAAGAGTTTTCCTTAGAAAAAACATTGCAAACTTTAAAAAGCCCATCAAGTTAAAGTACAATTAGGTAGATTCCTCTAAACAATGCCTGCCTCTACTCCGATTATTTTATTGGGCAAAGGGAAAAAAAATGGGACTTTCTGCTGCTCACATCTGGCACATCATTGCTAGGCGACACTAAAGTTTCAAATTTTGTGTGTTGGCACTGTGTACTCTCTTAGACACATTTTATCTCAGCTAGAACCCAATAAAAAAGGACCACCTCCCACCCCCACCCCCCATAATTGAGAAGCTACCACTCAGAGCTCTCTGCAGATGAAGGGAAGCAGCTTACAATCAAATCAAAGAGAATATCCACTGGCCTAGGTTATGTGATGGCACTAGAGCAAGTTTACAAGGGGACTGCGGAGGGGCTACTTTCGGAGTCACCCCAGCTGAGTCAGCCACAGTGGAAGGGGCACAACTCTCTAATGAAGCAATTAGCTCTTACCAAATCCAGCCACATTTCTTTATCCTCTTATCTGCTCCCACCCCTGGTTAGAGAGTTAGAGTTGGGTCCCTACGCAGTGCTCTCAGTGGCAATGAACTGTTCTCACCTCCTATTGGGGAGAATGACAGTCTTAAATACCTCCTTATTTATTTATTTATTTTTTTCTGTAGGAGTGTGCAAAGAGATTTCTGGTTAATTTTGCTTTGGGGATTCTGGTTGATTTGTTTGTTTAGTGAGACAGAACCCGTTCTATCGAGAGACATCTGGCTAGTAAAGGAATTGTTATTTGGGAGAAGTGAAACTTATTTACAGGCAACAGCTTTCTAAAATTTGGAGATGGGAAGGGGTCAACTACTATTCACCTGAAGCAAACTTCACTTATTTCTGGCATCTGCCAAGTCTCTTTAAGATGTCTGAAGAAGTGACTTCCAAATCACAGAAAGCACCCTTTTGAGAATTGCGAACTTCTTCATATCCTTAGTTGGGAAGCAAAATGTATTGTCTGGGAATTGGGAATCTGTTACAACCTGATATCAAGAAAGCGTGTGCAGAGAAGGCTTCTTCACCTAACACTAGGCGTGTTGGGGATGGTGGGTAAAACTAACCCCACACAGAGCGCGGTTCCTCAATGCTTTTTCTACTTAAAAAAAAAAAAAAATAGCTACAAGATTCAAGATGGTGGAATAGGTAAACGCTGTGCCTGCTTCTTTCTGTGAACACATTAAAATTACAACTAAATTATTGAACAACCAACATAGAGAACCAGCTGAAGTCTAGCTGAAGAGAAGCTTTATAACTAAAGACACAAAAGAAGAGGCGGCCATGGCGAGACTGGCAGGAGGGGTGAAGACGCAAAAGGAGCCAAACCTCCTGTGGCAGTAGCGAATCAGGACGGATGTCTCAGCAGAGGTTCCCCTCAGAGGAACAAGGGACCCCAGCCCCATACCAGGCTCCCTAGCCCAGAGCACTGGTACTAGGAAGAGGAGCCAGCCCCACAACACCTGATGGTGAAAAACAGTGGGGACTCCAACTGACTGGTTGGTATGAACGCTCCGGGAAACCCAGCCGTCCTCTTAAAGTGCCCGCACAGACTCCGTCACTCGCGGGTACTCACCCTGGGCTCCGGCAGAGGGGCGGTGACTCAGAGGGCGTTGAGGCATATGGGGGCACATTGAGGTGTGTGGCTTTGGAGCAGAGGGCTGGAAGACAGTCACCATTTTTCCTGGGTGTGCCCTCCTCCCATGCAGCTGGCTGGTGGGTGCCAACTTTGCTGTGTTGCGCCTGCCCCTACGTGGCCAAATCTGAACATGATTGGTCTGGTGAGCTCCAACTGATGAGGACCATCTTTCCTGTGCTGTCCCCACCCTCCCATGGCCAAATCTGAACATGATTGGTCTGTTAAGCTTTACTTGCTCCACCCTGATGACTCACTGGGACCCCACCTCACCCAACTCTGCCAATGCCAGAGGTACTTTTGCCAGTGAGCAGCCAGCCCCACCCAGACTGCAATCTTCTTTGGAAAATTATTTAAGTCCAAAGACTCCAGGCTGGTGGCAACAGCATTGGTGTGCTCTGAGACTTTTGCTGAGTAACTCCAGGCATATCACTGGCATCACACCAGAATTTACAGGAGCACCCAGCACAGGTGACCGGGGAGAGAGTGCCAGGGTCCCACAGGGCACCTGCTACATAAGGCTATCCAGCAATACTGGGAGACATAGCAATTTAAAAAGCAGCAGAAACTTTCAGAAGAACTAAACAAGGTAAGAGACAAGCAACCTAACAGATACAGTGCTCAAAATGATGATTTTAAGGATGCTCAAGAAACTTAATGAAAACTTCAACAGAGAGATAGCAAGCATAAAGAAGGACATAGAAATCATAAATATGGACCAGTCAGAAATGAAGACTTCTATAACTGAATTTCAGAATGCGATAGAGGGAATCACCAGCAGATTAGATGGAGCAGAGGATCAAATCAGCAGAATGAAAGACAAGGTAGCAGAAAACATCTGGTCAGCACAGAAAAAAAGAAAAAATAATTTTGAAAAAAAAATGAGGATAGGTTAAGGGGCCTCTGGGACAACATCAAGCACAATAACATTCACATTATGGGAGTATCAGAAGTTGAAGAGAGAAAGCAAGGACAGAAATAATGACAGAAGACTTCTCTAACCTGGTGAAGGAAACAGACATACAAGTCCAGGAAACACAGGGAATCCCAAATAAGATAAACCCAAATAGGCCCACCCCAAGACACATTATAATTAAAATGGCAAATGTTAAAGACAAAGAGAGAATATTAAAAGCAGCAAGAGAAAAGCAACTAGTTACTTATAAGGGAGCTCCCATAAGACTGTCAGCTGATTTCTCAACAGAAACTTTGCAGGCCAGAAGGGTGTGGCAGGAAATATTCAATGTGATGAATATCTACCCAGCAAGTCTCTCATTCAAAATCAAAGGACAAATAAAGAGCTTCTCAGACAAGAAAAAGCTAAAGGAGTTCATCACCACCAAACCAGTATTACAAGGAATGTTAGAGGGGCTGCTTTAAGATGGGGTGGGGGTGGGGGGACATGGAGGGAAAGCAAAATTATGAACAATAAAATGGCAATAGGTACACATCAATAATTACCTTCAAATTAAATGAATTAAAAGCTCCAGTCAAAAGACATGAAGGGTATTGCACTGAGTGGAGTGGCAAACAGAGGAAGACAGATGCAAGTTGACTTTGCTTATAGGTAAAATCCAAAGAAGAAAATAAACAAGTAGAACAGGAACAGATTCATAGATACAGAGAACATTTGGTTTGTTGCCAGGTGGGAGGAAGGTCGGGGGAGGGGTGAAAGAAGGGGAAGGGATTGGGAAGTTCAGTACCCAATGTCTTTGGTGGTTACAAAGTGATAGTTACGGAAATGTAGGATATAACACAGGAATACAGTCAATAATGTTGCAATAACCATGTGTGGCATCAGATGGGTATAAGATTGATTGGGGGGATGAAGTAGGGCTGGCTGTGTGGGTGAAAAAGGGAAAGAAGTCAAGAAGTACAAATTCATAGTCACAAAAGAGTCACAGGGATGTAAAGTGCAGCATATAGTCAATAACATTGTAATAACTATATATGGTGTCAGAGGGGAACCACATGTATCAGAATAAGGATTTTGTAAGTTATGTAAATGTCTCACCACTATGCTGTGCACCTGAAACCAATATAATATTGTATGTCAAATGCAAGTGAAAAAATAAGTGAGGAAATAACAACTTAAAAATAAAAATTTAGGGAGTTCCCTGGTGGTGTAGTGGCTTAAGGCTTCAGCACCGGCGCTGTCAACGCTGCAGCCTGGGTTCGATTCCTAGCCAGGGAACTACCCACATACAAAAAAAAAACAAACAACAACAAAAAAATAAATAAAATAAATAAAATAAAAATAAATAAAAATTTAAAGGAAATATCCAGTTACTAACAGTTTGGCATTTTCAACCTATAACAAATTTTTTTTAGCCGTGTGTGTGTGTGTGTGTGTGTGTGTGTGTGTGTGTGTGTGTATTTCTGCTGGAGGCTTCAAACTGTGATTCCATAGCCTGTCCATCTAGGAATAAAGGGCCTAGGGAAAGATACTCAGTGGTTCACATTTACAAAGTGGATGAGAATGATGCAAGGCCATTAACCCGGAGCCTTTCGGTAAGGAATTTAATACATCAGCGTTATAAGGGCAGCCCATATTTGAATGACATCTCACAGTTGGTCAAGTGTGTTCATCTGCACAGTCACACTTGTTCCTGTTGGTGACCCCATGAGGCAGTGCATGGGGAGTTTCTTGTGAGTGTTGGCATATATGTGCATATTCAGACACAGGGAGATACTCAGTTTACGTAGAGATGTATTTTCTTAGTTTTTTTTAAGAATATAAAATCATGTGGGACAAAAGGGAACAATGGGTTATCCACTGTCTAAAACATCAGAAATTTTATACCTATTCACAATTGTGCAGCCATTACCAGGGACCACACCATTTCGCTACCCCTGAAAACAAACATTCTTGTTCATCATTTCAGCCTGATTAGGGGTAGTAAGAAGGCCTATTTCATGATTAAGAATGCACAATGATAACAATGAGGCCAGCGGAGACCCTGGTGGAGCTCCCAGTGTGACAATGATCAGGTATGCCTGAGCGACTTGTAAGTGTAATTTTAATGGAAACGTTGCTGCTCAGCTTTAAAGTGGTTGGCCCTAGTTAGTTCTCAGATGTAGCAACAGCTCTCCAAAGGGCAGTCTGCTGAGTTCATTTTAAACCAGTCTAAACTCGTCTCTTCAGAGATCCTAAAAGTGGTCACCTGTTTTATTCCAAAGGTTATTTCCTCCAGGTAAATGTGTGCATTGGCTGAGGCTTGCAGATCTTCATTCATCACACCAAAGGGTTCAAGGCGTGGCCACACTGGGATTCTAAATGGCTAGAAACTCCAGCAACCCCTCTGTGAGCCTGAGGTGTTCACATTTTGGACCTTTCAGAGATCACATTCCTGCTAAAACTAGAAATCCTTTTGAGGACTCCAGGTGTCCTAGGGAGTCCATATTGGCATCACAGACGAAGGGTTTTCTTTTGCTTCTCACCTTTCTCCTTTCTGCTGCCTTCTAGCTTTATCTCTTTAGGATGGCCCATTAGCAATGTATTTTGATTGTTAATTGAGCGCATTTGTTCACTGGGAAACAGGCTAGAAATGTTTTATAGTGGGCTGTTTTATTTTTCCTTTTAAGGCCTCTCCAGCTCAAGGCCCTCTGCTTGATGATACTACCCACACATTTTTCTATTTCCAGATCAAATTGAAGTGAACCACACTGGCCCTGTTATTGAAGCAGTGCATGGGGGTCAGCTCATTTGTGGTTTAGCAAGTCTTTAACACTATTTAGTGATAACGTCTGCTTTTAGTTGGCTTTATCTTACAGTTTTTTGTGTGTGTGTGATTGCAGGTCCTACAGGTATGGATCTCTGGAAGCTGCTCTTGACTTTGGCAGTGGCGGGCTCAAGTGATGCTTTTTCTGGGAGTGCCGGTGAGTTCTGCTTTCCTGTTCCCGTCCCAGTGTTTTGAAATAACACTGAACTTTATTTGTTAAATCTAATTTTTTGGATGATATAATCAAAAGATGTCAGTTTTAAGTAGAGCAAATCAGAAACTTGTCTTAACTTTAAAATCATAAACTCAGAGGACTTTTCTCAGGATGTTTTACAAGGAATACAGTAGCCAACTTTGGCAGCTGATGTTTTCTCATCAAAAATAAATGCTACAAATCATGCTGAGGGCATTTATGTTGAAGGCAAGCCAGGCCTCTTGGTGCTCAGGGGCTGGGAAAGATACTGAAATGGCACTGAAGGGTTATTAACCTACTGTTAACTCAGGTCATCTGTGACTAAGGACATCATAGCCTATTTCCAGAGCTCAGAATTCAGGCCTCTTAATCATATTTTCTGAGAGTGGAAATTGCAGGTTTCCAATAAAGTTCACCTCTCACTCTCCGTTCGGCTTACCATTCGGCTAAGTTTGAAGGAAGAGACCCCTGAAATAGTTGAATAATATATGCAGAAGTCATGCGCTTCCCTGGACATCTCTAATTCTCTTTCCTTGTTTTATATCCTCTTCCTACTGGAGAAGTTTCAGCCTAGTCAAACTTCTGTCTCATGGTAGAAGTTACTGGAATGAGAAAGGGTAATGAAAGGAAATGAGAAGAAAGATTTTTTTCTGTCCAGAAAGAAAATGATGCTCTTTAATGGGTGGCAGACTTTTTAGAAGATTGTCTTAAGTGTTTGATTTTTTTCCCCCTTGCTTGGGCTTCAACAGAGGAAAGAGGTATTATTTCTCCTAGTCCATGACACCACATTCAGTTGTTGGTTTAAGAGTAGCTAATTCCCCCACTCGCCAGTTAACTCATAGTTTAAGCACAGAGGTAGTGCCTGAAGAAGTCCTCCCTGACCTTTGAGCCAAAAATAAATCCATCGTAGTGAACGGTGGAGGATAACCAGGGTGACTAAGAAAACAAGAAGTGTAAAATATGTTATTTTATCTCTTAAAGCCATTTTAAAATATTTATGGAAAAGAAGTCATAATTGTTTGAAATATTTTTGGTTCTCTCTGGTGTTATAATGTCAACATTATGCAAGTCAAACATGGAGAGAGTCGCAGGCTCCATTTCAGCAGCTTTTCCCAGGGCTGGTTTTAGACCCTGGCTCTGAGCCAAAGAATTACAGCCAAGGTCCTCTGCTATTCCAGAGTCATGGTGGTTTAATCTTTACTTTATTCCGTAAGGTGACTTTCACACCACTGGGGAAGGCTTGAGAAATTTTACAAACCTGTGAAATGAAAAGTATGGCAAAGGGAATCTTTAAAGATGTATCTTTAAATGTATCCCAGATGAAAGACTAGAGCTCAAGTTACACTTTGGACCAAGAGAGTCTGCAAGGAGCATCTGTTTCAGATGCTTTGACATTTTAGCATTGACATAAACCTTTTAACTTCACAAAGAAAGTGGAGAAAACATCATTAGGTGATTTGATGTTTGCCTTCTGTTTTGCTTCTTGATAGCTTTCTGTTTTCTGTGTTTCATCATTAGGGAGGAGCAGAACCTAAGAAAATGCCGTGGTTTCATAGCAAATACAGCCTACTAGTACTTGCATATAGTAAATAACTTAGCAAAGGAAAACATTTGTTCCTCCTTTTTTTTCTCTTCTTGGGCTAACCAAATTTCCTTTGGAATATGTGGCTGCTCCAGAATTCTGCCTTAAAATGGCCTAGGGCTTGTGAAGGATGATGTTTATGTAAGAAAGTGTAGATGAGCATGTTCGAACAGGAGCATGTGTATGTGTGTCTGCCAGTTCGGGCCATTTATCTGATAAGTTTAGCCCAAGTGATCACCTGACACGACATGGATTCAATCTCAGATAACATTCATGGGTCGTGTGTTTCTTTTTCTGCCACGTCTTCACTGTAGCCAAATCATTTTTCTTTGCTTTCCCATTGTATAAGGCAGACTAGAAATATAGGTGAGGATTTAAAAAGAACCAAGTCACTACTGTTACCTTCCATTCATGTGCATTCAGTTTGGTCATGGAAGAGGTGGCACTGCTGAGTAAGGGATCTGCAAAGTGTCACCTGGAGAGAAGTGGCCCAGGAACTGGTAGAAGGTGACAGATCTGTGTGCCTGGAGAAGGTTGGCACTTGAAGTCATGAACAGGGATTTTCTTGCCTGGGCAGATGAGCAATTATATACTAGCCCTGAGAGGATTTTTTTTTTATTAAGTCTAATTGCCCTATGGGAAATTTAATGAGAAATAAACATTGAACAGTACCACCATTGTATTAGTTAGAATGTTGCAAGAGACACTCTCTCACTGTCTTTCATCCTTAATATTAGTCTCTGTGTCTGCTCCTCAGGGCAGGTCACATCGTCTCAGGGAGAATTTCTTATTCCAAAGTCAAGAGTGACCAACATCCTCTCTGACCTCAGCAACCTAAAGTGGGAGCAGGCAAGCCGCTGCCCTGAAAATGTTCCATCTCCTTGAGACATAGGGATCTTCTAGAAATTAATGAGAGACTGTATAGCTTTCAGGTCTAGCTTGGGTGATGAATACAGATTGTCAAATGCTCTGAAAATGAATAAATCAAAGTGGCTTGGACTAGTTAATGCAACAAATTCAATGTACATATATATTGTTAGAGCTTTCTGTTTTCAAAGATTGAACTTAGGGCAAGAAGCAATACAGTGATTCTTCCCTCAAGGCATTTATCATGAATTAAGAGATCAGGAATATACACAAAGAATTACATTAAAGGCAGTGTCTACTAACTATGGCCGTAGGGACCTGAGCGGCACTCTTCAAGAGGAGTGAGGAGGGGAGGCTCACTTCTGGCTGTGGTGGATTAGAGAGACCTCATAGAGGAGTGGATGTGATTTCAGCAGAAGCTAGACTGGGCTAAGACTTTAAAAGTCTGAGAAGAGCAGGAGGCAACTATAGGAATAGCTGGTGTGATAAAGGAACGACATGAACAAGTGTACAGGTATAGAACTGAGGTGTATGTGGAGAAGAGTTCATGCAGTTACTGGGTTTATATTGTGTACAGGACACTGTAATAGGCGATGCATGGTTGTAGTTCACACAGCTGACATGCAACAGGTACTTTTTGAGCACTTACTTTGCAAAAGGCATAGGATTAATGTGGCCAGAGAGTGTCGCACATGAGCACTGTATTTGTAATGATTTCCTTTGGAAGTAAACTTAGGTCAGTAGATTTGAGTTAAATTATAAAAGGCCTGCAGATGGTAAAAGCTTCATGGAAAAGGCAAGTCTTGCTGGGCCTTAAAGAATGGTAAGATTGTAGACTCTCCATTAACTGGCACCCATGGGGATTGGTAGATACCAGATCAATGTAAGTAGACTGTCTGTCAACCAGAACTCAAGCAACTGGCACAGATCTCAAGCAACCGGCAACCGTTTTTTTGCTTGAGTTCCAGGTAACAGTCGACTATATTTGGAAAAGGGAGGGGAGAAGTGTCTGTCATATAGAGCAAGTCATAGTTCTTCTTCAACTTGCAGCCTCAGAAAGGCTAAGGTCATACTGGGACATGAGTGTGTGTGTGTGTGTGTGTGTGTGTGTGTGTGTGTGTGATATTTATATACAGCAGATATAAAATTTATGTATAATATATGTGTGTACACACACACACACACACACACACACACATAGTAGCTTGCATGCAAAACACATAATTAGTATCTTATCACTCTAACAATTAAAAGGTGCTGCATCATTTTTATATACCTGTCAAGGGAAGAGATTTAGAGTAGTGTGCCATACCATGTCCTGAAGGAACCAGGATCCCCAATACAATGTTCTTTGTATATCTTCCAACATTTTTATGAATCCGTGCAAACCAACACTGCACTTAATGTGAAAGACACCTCTGTTCTCACTGTAACAGATCGGAAATGATGGCTTACTAGAAGGAATATTTATTTTTCTAAATAAACCCTACCCCATTGCAGTGGAAGCTCCATGGAGCCCTGAGAGGTTGCCAAAACCTATCAAATATATTTTCAAGCGAGAATTAAGAGTATGGTTGTAGTGGGGAAACAGTAAAGTAAAGTGTTTAATGTTTTCAGGGAGGAACAGTGCAAGGCTTTCCGTTCACACCAGAAGTGAGGGGGAGACATAGGGCTTTAGGTTGCTACTGTCTTTACTGTCACCAAGAGGCAGGAAGGAATCTTAGTCGCCTCATGCCATGGTTGCATTCCATGGACATGAGCAAGCCTATGTCACCTGGTCCTTCTGGTATCACAAACGGCTTTGACACTGGAGTTCAGCAGGTTACAGAGCTTCTGGTCTTGTCTATCTAGATGGTACCAATGGAAGATATGAGCGTAGATCTTTGCAGATAATGACACCGAACAGTTCTTCAGCAAGTTTTTATCGAGCACTTTTATGGATTCAAGCAGGCATTTTACATTTATGTTCCCGCTTTTAAGAAGCTCATGGTCTATAGAAGACAGACAAGTAAACACAATTTAATTCTGGTCCCCTTTGTTGTTCAGAAAGAGTTCTCAGCTGGATAATAATACTGTCAAATTTTCATTTTGGAAATAATACTTGTAACAGAATAAAAGTGAATTTGAGAGAGATGAATGTAGAAGAAGATGACTATAATAGGTCAAGAGAGAGATGATGTAAGTGTGACAGTGGTGGTGAAAAATAGATGGATCACAGGCAGATGTGAGGAGATGCAAAGGCCAGTCCAATTACATGTGGGTTTTTGAACTGTCGGAGCTTTCTTATTCCATCCACTCCTAAGCCTCCACATTTTTAGTTAATGTTATCAACATCAGCAGTGACTCACTGTTAGTACAGTGAAGTAGTGCTTGCACGCAACAGCTCTGTGGGGGAGGGAGCGCACTGAGACTGATGACAGCAGGGTATCTATCTGTATGTTATGCCACTTTGCAGAATGCCTTCCTCCCTGTGCCTAGCCTGGGTCCCACCAATGTCGGCTCACCTCTGCAGTGTGGGCATGGTATGACTTAGGCTGCTGTGCACTGAGGGTCCCCGACTGGGACAAGGGCCCGAACTTCCAGCCCACATATTTATTGTCTGAACATTCGTGACTATATCCCAAGACCTTGACATATCCCCAGATATTTTGGGCCCCACTAGAGTATGTTTGCCTCATGGAATGCAATAAAATATATGCAGGATGAGTTGAGAGAAGCCCAGCTATGTGCTGGGCAGCATCTGGGAGGCCGGGTAGGCTTGCACGGTAGCTAAGTGACTCAACCCTCCCTAGCAGCTGGCAGTGTGAGTGATTAAGTCTGTGGCCCAGCTAATTGGTAGTAAAAGGACTTGGAACACCCAGAAATAGTCCAAACCTTGACTGTTCAATTCACACATGCCAACAATCAACTGCAATTCTAGTCTTCCACCTTTGATCCCACCCGTTGCAGGACAAGCGCCAGTCCTGGTGTGCAAAATGCTGCCACGCTGCTTTGATTCGGTAGCCTAAACTGAGGCCCCTGGGATGGGGTGAACAGGAACGGAGTTGACACTGCATGTGCGATGCTGGCCACAAACCTGCTTTTCTACCTCTGGCTTAAGACTGACCGAGGTTCAGCTGTGCAGAAGGCCACGCCAGCCTGGGCCACCCCTCTTACAGAGATCACCTTCCACAACCAAGGGCCCAGGGGCCCTCGGTCCCCCCGCGCCTTTCCCCCAGGGAAACCCTCTCGGGAAGAACCGAGGTTGTTAGTTTTCTCCTCACTTGAATTTAAGTCAATGGGTTATCTTCTCAGAGCTGGTTTCATTCCAACTTTAACCTTAATCTCCGTGTGATAAAGAATTTTAGGCATTTCAGAGCCATCAGCAGAGGCACCTCTGGAAGCCTGGCCCCTGCTCCTTATAACTGCCTGCCTATCCATAGTGCTCCCTGTACTAACCTGCTCTCAGGCAGAGGCACCAGCACCACAGCCCAAGGACCGCCTCGTCTTTCACAAGCAGCAGCACCCCGTGACATTTTGGCTTTTCCGGTGGCCCTCGCGGAGGTTTAAGCCATGCTGGGAATGCTGTCCTCAAACCCGGAGCGAAGCTTCCTCGTCGTCTGTAGTTAGCAGCATGAGGGCGGTGGCGATGTGTGGCACGGACACACTGAAATCTGATGCACCTTGTCCTACAGACAGAGGGTCCCGTGGGGCCCTGGCTGGCGCTTACCGCACAGACCAGGA
Organism: Lyroderma lyra; assembly: GCA_004026885.1. Lineage (NCBI taxonomy): Eukaryota > Metazoa > Chordata > Mammalia > Chiroptera > Megadermatidae > Lyroderma > Lyroderma lyra. Next base: position 190,604 of record PVJL010000451.1, on the reverse strand, counting down.
GGCTCTGAGGCGTAGAGCTTCTTTAGCTTCAGCTGCAAATCAGAGTTTTCTTGGGTCTGTATTTCCCAAGTCTGTTCAAAATGGTGTTTCGTCAGATACATGCGTCAGGAACCTCTGTTTCTGTTTCTGTAACTCACTGGCCTCAAGCCTTAACCTTAACTAATTTCAGCACCTGCGTTCCCCTTCCCCGGAGGCCTCCCGGTGCTGGAGCACGGAGGGTCATGTCCCCACCACGAAGGAGCTGTTTCAGGATGTTGGTATACAAGCCGTCACCCAGAGGCAGGGCACAGGATGGGTGGGCAGAGGCGGGGAGGGGGAAGGGAGTGACGTTGCCATGTGTCCCTCTTCTAAATGCAATCATAATGGCAACTGTGTTTTGATTTGTGTGGCACAGTCTGGATTGAGCTTGAAATATATACAATTTAGTTCTTTTCAAATGATTGACAAAATGACCCCTACATACCATGTCACGATTGTTAGGGATTTAAAATTCACTCGTCTTCAAAATCCACGAAGGGTGTTTTCTTCATCCCTGTATCCCTGTCCTCTAGCATTCTGACGCAGAGAGGAGATCTTCGTTTATTTGTTGAATAAGTGAATCAGCATCTAAATCCTGATTTCCCCAGTCATACCCCACTGATGCTCTCTGTCTCTCATCCTAATGGGGACTGGGTTGAATTAGGATGGCCTTCCAGTGGGAGGGGTCTGGAAATAGCTGTCCAGGTCAGTGGCCTCCGAGAAGCCCCAGTCACCCCTGTGCCCCTCTCTAAGGCCAGTTTGTGGGCTTTCCCTGATTTGTGAAGAGAATAATTTCATTCTCCTGCTCTATACTTCAGATGCCACCAAAGCCTCAGAACCTGATACCCTTCCTAAGTCTTGTCAACCTTTTTCCAGGTAACTGGACTCTGTACCCCATGCACCAGCCACTGGCATGGAATGAACCAGTCACCCAGCACCAACCCACTGACACCACCTTTATCTCTGCCCCACCTACCTGGTTAAATCTCCTCAAATATTGACAGACGGAGAGAGGTATAATGAAGCCTGCAGATTTCAAATCCAAGTTTCCTCTGCTCCTTTGGACATTGAACTTGGGATTATGAAAGACCCTGATTAGGAATCATATGGGTAGCTGGGTCAGTTTTTCCAGTCCCATTCCTTAAACATCAGGTCTTTGCAATCTCTTAATGAGAGTCCATCTTCAAGTATTAGGCTCTTGAAATTAAAAGTCCAAGTTATATTAATATAATCTTTAATTTCTTAATCTCTGAATATGACAACAAACTGGTATTTTGTGTATCCTCTAATCTTTTAGTGAAACTTTCCAAATTTGTGTAACAAGAAATAATAACGAGCAGAACAATTGACTTCTAGATAAGTAGTACCAGGTTGAATTGGTGATATTTACCATGCTGTTTTGGGGAGCCTTGGCTTTCCCAAAAATGAGAGGTCATTGTTTTTAGGGAAGGACCATTTTGTGGCTGCCTAACATTTAGGACATATCCTGCCTCCTCCTCTACTCCGCCGTTGACTCAGCTGCTTCCTTGGTTGGAGCAAGAGGCGTCATGCTTCTCTCAACAATAGCAATGAGGAAAGGCTGTGCTGTCTTGACAGTTGGGTAGGAAAGTCCATCAGAGAGCCCCGCCCTGTGTCAGGGCGCAGTTTGGCCAGATCAGCTTTCGAGGAGTAGAATGTTACCAAGTACCTGATGTCCCATGTCGGGTTTACAAGCTGGTGTGTGACTGTGCCCGACTTCCCTGGTGAGCCGTGCCAGCGCCATCCTCTCTGGGTGTTTGCTCTGAACCTCATAAGCGTGGTTGACTGCCTCTCTTCCCCTTCACAGCGATCACTGAGCCTGACTTCCCGGAAAGCTCACAGAGGACTAGAAAGCACTAGATTAGCTTCTGCGCGTATCCTGGCCATATTTGAATATCCAACTCACTTACCTAGCAATTGCGGGGGTCAAAGGCAAAAGTATAGCTACTCCCCAATGTGACCCAGTTGTGTCATGCTATTTCCATTGGATAAATGCTCAAAACCTATGTTCTAAAGTCTAAAAATCGTATTTTAAGAGAAAATAGAAGAGTATTAAACATAACAAATAGAAGGATATTAAGCACTTTCATTAACATGAGATGTATCTAAAATGAAACTATTCTCTGTTGAATTTTAGGGGTTGGGTTGGTTCGGAATGGGTTGCTATGTGAACTGATGCCTTAACGCAGAAGGTAGAAGGAAAAGACTGAAGTCCCAGGCTGATGTGAAGAGACTGTGGCCGCCACTGAGCCCACAGTTGGCATTGGATAAATACTGTGTAGATTCCCGATTGATTTCTGCAGTTAGTTCATTGGAGCTCAGGTGGATCTGCATTGGTTATGAACGCTGTCCCTCTGGCACTGTGATTGAGCCCTCAGCTAGCGCTTCCTTGGAGCAGCCAAAAGCTTAGACTGTCAGAGGATACAGGGAGCCCGTGGAAGAGCTCCCTAGGAGCACAGGAGAGGCTGCTCAGGTGGCCTTGGCTGGTACTCAGAGAAGCCGCAGAGATGCATAGGGAGGAGGACCACATCTGAGTCCTGTTTCCTTCTCCCCAGTGGGGGGCAGGGGAAGCAGTCATGATCAGGGATTTCCCATCTCCGATCTCGGACTTCGTCCGAATTGAGTTTGAATCCCAGCTCTGCCATTTATGACCTGTGTAATTTTATTATTATTATTATTATTATTATTATTATTATTATTATTATTATTAGATTGAGTTCTCCAGAATCTAGATGCTGAGATAAGGATTCAATGAAAGCAAATTGTTAGAAAATGTTCTAGGGAGAAATGGATAGGAGAGCTGGGAAATGAGACAGGAGGTCCAAAAACCAAGAAGGATGCAGTAGCAAATACTGCCGCACCGTGGTGGGGCGGGCTGAGTGCCTGTCTCAGTCCCCTCCAAGCAGTCAGCGTTCCATGTTGTCCAGATGATCCCTCACTTGGCATTTAAGGGTTAACTGCAGGAGGACGTGAGTTCCCAGACACTGTGTGTTCTCCAGAGGCAAATCAAGATGGCTGCGGCAGCCCACGGGCAGCCGCAGGGACGCAGGTGCTGGGTGTGCGCCGTGAAAGCTCACGGGGAGCCTGTGCACGGAGCCTGTGCACGGAGCCGGTCACGGGGCCTGCATCAGCACAGCCCTGACAGCATCTGCCACAGTGGCTTTGGTAGTGTCTTACATGCGCTGAACCTGTTTCTCATCTGTTTTAACTTGTGTTGATTTAACACAGGTTAAATCAACCTGTTGCGATTACACAGGAAAAGCACGTAAGTATTCAGTAACTGGTAACTTCTCCTGGCTTCACGTGAGCTACTACAAACCCTGAGGCCTAAATACACATGCAAGCTAAACAGATGTGTAGAATTTGATTTATAACAATATGTGCCTTAAAGAAGCCATTCAGTTGCATAAGGAAGTTATGGAAGCTACAGATAATTTAAATAATAACTCCAGAAAACTGTCTCAAAGAGGATTCTAATGTGGAAGATGTTTTCAACAATACAACTAAAACAGAATGGCACGAACTTTAATAAAATGAGACTGCTATATTTATAGTTTTAATTATGCATGTGCAGAGGATAGGTCTGATAAAACCTAGTGCTCTAGTTCTTGTACCACGTAGCATTAATAACCTTACATCTGATCAGCACAGCAAGGGGTCTGTAGTGAGCTGACTGATGCTCGCAGTGACACTGAGGGAGGCACTTCAGCTCAGTGATCATTCGTGGAGCCTTCGCCTTGTGGCAGACACGATACCGAAAGGAGGAAGGCACCAGGTGGACTACGGATGTAAAGAGACAGAATTAAAAACAACTTATTGCAATAATAATTGCAGCCTTTTTTTAGTGGGTCCAGCTTTAAGTACTTTATACTTCATACCTCAGTTAATCCCCACAGCAATGCTAAAAGGAAAGTTCCATTATTACCCTGTTTTAGGTAAGGACACCAAGGGTAATTATATAACTAGTTTATATAACAAGTGAAGGCAAAAGTTCAACCCAGGTAGTCTGACCCAGAGTGCACACTACATCCCTCTCATGTGCTAGGATTCCCGTGGTGGCTACCTAATTATAGTGCTCTGCTCTGTAGGCATTTCAGCTGATTTATGGAAGTTGCATTTGTTTTACATGATCATTCCAGCTAAGGAATCAAAGTTGTGTTATGTCAAAAAGATAGGTGGTGATTCCATGAACTCCTGTAAATCGCCTACGATTCCAGTTCATTAAGTTTTATGTAGCCCTTAAACTTTTAATGTTGAACCTCATTTCATATATAACATGTATGTATGTATGTATGTGTATATGTGTGTGTATATGTGTGTGTGTATTGTGTGTGTTTATGTGTGTGTGTGTGTGTGTGTATACACACACACACACACATATACATAGGCTGTTCAGAAAGTATCCAGCCATGTAATATGAAAAATAGGCATTTATGGCTGGATTTTTTCCAGAGAGCTTTCGTATATTATATTTGTGTGTATATATGTTATACTCATATATGTGTGTATCTGTATGATATATAAAACTTATGAGGTGTGGGTAATTTCCTCAAAGGAAATGGGCATCTCTTCCTGAGGCTAAATCAGTAGCCATGATTTGTGGGGACAAGAGCCACCTCTTCCTCTTTGAGAAAAAACTTAACCAAAGGTACCTCCTGAGCCACTGAACAGCAAACACCGTCTGTCACTCTCCAGCCCTGTCATCTACAAGGCTTCCGCCCGTTGTCCTAGGGAGGTGCGAGGACTGTCCTATAGAATCAGCTCTGGGGTTTCTGTCCTGTGTTGTTCATGGATTCCTCATGAACGCAGAAGCTGTCAAAGCAAGCCATCTCCGCTCTCCACTACCGTGCCTGTAGAATTGTACTGCACACAGACTCACTAGTCCTCATGTACCTTATACTTGTGCCTGCTTCTAAGTCTGTACCTCCTTACCCAAATCTTTCCCATCCTCACAAGGTCAGCATTCCCCATTTTGTGTACAGGACTTGCGTTAGGTGTAGCACTGTTCTTACACCGTTTTTCTGATAGGATTTGTCCCTATAAAATCAGTGGAAGTGAAACAAAGCTCATGAAAACAAAAGTCTTCCATTCACTGGAATTTTTTGTTTGTCTCTGTTGCCCTTTTAGGAGAAAGGCAAATGGTCAGAAAAGAAAATCGTATCGAAAAATTATTTAAAAACAAATAGGGATGGCTTCTTTGCCATTAGTGATCTCATCTAATGGTGTGATGGGGGAAAACATTAGCCAGTTAGCAACTCTGGGTAATGAATCCAATTCTGTCAGTAATCAGCTCTGAGGTTATGGGCAAAACTCTTAAATTTCTCCAAACTCAGTTGCTCATCTGTTAATAAAACCTAACAGAAAGAAAAATCTAATCTGACCCTTCCAACCCCCAAATTATTTTTTCTGTGATTTCTTACTTATGGATGTGGACCTTTTTCTCCTTGGCTTTCTTTTTTATTTTTAATTTTTAATCAGTTACTAGAGTGAGGGCAAGGAGGGCAGGCCAGTCAAATCTGCAGATGATGCAAAGCTAAGGGTAACTAACGTGCTCAGTGACAGACTAGGATTCAGAGTATCTTGACAACCTATAACAGTCACAACTACTAGTCACAACTACTAAGGGCTAAAACTACCAAGACAAAATTTGAAAGGGATTAATGTAAAGTCCTATGTCTAGGTTTTGTTTGTTTGTTTAAAAAAACAACTTCACAAATGAACAAAGTTGAAGTCCTAGCTTATAGCAAGTCCTCTTAAAGACTTGGAATTATTTCATTCTTTGCAAGTATAATATAACAAAACTGTTACAATGTAGCTGCCAAAGTAAGCGAGCCCAGGATGCCTCAATAGAAAGGGAGGGTCTGGAACCATGAAAGCACCTGTCCTCTGGTCTGTCCTGGTCACAACATGTCTAGAGTAATCTGGTGAGTCAGAGCCACCAAGATTTAAGAAGATTTGACAAACCAGAACAAAACAGACTTAATGGTGAAGGCTCTTGAAATCATGTCAAAGGAACTGGAGATATTTAATCTGAGGGTGATGAAGGGTCAATGGCAAGATTTTTCTTTTAAATATGTCATGTTGAAGAGGGCTTTAACTAATATTTTTAGAGAACAGTAAAATAGTATAATATACCAAAAAAGATAGACTTTGGCATCAACCATGTCCGTGTATGAATTTCATTTCTATCAGTTTAAACTCTGTGACTCTAAGCAAATAATTTAACTTCTGGGCTCTTCTACTTCTCATGTTAAAATAGAGATAATAATACCTTGCTCAGAAAGCCATCCATGAGAATTAAGTGAGACAGCATGTTAAGTACCTGGCGTGGTTATTGGTAAGAGTTTCCTGTAAAGGCTAATCTCCCCTTTGTTTACCTTCTCTTTATGAGGGGAAAAATAAGCACAATTAAACTCTTGTTTAAGAAAGTACTTTATGCCAATTACAATTATCCCAAGTGGAATGAGTCTGACCAGTTGGGGTTAAGGTGTGGGGGTGTGGAGCTGACTCGCCCAGGCACAGCTTGATATAAAAATTGTTTTGATTTTACACAGTGGGTTTCCAGGTACAATGTAGCATGTGAAAAACATAATTCAGCAAGTTTTTGAAGAGCAGAAAATCCATGGATAAGATGAGCCCTGCGATTCTTCTGTTCTTCCTATTCTGTGCACAAGTAATTCACTGCTGGAGACTGAGTTATGAAAGATCCAACTGCCTTACGCCCCTACACCTACTAAGTTGGGCAGTTGTTTTTGTGAGGGGCAGGAGGACACTCGGCTGTGACCAACACGAGCGTTCCTGGCTAGCCCTGCACATTTCCCGCGCTGCTGCAGTGCGTCACTTCCGGCTTCCTCCCGCGTACTCAAGTATCGTCTTCTCAAAGGCAAAAGACGGAACGAACTTGCCGGTGTTGTGACTCGGGGGTTTCTTTCAAACAGCTGGTATTTAAATCTCCCTAGACCTCTCTAGCTGTCCTCCTAGGAGCTTTAATCATCGGAAACAGCTGAACCTGCAAATGTTCTGAAATATCTCAGACCAGGAATTCCTTCTTCTTCAAATGCATGGCAGCACCTAGGTGCTTGTTGCAACACCAGGTGCCTTTGTTACAGGAACAGGGTTGGCAAACCAAACATCCATCCTAGGTCAGCAGTCATAGTTTTTGGCCAGTTTGTTTGTGTGTTTTTAGGAAGATGACTGAATGCAAGAAGTAATTTTCTGCGGTACACTGAGTGATTTCCTATAGGATATACTGAAGCAGAACACTATCCTTGGATAGGAACTCACAGAATAAAAAAAGGGTTACAGTAGTTTTTAGAGGCTGAGGGGCTAGAAGACGGTTTCTCAACCTTGGCATGATTGACATTTTGGCCAGATAATTTTTTTTTCTTGTTGCAGTGGGAGGTATCCTGTGCATTGTAACAGGGCTGGTAGCATCCATGACCTCTACCCACTAGGTGGTACCAGTAGCACCCCCATCTTCAGTTGTAACACTCAAAAGGTAGCTCTACACATTGCTCCTGTTCTCTGGGGGGGCAGATTGCCCTCAGCTGAGAACCACAGGTCTAGATCCAGTGGTTACATGTTGAAATGACAGGGCCCAGGATTGTTGTGGTGGTCAAATTAGATAAAGCATGTTTTAGAACTTTTACAAGTAAAACATGTATACAGATAGTAACTAATACAATATACCCTTTATCTTTTCACTGGTTCATTTGTTCCTTTATCTGTGACTTTTTTTGAGCCAGGTGCTAGAGACCCCTAAGTAAATAAACCTCGAGAAACTTAAAGGTTGGCCAGGTAATCAAAGAGGTGAGAAGAAAAAGAGAGATCATGGGAGACATCCCTCCAAGAGCGTATGTGTGTATAACATGCACAGAAAGTTGTGGGAAGGGCTGCTCTTGAACCAAACCATAGAAAACCAGTTGAACTATACAGCCAAAGCTCTATAATAGCAATTAGCAGTTGACTAATTGTGACTAATTCCTTTTCGTGCAATACCGTGTATTCAAGCCGTTTTGCCAGAAGTATTTAAGGTGCATGTTGACAGGCAGTATTCAACACAGATTAAGGTATCTCTGAATGAGCAACTTAAGAGTTGAAGTTCACGAACATCTGTTATTTTCCCTTGTCTCTTTTCATGTCTACGCCAATGATAGCAAACAATCAAACAAAAATAACAAAATAAAACACAAGGTAGTAATGCCAGGTCAAAGCCGAAGCTCAACTCTGTGTATATTTTTCAAGTGGACTCTGATCAATTCATGTTAGGTCTCTTGATTCAAAAAGAAACATTCTTAGCATTGTGAACACCTGTTTTATACTCTAAATCTGACATTGTATATTTATATAGAAATAACTCTGCCTAACTAATTACGTGCTAGTACCAAGGATATTGGGTTGACCATCATGAAAGTACCAGAATTTCCAAGCTTACTCCGGGGTGTTATACATTAAGGAAATTCCATACAAAAGCCAGTGTGCTGGATAGAGCCACACTTACATTGAAGGCCACAGTATTCTCCCCTTTACACCCCCTGGGAGTTTACCTGTTCATGTTGCAGAGGTGCTCCTAGGTTGAAAAGAGCGAGAGCTGTTAGCTTTAGTCTATTTTGCGTTAATGTTTATGAATCACATTTGTGTTGGACAATCACCCTTATAGCCTGTCACTCACACTTATTTATGAGGAATACAACAACTTAAACATCAGCTAACAAATCCCCGTGAATGCAGTCACATCTGAGTGCTTCCAGCAAATGCTTCCCATCACTTCTCTTTCGACAGCTCTGAGAATTACAGTCTGGAGAAGTGAACTGGGAGACGTACATGAGCATTTATTAAAAGGAGCATGGGACAGTATGGTAAATGCAAAGCCAGCTGTTGAAATTAATGTGATCGGAGTGAGGTTCCATTTCCTCAATCTCAGACTTCCTTTTTACCACCAGAGAAATTCATTTAAATGACATTTAAGGTTATATTGATATGGAACATTCCACATACTGAACTGTCACATGGCTGTAGAATAACCATGCCATGATGTTTTTCAAGCATTATAACCAAAGGCCGACAGGTGGATCATATGATATAGTCAGAATCCTTGTGGAAACTTCCCCAACATTATTTTTAAATCTCAATTTGATTCCATTTATGAGAAACAAACATACTACAGATAGGCATAAGCAGGTATTGAGAGCCTTTATTTGGCAGCTCATTATGAAAGCCGAGTTTGCATATTGATTTATAAATCAGAAATTTATTGGATATAGTCACATCTTATCTCTGGGTTGAGCTATATTGTCGTGACTTGGAAAACATACACACTTTTCATAAACTTACCACCATTAATTCATTTTAGCAAAGTTTGTTGAGCAACTACTATGTGCCAGGCACTATCCTAGGTGCTTAAAGTACCTCAGGAAACAAGAAAGATGATAAAAAAAACTCCTGCTGTTGTGAAGTTTTCCTAACGGGGGGACGGGGGGTGGGGGAAGGTTGAAGAGGTCATGTGGGTGGTTGAAGCAGTAATAGGCTATAAAAATAACCATTATCCAGTATATTAGAAGGTGGAACAGACTATGGAAAACTGTTCCATTTGTTCCTCATCAGAGTGTACCCACAAGTTGATCTCGAATAGTTTTTATGAATCTCCTAGGTTTGTAGTATTAGAAAACAATTTAAAATAATTGGGCACTCAACATGTCCTCATGGTCTGTCTGGAAGCTGCAGCACTGACCCTCCTGTTTACTGATGAAGAAGCTCAGGCCCAGAAGGGTCCAAGGACTTACCTAAGACCCCAACAGTGATGGGCGGAAGTGGGGCCCAGATGCAGGCTCCGGCTGTGCTCTGCACTCCTCCATAGCTTCGCCTTTGACAGCAAGCTGGAATCTACTTGAAAATCTGTTTTTGAAACATTGCAAAATTGGAAATGTCTCAAAGTACATGCTGAGTTGGCACCTTCCTGGCAGAGTGGTCAACAGCAGAAAGATTTTGAGGTTATGAATTAGGTTGTGACAAGACCCTTATGAAATCACGCTGCTCTCCCATGTGGCCAGCCGGCCACAGAAGCATGACCCCTGGTTTATGCTCCTTCATTCCTCTTTCTCACTCACAAGTTACCACTGACCCTTTTCCTTCTGCTTCCTGGAGGACCAGAAGACGTGGCTGGAGGAGGGTCTGTTGGCCTCGCCATCACAGCTTTCTCTTATTCTTGTGCTGCACATAACTTAGGCTTGGCCATCATTCTTAGAGTTCCACTGAATCATTTGATGGAAAGATTGTTTATAAATCCAGGTTAAGAACAGAATTGAAAAGGTACCCCATGTTGTGATGGAGTGGAGTAAACTGAAGTCAACCGTCATGGATTCTAGATTCACTACCCTAAGGCAGCCTCACTGGAACTTGGTTTCCCAGACTGTAAATGGGGTTTTAATGTCTTCCAACTTACAGGCTGGTTGTGAGGATTACAAGGTTAAGAGACAGTGTGTCTGTAATAACACTGAAAACTATAAATTGCAATTCACATTCTGGTAATTTCAGGTACTTCTGCCCCTTCTTTCTCTAAAGACAAGTTAGTAGAGGAATAGACAAGTTTCCCATAATCTTGAAGGTTGCCTTAGGCATGTTTTCTCAGTGAACCTAGTCTTCTGAGAGTTGGAAAGGACCTCAGACATTCAATGGAACCAGCCATAGCTGTTACTCAGAATAAACTGGGAATTTTTTTAAAAATACGGATTCATAAGCTCTATACCTAGAGATTCTGGTGCATAAGACCTAGAGCAAGCTTGTCCAACTCACAGCCCGCAGGCCACATGTGACCCAGGGTGACTTTGAATGCAGCCCAACACAAATTTGTAAACTTTCTTAAAACATGAAAATTATGCACAGACCTTTTTTTCAGCTAGCGTTAGTGTCACTGTATTTTATGTGTGGCCCAAGACAATTCCTCTCTTGTTGTGGCCCAGGGAAGCCAAGAGGTTGGACACGCCTGACCTAGAGCGATGCCCTGGATTTTGCTTGTGTGCATGTTATGTGTTGGCAATTCTTTGTTTTAGGAAAACGCTGAGATGAATTTGAACACTAACTGGTTTGGAAAACCTTTCTCCAACATTCTACGAATGCTGAATTCCTTCTCCTTCCATCCCTGGTTTCTAAATGGAAAAGCATTAATGACTCAGGGTCTCATCTTAAACAGTCACTTAACTTGCCCCCCTTGCATCACCATTTGTTGATACCACCACCTGGACAGCTGCGGTTGCTGGGCATGAACATTAATCCATTTGACACCCTCTCCTTGCCACCTGCTGCCCTCTAGTGGAGGTGTTGACAAGCAGCAAAATAAATAGTAGACCAGGGCTTGGCCAGTCTGAGTGGGTGAGCTCACAGGGATCAGAGCAGGTCCCCACAGGGATATCCACAGACAACAGTTATGAGAGAAATCATTAGAATAGCCTCAAGCTGTTTGGACACTTTTTGCATACAACTTACATTTAGAGCAGAGCTTTATAAAGTCCTTAGCATCTATTTTTGGATTTTTTCCAGGTTTCAGAAATTTACCCGTAAGATTAGTTGGAATATTTTTGCTTCTTCATCCTTCATTTCTTACTGTGTCATTTACCCAAATTCCACCTCTTGCAAAAGGAAGTAGTTCTTCCTTACCTTTCCCAACCTCGGGATTTTCCAAATCTTGCAAGAAAAAAAAAGGAAGAAAAGAAAGAAAGGGTATATATTTTTAATCCTTACAGTTTGGAAGCTTCCAGTGAGTAGGTGGAAGGGACTGACATGAACTCAGTGTGTTCAGTGTAATGGACACTTAGGCAACGCGTTCGCCTTGCATCCCTCCTAGACCCTGAGGTGCTCCAAGTCGTTTCTCTTTTACCCGGGCCATAGTGAGGTGAGGAGAACTTGGGAGCACTGTGGTGCGCCCCGGTGAGGTGTGGAGCTGGAGCTGGAGCGCGGGTCCGGCTGATGGAGAGCCCCCGTGTGCTGGGCTGCAGCCATGCAGTCATTGGTCAGTCTTCTTAGTAACAAAGAAATAATAACATTCATGGTGAATGATGTTAAGTCTAGTGATACTATATTCATAGTAAAATCATGCAGCTTCACTTTTAGTACATGTTTAAACCATGTATCAATGCACAATCCTAATTCTCATTTTAATGCTCTTGCCTCTAAAATGGTTTAGCAAAGGATCTTGGCACATGGGTAAATTTGGGCCAGAGGTGAGGACAGCAAAAGTCACAAAACTGACACAAAGTTAAGAATAGCTATAACAAAGTAGATGCCACGTATTCCTACAAGTTTGGGTGAAACTAAATAGTTGTCTGTTAATCAGCAGAGCATAGGCCAAACACAGTGAGAAAGGTAAACTCACGCTGGCATAGCAATCACGTACAATCCTATGGAGGATGGGTCTCTCTCTTACTCTTTCTCTCTCTCTCTCTCTCTCTCTCTCTCTCTCTCTCTCCCTCCCTCCCTCTCCCCTCTCCCTCTCTCTCTCTCTGTCCCTCCCTCCCGCTCCCCTCTCCCTCTCTCTCTCTCTGTCCCTCCCTACCCCCGCCACACACACACAGATTATTATTCTTGCATCTGCCTGAGTTTACCCTTTTTATGATGGTAGTTTTTCGCTTTTATATTCTTAGTTGTTAATATTCTTGGTAAGTGATTTTTTTATTAATTTTTTTTATTAAGGAATGTAAACAATGTAAGATTTCATTTGACTTTTCTTACTACTGTATATATATATTATATCTCATTATTATATCTCATTATAAGTCATCCAACTTATTTAATTTCTTAAATGGGATGTGTGCACATGCATGTGTGCACATGTGCACACACACACACACACACACACTCACTCTCACTCCTGAACTGCCTTTTTCTCTGTAATGATAGAAAACACAGCTCTGTGTAGTTAAAAAACTGTATTTTGAGTCCTAGACCCGAACTTTATTCTCCGTGTGAACAGCATACTGTGCAAAGAATAATACTTAAATCGGGATTTCAGTTCCTTGACCTCCTGCCATTTTTAACTTTGTTAACCTGGGCCAGGTGAGTAAACTTCAGTGAGCCTCAGTTTCCCCTATAAAACCAGGATTGTATTACATATGTGCCTCAATTAAGCAAGCTTGTTCGAAAGATTCCTCAGGGCCATTGCGTCTCTGGGAGCTGAACCTTCACTTGTGTGGTAGTTAAGCCCCTGAATAGTTAAATGGAAATCGTGCTAATAAAAGTTAAATATCCACCAGTTGACTCTTTTTTCCTACTGGTTGCATGAATGATGGCTTTGCCTTTCCTTCTCATAGGCACTCAGCAAGAGAGGATTCCTTCAGTCTGGTTTTTTCTTGTGTGAGTTTTCTAGTTCACAAACATTAAACTGGCATAGTTAAAGGAATCCTAGATTAAGCCTTCATAAAATGAACATACCTGTGTAAATAATGACATCTTATTTTTAATTTAATTTTGTTGTGAGTTCGATTTTTCTGGTGTAGAGCACATCTGGCTAGATAGCTGAAAGCTAAGCTCCAGGCAGTCAGTCATTATCCACACCCCAGCCCTGGAATGTTCTGTGCAACTATCTGTGCCTCCTCCTCACAGCTAATCACTGGTGTGCTTGCAGGATGTAAGAATGATAGCCACACACTCTCCTGCCCTCTCTGGCTATGTACTTGTTTAGTAGCTTACTTGTTTAAACTGAAAACTAAAACAACAACAACTCTATCCCACAAAATTTGAGCCCCTTGAAGTTTCAGGAGTCCAAGGAATAAATCCTCTCTTTATTTTTTAGTGACTAAAGAAATATACAGATGGAATCCCTGTAACAAACTTGAAAATAGAAGTGGGGAGTTAGCAAGGCTGCCGAGGTTAGCAATGCTGACCTGCCCGTATTGCAGTGGCCCATACAGTTCAGAGGCAGCAAAGCAGGGAGCAGTGCAGGGAGGCTGCCCTTGAATCCTGCCTCTACCACTTACAGGTGCTGTGAACTTAGGGAAGTTACTTCACCGCTCTGTGCCTCAATTTCCACTTATGTAACAAGGGGTAATAATAGTGCCTAGCACACAGGGTTATTGTGTGGATTAAATAAGGTAATGCATGCAAAGAACTTTCAAATCTATCTGGCACATAAATGCTCAATAGATGTAAGCTATTATTATTGTAAAACTGAAGAAAGAGCACCAAGAGTACCTGCAGTCATACAGTTTGGTGGGATACAGGTCATGTTTTCTTTCCTTTCTCCTCTCTGCCCTCTCTGACCTCATTTGGCATACCCACCAATCCACCCTGCCTCTTATTGCTCTTCCTCCCAACTTAAGAATTTTCGGCAAAAAAAATGTGTGGAAGAAAAGAAGAGGCGCGCACGTTGGAGGGTGCCAAGCTTTTTGACAGCCAGTTACACGTTTCAGCTGAAGCCACTGTATCCAACCGTCATGAGCTTTATAACAGAAAGCCTTTTTTCTTAAGAAGCAAATTTAACTTTTTGATGGATGGTTCTCTTTGTACGAGGAGATGGAAATTGGCTCAGGGCAGTTGGACTGAGGATCCAGAGGATGAATGTTGAGTGGATGTCATTATGCTTTTAGGAAAGAAGTTTACTCTGCAAAGCCCACCTGTCTGAACCCCCCAACCTTTGGTTTTTTTAGTTGTTGCATTTTGTACAGGATCCTCACGATCCCACATGGAAGTCGTCGAGTCGGAGCAGTTAGCCTCGGGCCTTCGGTGCCTTTGGTGTGTCTTTCCCGACTCCCTGCACTTCACCCTCCTCCCCAGGGCCCCACTGACCTCAAAGGGCCCTTCTTGCCAGGCCATGAAGCACATCAGAGCCAGCGGGCTGGGATCACAGCCAAATCTGAATGAAGGTGCAAAATGTATGACTAAAAAAAGCCCCAACACATGGCACTGGGCACAGCAGAGACCCGTGGTCTATAAATAGCATGCATGGGGGAAGGGTACAGGGGTCACAATAATGAGCTGTTGTCCAGTACTTGAGGTCAGTTTCACCGTTTCTAACACTGAACCCAAAGTGATAGACAGTAAAATGGGCTCCTAAATAAAGCTCACCCCACCTGGGCTCATGTCTTTTCTTATCAAGATGTTTGTACGTTTGGCGGTAAGCATTTTTAAACAGGATTTCTTTTATTTGGAATACATTGAAAAAAAGGTGTATAATTTATAAACAAACTAATGAATACAAAAGCAGGAAACAAGCTCCATCACGCCCTGCTGCTTTTCTGAGGATGCTCTAAGGCTGCGATGCTACAAAACAGGAATATTTAGGGATTTTATTGAAATGGTTTTCTTCTCCTCTAAACAAGGCCACTATTACAGGGAACTGGATGGACTGAAAACAGAAGGAATAAGATCAGTAACTTGGGAAAGTTTTCTCTTTGCTTTCCTCCTTTCTGATTTTGGCGTTGTTTTGGTTTTTCCATGTCAAAGCCAGAAGGGATCTGAGTTCTGGCCCAGAACCCCCAGACCAGAGAGAGGGTCAGGGAAAGCCACTCGGAGGCTGAAAGCTGTGGCCGTCCCACTAGTCTGAACCCCTCCTCCTTCCTTCCTGGGAAACTTGTGCAAACACAACTGCCTGGTCTTCCTGTTCGGTGGCTAAAGCTTCGCTCCTTTCTCTTTCATCTGGGAGCATGAACTTTGGGGGATATCTCTTGCTGTTGTTTTCTTTAAAGAAGGAGAAATTTGATCTCACAGACCTTTTTCCTGGCACAGGGAGACCACTGCTAACTACAGAACAAGGTGAGACGCTTAGACACATGGGGCCACGTGCCTTCCCCGGGAGCTAGACTGTATTTCCTGTCCACCCTCATCTCTCCTTTCTGCCCCTTGTCCGTCTCCACCATACTCTGTGGTCACGCTCTCCCCCTTACTGTGAGTTCTAATCTCCCAGGAAGAGTAACCCATCGGCTCAGGGCCAGTCTGAGAAGTGATTGAAGTGTCTCTTCTCCTTGCCGGGGCCTTTACCCCTATCTTTGCCGGAGGTGGCTGAGTCAGGGAGACTGCGATTTTTCAGTGTTAAAGTGTGTATTGTTTAACATGGTCACAATTGCTTCGCCTGAGGTCATACTGATGCGGCTTCCGGGCTTGTCAGGGGAGGTTCTGTGACGTCCAGGCTTCGCCCGCGGAAGGCCAGGCAGGGGCACGTGGGAAGGAGGGCCCCGCTCTTCCGCAAGAGAACTTCAAATTCAAACCCAGAACTTGACGTTTTCTCCAAGTTAATTGGAGAATTTTCTGATCTTCCTTTGAAGATCATGCCCCAGGCTCTTGAGTGCTCTGTATTTAACTTCTTGGGTCATTTGTTTAACCATCAGTAATTCACTTATCTTTATAATGATTCAGGCCATTCTAATACTGTCTAGACTCTCTGTTGTCTGGCACTCTCTGTATTTCTTTGCTTTGTTTGCTGGTTGCTTGAGTTCTGGTTAACGGAGAGTCTGCTGTGTATTCACAACTTGTTATGACAGACTGCATCACCTGCCTCACTGAAATTGAGAAATATTGGAGGAGCAAGACTCCCCTAAATAACAGTCAGATAACCCTTTCATGAAAGGAAATGCCATTTCCTATAATAATTTATTCTTTGTGAACATGTGGTTCCAAGTGACCGGTTGTTTCCCTTCTAGTTTCTCAGAAACAATCTAACAATTCATTCTAGAACATTGCTGGGGATTGAGGTTAAAGTTATACTTTTAATAATCCACATTTCTAACATATTCAAACATAGGGATATCTCCTATTTTTGTTCTCTGAAAATCCTCAGAAATAACCAGTAGTTTTTTGGTCCATTTATGCTTTCAGGATTTGAAATAAAACTCATCTGATCATGAACATTTGCACACATCAGTAGCTTTGAGATTGTGCTTATTGTCCCATTGGCTTTAGCCTTCAATTTTATTAGCTACATTTATTCTATACTCTCCAGTCTTCATGTTATTATCCTTGACTGAGAAGAAGAAAATTCTGGCATCCCCCTTTGCTTTCTCTTTTTGTCTGAGTTGAATCATCTTTTCATGTTTTTTTCGTAGTATCTTAAGAGTTTTGTTCAATGAGAAAATATATATCTCAGTTTATAGCCTTACCTTTTAAGTGTAAAATCTTTAAACTATTGCTTATTGTTTTTGTTTGTTTGTCTGTTTGTTTTTGTTTGATTTGGTTGGTTGGGTTTTTTTGTTTTTTGTTTGTTTTTTTTAACGTGGGTAGTTCCCTGGCTGGGAATCGAACTCAGGCCGCAGCGTTGACAGCACCGAAGCCTTAGCCACTACACCACCAGGGAACTCCCTACTTACTGTTTTTTAATGAAATAATCTGTAGTGTTTGTGTGTACGTGCTCGTGAATTTTCTTTTCAGTATTAACTTGGCTTCTGTCTTTCAGCACGTCCTGGATGGTTAAAGGTCATTTGTACTAATGTGAGGAAACTGAGAGGCTACTCGTGCATGAGGTTTAATTTAAGGTGGAGATGATTCCTTAGAGTTAAGTTGTTACTATTAGAACTTGTAACAAATCTCAAAATTGCAATCTAAACATAGCAAACCATGAAATTTGGTACTATTACTTGACAAGGCCAGGTGAAACCCAAGATCATTTTCAGGTAGAGATGAATGGTGGTGAGAAATTCAGAGCCAAAGAGGGCTGTCAGGAGGTGAAAACACTTGTGAATAGCCTGGGACCCTAGGAGTCAGCACAAGGTCATGGGGAAATTGGGGAGAGGAAAAGGCAACATTGACCAATTATTTCATTCATTCATTCATAAATGTTCATTGCAAGCCTGCTGTGCGCCTGGCATCATCCTAGTTTCATTGGAAAGAGTGAGAGAGACATAAAATGCAAAGGTGAAATTAAATGAGAGGCAGTCGCTCTCTCCCCTCAGATATAGCTGGGCCAGTCCATGGGTGATGGATATGATTTTCTGTTCTGAACACACAACCAAACACTTAATCAAAGGAGTAAGCCACAGACAACTTGTACTTTGACACATAGTGTTTCAGAATAATAAGGAGAAAGATCCCGGAAGAGTCAGTCTATCTGTAACCATTTAAAGAGGCTTAAGATTAAAATCAGAAAGGAAGGAGAAGTGTTTCTGTAGGGAAAGTTTTTGTCTAGCAGTGTTTTCTATCCAGCTACTAAACATAATGTGTTTTAGTTTTCTTCCTTCCTTTGCTTATTGGCTTTTAGTAGAAGGCTGCTGTGTTGGCAGCATGACAGAATGTGATCAGGGAAATGGGAACACAGATCCATTCAATATTCAAAAGTTTCTGTCCCCCTAAAAGGAACCACAGATCCTCAGCTTTTGCCACCTGCAAACCAACCAACTACAGAATGTTAAAAAGTTTTTTATTTCAGCCAGTTATCCCTGGGTTTTTGCTACTTAAACTCTGCTGTGGGAAACATGACTATAAACCAGCATTGAAAATAGTTTTGATATTGAGAGGCAGTGTTACCCATAACAATAAGTACATGCTTACTGGCATTCTAACGGGTGACCTCTAATGGATTTGCAGGGTCAGAAACACAGTGTGCATGCCTAGAACTCATAAGGCTGTTCACAGGGAGCATGCCGTGAAATGACTGCTTGCCTTCTCTATTGGATTTCTTTATACAGCTGTGTGTGTGTTGCAGAGACTCCAGTTGATTTCCCTGATGTAAGCCCAGCAACTTGTTTTTCAGTTCAGCACAGTAAAATGTGAACAGAAGAGAACTCCCTCTTGGCCACCCACCTCACAGTCTTTAAGAGGGAACTCTGGAGAAGCATTCCACGTTCAGCTTTGGTGCAGTTCTGCGATCAAAATGAAAAACACTTGAGCTGAATTGTCTACCATTCAAGATAGCTCCCAGCCCTGAATTAAAGGAACGCAGGGAACCCTGCAAGTTTTCATGGTTTTGACAGGCAAGGAAACAGCTGTAACGTTGTCCGGGGTTGTCTGTAGGAGCTGCGCAGGCTGTTGACAGCAATTAGCAGGCCCAGAAAGCGGGTGAATGCTTTCCATGTTTGCTCAAAGGAGTGACATCGGCTGGGTCCAAGAAGTGAACTTTTGACCCCATCTGAGGCAAGTGGCTTCTTGGGGACCTTGTCCTGTCAGACTAGCTTTCTCTTTCAGAACCAGTGGATAGGATCTTTGGGTTTTAAACTGCTTCGCTTTTATTACAAGTTAGATCAGGGGTATCCAACCTTTGGCTTCCCTGGGCCACGTTGGAAGAAATTGCCGTGGGCCACACATAAAGTACACTAACACTAATGATAGCTGATGAGCTAAACAATTTTCGTAACATTTTAAGGAAGTTTACGAATTTGTGTTGGGCCGCATGTGGCCCACAGGCCGTGGGTTGGACAAACTTGCATTAGAGGTTCTCATAGCTGCGGCTGAATGGGGGGAAGCTGAGGAGGGAGGACTGGCACACCCTACAATCTCTCAGTTTCTACTGTCTCCCCCATGCGCAGCGAAACCATGACAAGGACCTTTGCAATAAACCTTGGATGTGCCATCTGGGGAGAATTGTGCCGCTGACAAGGCTGTTTCAGCATCTCAAGGTCTCCTCACCTCTCTCTCTGAGGTTCCCTCTCCCTGTCTCCTGCCCTACTGGGCCCTCCTGACTCAGTACCTCCCACCATCCTTGCTGCCTTGGCACCCCTCTGTCGTCCCTAGCCACACCTGCTCTGTGAAGCAGCTCAAGACCGGGGCCTGCCTTTTCTAACTCAAAGCCTATTTGTATGTGCCCCAAACCAATGGCGCATGGAAAGAATCCATGAAGTAATGTATGCTGAGGTAAACTAGCTGACTATTCTGAATGTGACGACGCCCTCGAGGGCATATGCATTTTAGTAGGGGACCATGATGCTTCCAGTTGAATACATCTCTAATGGTACAATTTCCGTTCTCTGTACCAGCCGATACGGACATTGTGGGGACCAGGGGAGTTTCCCTGAGCCTCTCAGGTCATACTCTCTGGGTAAATGCCTAAAGCAGCTCCCCATATTTTCTTTTTAAGAATGTAGACTTCAGTCATTATGTCTTAGAACACATTTATCTTCACACATTGCCAAAATTTACTAAAGTTGGTGAAAATTTTAAAATATGTACTTTTTTTTTTGCTGCCATTTGACTTTTGGTTGTTAAACCAAGCCGCCAATCAAACTGAAGGTTCTCCTTGACATCCTTACCTATAAATTTGTAAAATTTCAAATTTGAAGTAATGCCAGGTGGATGAGTTGATAAAAAGAGATATCTTGGGCTGGGCAATTAGAAAGGGGTAGTAGTTGTCCCCTAGGAGGCACCAATCAAAACAGAATGATTTCTAAGATTCTCTATGAAGGCCAAGCAGTTTCTAAATGGAAAACCTGGACTCTACTCTCAAAGTTCTATTATAAATTTGTAGTTTAGAAGCAATGAATGATGGGAACATTTTTCTTAAGAAAATGCTAGTTCATTGTTATTTATCATTATAAACAATAGATTATTTATAGAATTCACTATGGATTTAAATTTGCAGCTGTGTGATTCCATATAATCATTTTCTTAGATGTAAATAAATGCCTTGAGTAGTTACCATATCTTGTTAAGTCTGCATAGCATCTGGCAAAGTGCTTTGTGTAAAGTAGGCACTTAATAAATGCTTGTTTAATGAGCCTCTATAGTTTTTGTTTGTTCATTTTATTTGGCTTTCTATGTTTTCCTTAGTGTATAGGGGGTTAAGCCAAGGGAAGCTGCCTCTTAGAAGCTCTTATATATAAATACTGATGTCAAAGTAACTGTTTTTGCACAAACAAGCACATTCAACTGATTTGGTGAACATTATATATCTGTATAGGTGGATATAGAGATATCTGGAAAGCCCCACATTATATTCAAGGTGTTGAGCCCCAGGCAGCTGAAGAACTATGAGACTATTTTTTCAAAAGTCTTCCTTGCCTAATTGAATCCTGGACTAGACATTGGTAGAGCCACCTCCTAAAGAGGCCACAAAAGCAATGGCCCTGCTGAAGGTACTTCTGAAGGCAGTGCTCTGGCATTTTAAGTGAGCCCCTGAGGGATAATCCACATTTTGCACTTGTAGGGGAATTCCCTTAGACGGAAATAGATGGTTTCAGATACTTCATTCAAACCCTGCTTCCTCTTTTGAATTAAGTAGACTAATAACCATTCTTGAGGCTTTCAAATGGTGACTGCTCTTCTTAATTGGGAATTCAGCTGCTGGTTTCTCAAGCAGAGTTTTGAAGTTTAAGGGTGAAACGGGCACAGGACAATAAGCAGACTTAGAACAAGAAGTCATTTATCAAGTTCAGCGTCCCTCCTCCCAATCTCTACCCCAAAACTGTACTTGAATCATCCTCAGAACATTAAAATAAATTGCTCGCAGTGCCCAAAGCACCTCTTCCTATTTGGAAACCCTTACCATTGGAGAGTGTTCCCATGTATCTAACCTAAATGGATCTTCATGGATGGTAAACAGATTGGCATCACCAGAATTTTGTGACCATTTTGTCAGCATTTTGCTCAGGAAAAGATTGTATATCTGTGTATTCCATCATTTTTGTCTCCTTGTCTTCCAGATCAGAAGTTCCCAAACTTTTCTTTTTTTTTTTTCTTTTCTTTTTTTTGGGTAGTTCCCTGGCTGGGAATCGAATCCAGGCCGCAGCGTTGAGAGCACCGAAGCCTAGCCACTACACCACCAGGGAACCCCCCCAAACTTTTCAAATGTGATCCCCATTTAATCTCACCTTCCCCAGCCCTCACCTCTGCCTTTATTGACTGAAGTACTCAGGCAGTCCTTGGAGGAGTCATGGGTTCATGGACCCACGTGACCGCCCTCCCCAGGCTTACTCTCCCTCCCACACACAGGAAGGCAGTTCTTGGTTTGGGAGTCACAATTTTGGATTAAATAACCCTAAACTTTTTCGTCATTTTTTTTGTAGCTTATGTGCTTTCCTTTCATCTTCCTTAAAATGTGAAGACTGCAGTGCATACATTACTAAAATAATATCATGACAAGTGCTATGCTTAGATAAAGCTGGCTTTTTCTGCTAGCCACTGAGATAGGAATGCCAACTGTGGACTCTCTTTAGAATGATCTCTTTAGTAATAATAGATCCTAAAGCAACGCACTGTAACTTTTTAAACAGGTTTCCATGTTTACTTAGTAAAAATCCTGCATGTAGAACAGGAGCTCCCAGACTTTTGTGTCACAGGACCTGTTTATATATTCTTCCAAATAACTGAAGACACGAAAGAGCTTTTGTTTATAGGCATTATACTGACATTTACTATGTTATAAATTAAAACTGAGAAATGTTTAAAACACAGAGCTGTTAGAGTGAAGACATCTTCACATGCCATGTAGCCCCTGGAAAATGTCACAGTATACTCGTGAAAAAGACAAATAATAGTTTAGTAGTATAAGAATAGTTTTGACTTATGGACCCACCCACATAGAATATATTCATGACACATTCCCTAATATGTAGAAACTTAAACTCTGAGCCCCAAAATAAATTTTAAAAATGTCAGCATCACTTAAATAAGTTATGCTAAATTCTGGCTTAACAATGCTTCCTCCTATAACCCTAAAAATATAGATTAGATAGAAGCCAGGATATATTCATTGGCCCCTTGGTATTAACTACTCTCTTACTAACTACCCTGGAGTATTGCTTGAACTGATTTTCATTTTATAAGAAGCAGCCCTATGAAATGTTTTACTATAATCTCAGCAATGATGTGGAGCATACTGTTCCCTTTTATAATGATCCATGGGAGAAATGGTATAATGATATGTGGGGGAAATGCCAAATGCCATAGTCAACTCTGCTTCTCCTTAGAATCTGGTATGTTCTTATCTTGTGGCCCCTATAAGTCTTGTAACTATGCAATCTGGTCTGCTTTGGCATATAGAAAGACAAGAGCTGAAAATCCAACTTATTAATGTATTTATTTCTTATTCAGGGCCCGATGGCATTATTTCTATATGCAGTTTTCCCAGGAATTATGTTATTCCTTAGATCTTGTTTTTGCTTTGCTCTGATTGGTTTATCTTAATAAGTTTCATTGTATATGTATTTCTTAATATGTTTTATTGTGTATTTGATCTCCAATGGGAATGAATGAATAAATGAGAAAGAAAACTATGTGATCCAGTTTAGAGGAATTGTTGGAGTACCTGGATTGGTGCAGACCAAATAGGGTCAGCTGTGAAATGTTTCATTAATGACATGCATCTTAAGTGGACCTTAGGAGGAAGAGGAGGTAGGTTGTTGGAGAGAGAAGGTTTTATGTAAGAGGCTGGCGGTAACAAAGATGCAGCTGTGGAGTGTGTGAGTGATGTCCTAAGGACAGTAAGGAGATCTGTCTGAGCTGATTGCCTTATTATATTAATATTTGATTGAAGAGGCAGCTGAGGATGATAGCCGTGGAAAAGCGGAGTAACAGTTTCCTATCAAGGCAGGGTTCTCACTTCAGTTTCTAAAATAAATGGGAAGGTAGAGAATTAAAGGCTGAGAGGTCAATTAGGAGGAAGTTCTGATTTAGACAGAGAAAAAATAGAAAGGCATGTATTAAACACAAGTATGGGAAATGCACGCAAGAGTGTGAAGAATCGTTGAATTGCAGCCAACTTTTGTAGCCGGCTTGAGTTAAAATTAATTCACTGTGTATTGACTTTTCACCAGGTCTGCTTTGTTCATTGCTGTATAGATCAGGTATGTCCAACCTGTGGCCCAGAACAGCTTTGAATGCAGCCCAACACAAATTTTTAAAACATTGTGAGATTTTTGGGGGAACTTTTTTTTTTGGTAGCTCATCAGCTGATCAGTGTTAGTGTATTTTATGTGTAGCCCAAGACAATTCTTCCAACGTGACCTAGGGAAGCCAAAAGTTTGGATACCGCTGGTATAGAGTCTACCACAGCATATAGCACTTAGTAGGTCCTTCATAAATATTGTGTTAAATGAATAAAATGGGTCCCTATCTCCAAGGAAAATGAAGACAAACAGCTAGGTAAATACATAGATAAATGAAATATACATAAATTGCTTTGAGAGGGTCTTATAGACAGGGACAAGCAGCATTTTCAGCAGAAAGGCTGAAGCAGCAATCATTGGGCAAACCCACAGAGACGGCAGCAGAAACAGATGTGCACCCCCTGCTTTACCTTTGGACATTCTGGAGCAGCACATCAATGGCCTTATAGGGTCAGAGCTCTTAAGCTGTAGAATTTTTTAAGTCACCTAATTAGGGCAGCATTGGCTCCTCCCAAGTGTGATCAGGAGCCAGGGTATGATAGAAATACATGTCAGAACTTTGGCTCCAGCCTAATTCTGCCACCTTAGCATTTGTGCTTATAGGTAGCACCAGCCTCACCCTGGGTGTGATCAAGTGTGTGAGGTCCAAACCTGCAGGCTGAATTGATTGGGTTAGAAGTCTTACATAGAGCTTTGTAGGAAGCCAGTTCCTTTTTTTAAGAGGCCAGCTAATAGATCAGTCTTGAGCAAATTAGTCCTTAATTCTCAGCTCACCGACCTCATTGAAAAGGTAGCCTCTGAGCTTTGCACTCCATCCTCTCTGCTCGTAACCTGTTTGGTTTCAAACTGCAAGACCAGTCAGTGACATCACCATAGGGCACAATGGAGGATGGTTAGAAATGGCTGGGTGACCACTGCTGGGTGCAGGTAGTTTCCTCTCAAGGCAGGCTGGCAAGGACTCTTTGCAGTGGTGTGCTGATAAATGGTAACAAGTGCTCTTGGCAGTGGTGGGACCAGCAGGAGGGGAAGCAGCGAGCTGTAGAATTTGCTGGTATCTGTAGTATATAAATAGTTACCCCATGGCTAATTTCAAGCTACCAGCATGAGTGACAGGCACAGCAGCCCACCATTATATAGAACTTCTACCATAGAGATACAACAGATATAAAACCACCTCAACATCATAAATAATCCTTAATGTAGTAAAATAGTTATGAAGTGTTAGGTTTTACTTGTATTTAGCACGTTTATTTTTAATATAATTTCTTTAATCTTAAACTGATATATGTATATATATATATAAGAGATAAGAGAGCCCCTGAGAACAGCAGAGTGATCTTAGGAGAAGTGCTACATGGGAAACCCAGGGAGACGTTCACTGAGGACTCCACCTAGGAGTTAGAGACAGCCTGGGTAACACTTTTCTTGGAGGGATTCAAGTATACGATAGGCAGCATGCAGAAATGAAGGAATAAGAATTATAACTCTGAAATGGGTCAAAGAAAAGAGAAGAAAGGAAGGTGTGTTTGAATTGGGTCTTTAGTGATGACTGGAGAAGACTGATCACTGAAGTGGGAGGGAAAAGATGAGCATGTGGGTATTCCTCGCAGAGGAAGCAAGGTGGACAAAGCATAGGAGTATGAAGGAGTATGGAGTGTTTCCATGTTGTCCAGGTGACTACTTGGGGACCTGGGAAGTCAGCTCCTATGGTTTGTGTGCCCCCAAAATTCATATGTTGAAATCTCAGTCCACATGGTCATGGTATTAGGCGGTAGGCCTCTGGGAGGTGATTACGTCAGGAGGACAGAGCCCTGTGATTCGTGCCCTTAGAAATAAGGTGCCACAATGCTCCCTAGCCCAGAGTACCAGTAGAGATAAGAGTTTCCGGAAGAGGAGATTCAGGACCAGGTTGTCAAGGGCATTTTAATGACTTGCTAAGGAGTTTCAGAGATATTTTTCCTTGCAGTAAAGGAAAGACCTTAGAATAAGCAGGGCACTGCAAGAATCAGGTTTGAGTTTTTGAAAGAATTCCAAAAACACCCTAGGGCACCACTCCGTCACCTGGGGATTATGGGAAAAATTTCCCAAGTCTGTGCATAGACTGCTGGAGACTGCTTGGGGCTTTCTTCTTACCTCCTGTTTCAACACTGGGGCCTTTCAGGTCTTGGCCCTGACTTGTTCTTAAAGGGAATGTTTGTTCACTGCCAAAACAGTAGTCTTCATATTTAACATTATTCTACTTTCTGAAAGGTAAATTAGAAGAGCGATATACCTTAGTGAAGAGAATTCATCTTTCATGATATGAGTAACTGTCCACTGTCCTTCACTTTTAAAGCCAATTTGATGCAAATAAATGGCTCTGAGACCCCAGAACTTTCATCCCTCCATCTTGAATTTATCAGACCTGCTTTCTGCCTATAGTTGTAGGTTGTGTTTTTTTTTTGTCCTGTTATCTTTAAGAAATACATTTTTATAAATCTGGATTGAGAATTTGGAAAAATGCACACAGTCAATGTCTCTTAAAACCTTCAAAAAATAAAAGGACCAATTCCTTGAGAACATCTTAAAAATAGAAACAGGAAAATAGATATGTCAATGAGTGTGCAGATATGAATGTAAAATATGAAAAGTATCTGTAGGCAGGAGCCTCTCAAGAGAGCTGTACTTCATTTAAAATTAAATTATCTGGCATAAATTTCAATCTTTGGGTTATTCAGTTTTGCAATTTGAAATAAAGTATAAAGTTGAGTTATTAAGCTCTCTATACGATCACTGCCAGGGCAGTGGATAAAGCTATTCTATAAGAAATCAATAGCTTCAGTGCAAACTTGGTCAATGTCACATACCTCACTGAAAGAAGTGACTATCTGAGATAGGTTTTAGGTTAAACCCCTTGACCCTCGCCTGGTCTTCTGAGTTGGTGCATAAATCGTAGGTGTTACCACATTTTCACAGATGTCAGATCAGGCAGAAATGAGAAAAACCAGCCAGCTACCAAGCATCCTACTGGAATTGGCCTCCTAGGGCCATGTGGACCAGAGAAAGCTTGAATCACAGAGTTCACAGTCTGATGGCCATGGGACAGACCTAGCTCACAGGAATGTTTTGTTTCACTCAGGCAACATTTTTAAAAAGTCAAATTGGTCGGTATCATTTAAAATGTGAAGGATTTAGCAACAACAATAAAAATTCTTATTTCTGGCTTCCCTTTGTCTAATTGCACAAGCCTGGACCTGCAATCTGGAGACAGTGGGCCAGAACTAAGTGGCCACCACTGCTTTTAGATCGGGCACTCATTCTCCACTTTCCCACCTCCCGCCTCCCAGGCTGCTTCATACATTATTGCTACCCATTTGGCTTCCATAGGCTGAGGTCATATGTAGTTACTGGATCATGGAACGGTCCAAAAAGCCCTAGGGAAGGGGAGGGAGAGGCACTTTGGGGAGTGGAGCCCTCAGGTGCTTGTAGGAAGATTTTTATCAGCTGCCATGGAAGTATTTTCGATATGTTAAAAACCTGTGTCAAAGGTAGGAAACCTGGAAGCTGACTACAAGAGGAGCATAGAGGGTGTTTATTAAGGTCACTCTTTAGTCATCAGTACCTGTGGTGGGCAAACAAAGGAAGCAGGAGTGGGCAGAGGGGGAGTCAAGTTGCAAAACAGGCCTAGGGGCAGCCTCAACTGTGACCCCAGGAGGAGTTCTGGAGTTGGGATGGCCCTTCATAATTGTTTCTCACGGGACCAGCATAGCCAGCTCATTCTACCTCAGTATGGATCACTCACTGACTGCAGGAGTCGTCTAGCCCTTGGGTAAGGCAGCCCTCTGCCGCTGAGGCCATCCCTCGAAGGGGCTGAGAACTGAAGGCTGTTGACCTGGAGCTTCTCCAGCCCGGAAGCATTGAGTTTTTCATTGAAAGGGGTCTGGGCAGCACATCGCAGTGGCCACCACAGCTGGCAGCTGTACAGCAGATGAGTGTCAACTCTACCTCCAGGCTCAGGGTACATCCTGTCCCACGGGTTACCCAAAGCTGTGCCTAAATGCTTTGAACTGACTTAGAATCAAGCAAGTTCTGGGCCTAAAGAGAGCAGTATGAAACCATGATACTCTCTCTCTGCCCCCTTTACCGCCTTACAGTTCTGTCACTGCAGAAATTATTTTGTCTTCACATAGTATTAGATCATCAAACTGTTACCACTCTGTCTCCAGGAATCTGAATCAGCTCTTACTATATCCTATCGTAACCTCAAGAAAGAATGCTTTTTGAGAGAGACCAGAAGTCTTCTTTCTTCTAATGTTTTCCCTTTCCTCCCCCACAAACCTATCACTCTATTGGGTTTACCACGTAATGGATAGTCTGCAACTGTGGATTTTGTAATTGCTGGTTTAACCTTTTACTTCTACTTATTTCATTTCAATCTATTTGTGAGGATTATTGCCCCAGGCATTTGAAAAAATATCTCACTTCATTGCAAAAGGGATTTTGGGGACCTTGACCCAATAATAGATACTTTTTATAGGTGGTTCTGAAGCCAGTGGTCCAAAATAAGGTACATCATAGGTTTAATGAGATAGGTAATCTCATTAAAGTGTTAATGCAAATGGAATTTTCCTACTACTCCCCATTCTTCTCTCATGCTGACAGGATTAATGTCATTATTTGCTAAAATCTAATGTGATTCATTATGACTCTGTATTATATTAAAGATACATAATATAATTGCCCTTAGATGTCACATATTAAAGAAACTGCTACGATTTTAGTTGTGCTATTTCTTTCCTTTCTTTCATTCAACTTTTTATTCATCTCATAAACATTTAAATAAAACTTATAGCTGTTGTCAAGGGTTGTTTTTAACAGGATTTATAGCTCAGAAATCTGGTTTGGTTTAGTTTGGTTTGGTTTTTTGTCTAAAAATTTGAAAACCATAAAAAGAAATAGGAAAGGAAGCAAATGGAGTATAAAAATGTCTGGCATTTGTTAACTGTTACCCCATTTCTTAAACACACCAACTAGGTGTTCCATGCTGTGCTCATGGCTAGGAATGATACAGCCATGAAAGCCTTGGTTATTCTCACTTGGAGAGATCTCACAGTCTAATTAAGAGAAGAGACTGACATATATAATAAAAGCAAAACAGCAAGGCACCAATGAGTTGCTAAGTGTTGTGGTAACGTAAATAATAGTAGAATTCAGAAAGCTGAAAGGGGACAGGGTAAGTAGGAGTAGGAGACTGCATGGAAGAGAAGAAACTTAGAGTCTCAAAGAAGAGGTTGGGATTTGGACAGACAAAAGAAAGTGTCCTTCATACAGTTTCAGTTGAGTAACAATAACAAAGACGCAGAGAATGCATAAAGGTGGGAATAGCAGAGGTTCGATGCTGGTGAGACCTTACTACTAACTTTCTCCTAAGAATTCCAAGTGTTGAAAACATCCAACACCTCAATCTACTTTCAAGGTTTGCTGGCTGAGGGAAAGAGGCAAATATTTTCATTGTTTTATAACTGCAGTTATTTGACTTTCTCAGTTACAATTGGACTGATTCTAACTACTGACTAGTAACACAGAAGAGTCAAAAGAGTTAACGGATGGAAGGAACTCTTTGTATTATTTGGTGTTACAACCATGATCAAATCGTGGGCCCTGGTTTTCTTATCTAGGAATAGAAATGAAAGCCTTATCTATTTTACTTGGTCATGCTAGCATTAAATTATATTAACCAATGTGAAGATTCTTTGTAAACTATTAAACATTATAAATTTTAGTTAATATTTTTGTTATCCTCTCCACTAAACCACACTTTTAGGTCATGGAACTAGATTCTTTTCACTAAAACATTAAGTGCATTCAGCTATATTTTTCACACTACAAGTAGCAATCATTACAATGCCATGAAATTTATTTAGTAAGATTCAACTAGTATTTTTTAATTCAATAGCATAGAACAGAAGGGTAAGACATATATCATACTCTGTAGTATGGAAGATTATGTCATTCATAGTAATTGTCGAGTGACACACAGAGACATAAGTGATGTCCATATGGGTCAAATGTAAAATATATTTATTTGGGGCAGTTGTCAAAAATGATTTAAAGCCACTGGTTAATAATATAGTACTGTAAGTATAAAACATCCAATCCTCATTTTTTGAACCCTCAAGTTAAGCTAACCAAAAAGATAAATTTCAGAGATAATTTATACTATGTAAAGAATGTGAGATTATGATGAAACGGGACATGGTACTACATATTCTGCATTTTTTTTCTTATGTCTGTTGCTGAAACTCAAATTCTTTCTTCAGTTCTACTACCCAGTATAGAAAATAAAATGTTTATTTCCATTAAAATCTGCATGGTTATAACTTCATCATATCCTACTTTTTATGGCAGCTTTTAAGTTGCTTACTTTTGAAAACAGTCAATATTATAGAATCAAAAATAAAACACAATATATATAGAAATCCATTTTATCTGTCTAGGTCTAGGAAGGAAAGAGGTGGCATATGCAGAAGAGAGTATAATGATGCATCTCTTTATAAAAGG
The DNA here is from genome assembly GCA_004026885.1 of Lyroderma lyra. NCBI lineage: Eukaryota > Metazoa > Chordata > Mammalia > Chiroptera > Megadermatidae > Lyroderma > Lyroderma lyra. The sequence continues at coordinate 160,296 of PVJL010000451.1, read as the reverse complement.
GTCTGCAGAGTTAAAGAAATTAACCAAGGATGGTGAAGGGCCCAGAGCTAGCAATAGTTGGGAGCCTTGACTGCTTCCCAGCCAGAAAGGGCAAGAGGAAGAAAGAGTGTTCTAGATCTCAGGTGGGGCTCCGAGCAGTGGGCGTAAAGCCGTGTGACCAGAGTTGCCATGGTGGATCACAGTCTCTGGCAGAAACGGAGAGGCAGACAGAGGGCTTTCAGTTACTTTTGGTGGATGTCACAAAATACCTCATTAGCAGTGGTTGAAGCCATATGGACATTTACTGCGTACTTACAAGCAAATTTAGAAGTAAATGGTCTCAGGTTTCATTAGGGAGCTTAAGGATGTCATCAAGATCTCAGGCTTTTCCTCGATTTCTGCTCCACCCCTAGTGTGTCAGCTTTTTGGCTTCCTGATTGTCACTGCATGGTGGCCAGATGATAGCTAAAACGCCAGACATCACATACGCATTCAAGCCATGAAGTTAGAAGAGTGAGTGGTGTTAGCAAGGCCTTCTCATACAGCATTTTGTTAAGCATCTGAAGGTTTTCCAGAAGTCCTTACCCAACTTCCAGTTAAGTCTATTTCGTCACAGTTCTATCATCTGCCACCCCCAGTTTCAAAAGATCTTGCAAGGGTGGGTATCTGACAAATGTGAATGGGATACCCGAACTGGTTTAGACTAAGCCGGATGTGGCCATGGTGGGACACTTTGATTCCTGGCTGTTGAGGAGCCAACCAATGGTGTCCAGCCACAAGAACTTCTGAGGTAAAGAACATGGGGTCCTGATGGGTTTCATAGACCCAACAGCACAGGTTCAAAGGGATGAAATGGGTCAAGTAAGCAGACACAAAAGCTGCCAGCTCCACTTCCGCTCTGTTGTGAACACAGTGACCTTCTGCTTTCTCAGATTAATCTCTTTCAGATACCATTCGAAATCTCACCCTCCTTTTCTGTAATTCAAAGTCAACCTGAATGTCTGTGTTCTGTGCTTGGCACAGTGCTCCAGAAGGGAAAACTATGGTCCAGTGACTAAGAAAAACCTTGGAAGATGAAGTGGTCTTAGTGGCTGTCACTAAAATGCGAACGTGGCTTTAAATAGCAAATCAGGAGGCCTGGAAGCCTCTCGACAGCCAAGGCTCTCAGGAAGCCCTTGAATGGCAGGAAGCAGAATTTTCTAAGCGTGTGATAGGAGCTACTACTCTTCTTTTCACTCACGCGTCAAAGAAGGGAAAGGAACTTTCTTTTTTTTTTTTTTTTTTTTTTTGCTTTTTGGTATGTGGGTAACTCCCTGACTGGGAATCGAACCCAGGCCGCAGCGCTGACAGCGCCAGAGCCGAAGCCCCAAGCCACTACACCACCAGGGAACTCCCGGGAAAGGAACTTTCTAAGGGAAGAAGGCCAAACAGAAATCACAAGAATAAATGTAGGGATAGCATGTTCGAGGGGCAAATGAGAAGTAAGAGAAAATCCTAGTTGCTGAAGTTAGCCTCGTTCTTCCAGCTGCTGGGTCCTCCTTGGCACGTTTGAAATCTAACCTGAGTCTGAACCCCTCTGGGTCCTTGACACTCACCTTTTATTTCAAAGCTTGCCAGCCTCTTGAGCCAGGGCACGCACTCCACTTTTAGAAGAAACCAAGCTAAGTGGCTCGTAAGCTTATAGTACAGCGTTCTCAAGTCTCTTCAGCCGCTTGCCAGTGACTGACCAGTTGAAATTGTGACCAGGAATGGCGATCTTCCTCGATTCTTGTCTTACTGAAGGAAAGAATTCAGTCAAAAGACAGCGTTTTGTTCAAGTGTAGAACAGCAACAAGTTTTATTAGTAATGAAAGTTCACTCTGAGGCGTGCAGTGGGCTGACCTGGGAGGGGGAAGCAGCCTCTCCTTACATTATTGCAAGGATTTTCATCCCTGGGGATAGAACTGTCTCCTCCTCTCCCTCTCCTGTGACTTATTGGAAAGAAGCAAAACTATCATAGTATGCTCCTGAGAAGCAGGACGTATGTTTGGATAAGTGGGATGTTGCCCTCCTTCTGCATTTTTTCTGGCACCTTATCTTCTTGCTTTCGGGGCAGCTGCTAATGGGCCCCCTAACCTGGGTTCACTCCTTCTCCTCATTTCTATCTTTCTAACTACCCTACCCAAACCATTTATTTTTCTCAAGCTGTTGTATTCTGGGAATGCGAAATTTGCCTGCTATGTTAGCCTGGGTTTTCTGAGGTGCAGACCTGCAAGAGATTTACTGGGGGATTAGATGTGCAAGAGATTTATTAGTGGAAATAAGTACCTGGGAGGAAAAAGGGAGATGGAACTGGAGGAGAGACTAGGAGAGCTATCAGGCTGTAATGCAGGTCTGACCTCGATGAAGAAGAGAAACTAAAGGAAGGAATGTAAAAAGAGAAGGAGAGAAAGAGCAGGTTGCTTTACTGTATCTATACCACATGTGTTCAAACACAACCTCACCTCAAAAATGAGTAACCTCCTGACTTATGTAAGTCATCTATGGCAATATATGGATTTTTACAGTTTTTCTATCTTTTTTCCTATTTTCTCAGAAATAAAGGCTACAAAGAGAAGGAACATGGTGTATTTTCTGATAGGCTACCATCTCAGGTCTTCATTTCAAAGTTTACTTGGAGAAATATTTTTTTTTAATGTGACCTGTCCCCTGTACAATGAACATTTTGATTATGTCATCATTTCCTCCAGGAAACTCCAAGTATAGGTAGATTTTCATTAAGGCACGAACTGTACTTTTCACACTATACTGCCTTGAAACTCCAGGGCAAGAATGTTTCTCATGCTCAATTCATTGTCATATCTAGTTTTGCTACCTTGAAAGTTGCTTACAATTGAAAACTTGAAAGCATACATGGCAGCCTTAACCCATAACTAGGGAGGCCATACACATTATTTTAAAAGAACAAAATGGATGTTACTTACCCAACTTCTGTACTGGTTTTGGGAAGTAGAAATAAGAGTTTAGGATGTCATCCATTTGGAACCAGAAATAAATCAACTTTAGTAGCTTATCTACCAGAGAAAGGGTAGGCTGACTATAAACATGAGATTTTAATTTCCAAAAAGAAGGTCTGGCACACACACGTCGAGAATTAGCTCTTCTACCTCAACAATGAATGAATGCCTCTAAGTCCCATTGCAAGGAAGTTTTGGAGCAAAGACATCAGTGTGGACTTTCCATAACATTATGATTTACAGAAACTCAAAAAAGAAAAGGCATTTCACTTAAGTCTTTGGGAAGAGGAGTTATGTCATTAATTTGACCTAAACTTGCAGGCATAGATAGTATTTCTCAGAAATGTTCTGCCAGTAAGCCTGTTGGGAAATCCATTTAAATTGTTGTAATGTTAATAATTTTCATGATAATAGGTGATTTGCCACACAGAGAGGACTAATATTGGGAACTCATCATAGTTGTTCTTTGGTTCCTTCACAGTGCAGCCACATAAAGATAAAACTCTGTTCTGGCATTTTGATTTTTAAAAATGTAAAGAATATTCCTTGGGTAGAGGCCAAGAGTGTGTATGGTGACTTTAACTTCATAGTATGATGGCAGGTGGTGATTCTGTCTGAGGCAGTAATAACTGTTGAGGAATGGCAATGGGGAGGGTGGAAAGACCATCTTGAGGATTGTATCTGCTAACTGCTGGGCTCTGGTTTCTGAACCAGCGCATCTCTGGGGTGGGATAATTCTTGCTCAAATGTTTTTCTGGTATTAACTTACTAGGTGTTGATATTGTTGTTTGTTTATATTTTAGATTTTTAATAATATTATAAAACTTCTGGCTGTTTAAAATAATTTCAGCTCAAGGCATTTGATTGAAGATTTGGGAAGCTGATTAACTTAGAACTACCTGTCCTCAGTGAAACGTGTGCCATCCAGGGGCAATTTCCATCTGATGCCTGGGTCCTGAACTTCACAAACATTGTTGTCTATAGTAGCCCCAGGTCAGAAGTTCTAGGTCTGTCCAGCATGCAAAGCAGCTCCTTAAGTCTCCCCTAGTATGTCTACAGATTGGAATCTAGATCTTCTGCAAATCAAGCCTCATTTACTCACAAAATGCAGAAAATCATTTCCAAATTGCTCTTCCAGAGCAGAAGTTATTTTTTTTTACAGTTGTTTCTGCTAGAAGTGCATAATATTCTCTATGACTGTGCCCTCTTGACATTTCCTCTAACTGCTATCTAGCCATTCTCCACAGTCCGCTTCAGGTCCTAATTGATCCATGGAGGTTTCCCAGGCTTCTCCAGCTTTCAGTGACCTTGTCACTGACCTAGTTAGTGTAACTCATCAGGAAACATTTTGGAAAGGCCCTCTTGTAATGCTTTGTTAATTCTGACCCATTGCTGCTGTTTCACTATGTGTGTGTGTTCATTCCTATCTGGCTTCTCCGGTTAAGCTGTGATCTATTTAAGCATGGAGTTTTGTCTTATACTTATACTTTTACCTCTCACAACCCTTGCCTCTTCTATTGCCTAATCTATGTTTGATAACTAATCAGACTCAAAACAGCCACTTGATAAATGTTTTTAAGAAATGAACAAACAAAGTACTTCTTGGTAACACTCTGTACCAGCACCACTGTGGAAAGCTATGAAATGTGCAGAGCATGTTTCAAACACAGGGAATATCACTTGTAAATTATTTCAGGTATTTGATTTTAACATTATCTTGAAGACATAAAATTGCCTTAAAAACAGCTACTTGAACTTGGACAAAAATGGAGATGAATGAAGGAATAAGTGAATGATGTGTCCAAATGCCATGAAACGTGGAAATGATGTTTAAAAAATATATAACCTAATCTGTTTTTCTTCTCTAGTTAATCTTCCCTGAAGGTGGGGAGTGGGGAAGAACTGAGTATTTATAACAGGCAAATATTCTTAATTCTTGGCTTATTAAACTTGGGGACATTCAGAGAAGGGGATGCTGGTTGGAAAATAAATTGGCATTGCAAAGTATAAATGGTTCAGCCAAGTGCAAATTTTGCAGGCTAAATAGAATTTTCCCAAGTCTAATTTCTTTTCAAAACTACTTGTATCCTGGCTCAACGGACATTTTTCTTGCTGTCTGTCATAAGCAGTCAGTAAGCTGTGTTTGGGACCTGGGCCAAATGCTGGCCTTTCATTTCTCAAATTACAGTTTAGTGATCCCAGTTAAGAAGTCCCTCCATACACAATTTAGAAAAAATTAGCAGCATAAACATAGAATCAGAGCATAACTGTGCCGTGTTCCCTCCAGAAGAAAAAAACTTTCTTCCCATTGGACATCTGTTGATTACCTAATTCCAGATGTTTTGACAGTTTTCATCCAAATGTTGCAGAACAGATAGAAGCCCCTTTTAACAACTTAATGTTCATTACTCATTTGGAAGCCTTTTGGTGGGGGAGTGGTAGCGTCCATAAGAAGTGCAAGGATCATGCCTGGTGTTTGAAAAGTGGAAAAGAAAAAAAAAGAGAGGAAAACCCCACCTAGAGAAGTGCTCCTTCAACTTAAAAGTACCTGGGAAAACTTATTAAATCACCTGGGAAACTTATTAAAATGCAGGTCCTTCTTCTGAAGGTCTGGGATGTGGCCTGAGATTCTGCATTTCTAACAAGCCCCCAGGTGATGCCAATGTCACTAGCTCACAGACCACACGCCTTTGAGTGGCAAGCTCTATGGGACATGGAAAACATTTGAAAGGAACACAGAGCACTACTCTATTCTAGATTACAACTCCAAGGAAATAATGACTAAAAATGCTGCCTTGCAACACTTTGGAGTCATTTAATAAGGAAGGAAGGTGAACACAACACTTAACATATCAAATGTAGCAGGAGCATTTATTGTTGCATTCCTTTGTGTTTTGATCCAGCTCCCATTCCAAAAAGCAGGCAAATTTTCTTATATTCTTGGCACCAAGGGGTTTGCAAGTCTAGAACTGCACTTCTCTTCCTAAATCTCTTTGCTTATAAACATTGGGGAGAGAGGTGAGCATCTTTGGAATCCAGGACAGTTGGGACTAAGGAAAAGAAAAGGAAAGACTATGGATATTTGGGAGGGGAGAAGGTAAATGTTTGCCTCCGTCTAGGATCTCCATAGACACCTTCCCTTGATCCAGGAGTAGGAAATAGAGCTATTTCCTATGGAGATAGCTGAAATTGAATATCCCTCCAACTTGGTAAGAATTAGGGAGGCTAGAGAGGCTCACTTACTCACATCAATTTTAGGGAAGTACACTAATATGGCATTCTTTGCACCCTGATGGCTTTGCAGAAAATTCATACCTGCTTGACATGAAATCTACACCTGGGCAGTTTACAAGAATATGCTCTTAAGGTTTTTTTAAACTTTCCAGAAAAAAAATGCTAAAGAGAACATTAGGATATTTTTGTGCACATACACTAATGTGCAGCTATTAAGTGAGGAGTGAGTAGAGGAGGCATAAATAGCCCACCATGTAAACTTGAACCTTTAATTGTTAGTAATATGCATTCAGTACATAATGCTGTCACTTCAGTCATTTACTTAGGTTAATATATTGTATATTCCCTGCAGAAACTGTTACTGAATTCTATAGGCAAAGGAGATTTAACTGTCTTAAGATTTTTGGTTATTTTCCAAATTCATTCTGTAGTTTTTTCATCATCATAATCTTATTTCTTTGCTAAAGATATTGGATTAGTTTTAAAAAGTCACCAGCAAAATAGTCATGAAGATGTAAGGTACAGCATAGGGAATATAGTCAATAATATTGTAATAACTATGTGTAGTGACAGGGGGTTACCAGATTAATCAGGGAGATTATTTTGTAAATATGTAGATGTCTAAGCACTATGCAGAACACCTGAAACTAACATAAAATAATACTGAATGTCGACTGTAATTGAAAAATTAAAAAACTAAGTTATTTTAAAAAGGAAAAATAAAGTCACCAGACAGATATTATCATGGGCATTTTTAACCAAATTGATACTATTGAGATAGGGTAGCCATAGAATATACAGTGACGTAGGCAGGGATATTTGAGCGTTGTATCTTTAGTGCTTTGAGTTATGCCAGTCACACAGTAGGGGTAGTAAGTTATCAATTATTATTTATCGATTTAATGGATAGGTAGAAACTGTTCTTTATTCTGTCATAAGTGCCTCATAAATTCAGGTATTAGTAATAGCCTCTGAAATACTATAATTTAAATCAAATATTTTATTTTGGTTTTTTTTTTTAATTGCTAAACTTTTTGCTGGAGATTTTTTGATCCATGGTTTCTGCAAAGAGGAAGCAACTAAATGCTGCCCGGTAGCCAGAGGTGGGCCTTCTACTCTGTCTTCCATCAGAGTGGCCCTACGTCAGAATGCACAGACGGAGACTTGCATATCAAAATCGGATCGTTCTATTAAGTGAAAGTGTCTGAGAGTTTCTAGAACCTTTTCAACATGGCATTAACAGAGCTTCAACTCAAGAGGAAAAGAGACTTTGACATAGCCCACTTTGCAGGGAAGTAAAGAACATTTCATGGCAAGTTTTAATATTTTTTATTTCTCAACAAGTTAAAACTTTTCAAAGCACACCTTTGTATGCATGGTTGGACCCTTCTGAGTGTGAAGTTTCAGCTGGTACGAATTTATGTTCGTGTACATGTTTTATCACTTACTGGTCACGAGGGTGCGGGTGGTTCTGAGGAGGAGTCTCCATCCACTGAAGGGAGGAAAGCGAGGGGCAAGGTCCTTAGCAGACTTGGCAGGAGATGTGAAAGAGGAAACTTCCACATAGACATCAAGTCCTGTGGCGAAAGCCTCCTTTTGTCAAGGTCTCTGAGCAAGTAGGAACAATGGAGAATAATGGATATGATCTCAGCACTCTCAGGCCATTGAGTTCACCCCTTGGATTCGCCAGTCCCTCAGGCACGCAGCTGCAGAGCCCAGCTTCCTGAAACAGCCCTTTTGTCCTGCCACAGTCTGGCCCAAGAGTCTTAGTGGGTCCCCTTGCCAAATGCTTCAAGTCTATTTTGAGGCCATCTGGCTCCACATCAAAAATCCAACTTTTCCTCCATCCCCTCCCAGGCACACACCCCCACCAAGGCCTTACTGGTCCCTGGCAACGCTCCTATAATCCAGTCTTGCCCTTTCACCATTGCCCTGGGCCATGTTATCTCCTTCACCTGCATGTCTATCTGCATGCGTCCTGCATTCTACATGCCTTCAAACTCGATTGTAGTCCCGTCACTTCCATTAAAAGTGAACAAGTTAATCCTGATTGTGCAACTCTCCCACTTCCCGAACTCCTTGGGCATCAGTGAGTTCTGTCCCTTAGGAGCTGCTGGTGGCATCTGGTCTGTTGGTTTTGCTTCCTGACTAGAGTATAACTTCAAGGCCCAGGAACCATGTCTTAAGCTATTTTTCCTTAGCCTGCAGAACCTAGCAAAGAGCTAGGCATAGACTCACTATAAATGTGTTGACTGAAATGATTATGTATTATCAGTTTGTCATCTCGATATTTTTTATTACAAGAAATGAGTTTAGGGAAGACATTTTTAGATCATATGGGTGTGTCATCTACTTACCTTTTTACATGCCAACCCTTCTGAATAATAAATAGATGTTGTGGTTAAATTCAAGAAACAGAAAGGATTGCCTGCTAAAATTGTACTCCAGAAGTAGAAAATTTTTTAAATAAACATATACTCAGTGGGTTTTAATTAAAAAAGATATGTGATGATAAATTTTGATATTTCTAAAATATACCTATGCGTGTCAATCTACTGTGAGAAAGTATTCAAGGAGGGAGAACAATGTAAATTATTTACTAGAAGTTCTGGATAGATTCAAAATATTAGAAATGAGTATTACAAGTAGTTCACATCCAATGTGACCTCAACAACTTTTTTGGAGGTCTCTGTGTTCTCTAACATTGTTAGGCTACTCGTTTATAGCATATTTCCTGTATGGAGAGATCAGCCTAATGATAGTAACTATATACAAATACTTTGCTTTCCATGTTCCTCCTTAGCAGTCTTTTCAAGAAAAATCACTGATGGAGAACTTCAGTGCCCAGTTCAAGGGGAGTGGTAAAATGTCAAAAATTGTCAGAACAGAGCCAGTTTTCATGGGAGGTTTTATAAAGGAGGGGTGTTCTCCAGGGAGTTGGAGACTTTGCCTAGGGAAGGAAGAATGAAAACTTTCAGCAGAAAGAGGAAGAAGAGAAAAAGGTTCAGGAGACAGAAAAGGGGGCACAGGCCAACAATTGTAACGAGCCTGTCTTGTCTGACGCTTGTGTTTACATTAACAAGTTGTGGGAAAGCAGTTGGAGGAGTAAAGCAGTGCCTTCTGAAGGGATGATGGGAACATTGGGCTGAAGAATTTGGATTTAATCCAGCCAGTCACAGGGTGCAGTTTGAGTCCATAGTAGGGGTGTGACAAAATGTAAATGTTATTTAGGAGGATTAATCCAGCAGGTGTACCAAGAATGGACCGGAATTCCCTGTTCAGGGCAGAGTAAGGCATGAGTGAAGATGGGAGGCCTCATCAGGGAAGTGTTAGTGGGAAAAAGAGAAAAGGAGAAGACTGACACTTAAAGGGAAGCAGCAACCAATGATATGTTCTGACACTAGTGGGGAAAAGGAAGCATCATAGACAAATCCAAAAATTTAAGTCTTCCAGTCTAAGAAAATAGTGATGATGCTGAGAATAGGGAAAAGGTATTAGCTACTCTTCAGATTGCCAACTGTTTGCGTTCAAAGATTCTGTCTGCTATCAGCCTTTTTTATGCCCAGCTAAACAAATTAGCAACCATTTATTTGTTGCTAATTTTAAGGAATTTTCAGAGGCTTTCTAGCATTTCTTGCACTTAAGAAGAGGTTGGGAATAACTCTCCATCCTCTTCATATAGCTGGGGTTGAGTCCCCCTCCCTCAAGGCACAAGAGCTGCATGGAGCAGAGTGGCTACCTAAACAAAGTCAAGGTTCTGTTAGAACAGAGGAAGAGGGAAGACAGTCTAGGTAGTCGTGTTTACTAGTAAGGGATCTTGGTGTCCGTTACGAGGAGTTTGGACTTTACTCTGATTACATGGAAAGCATTCGAGAATTTTACTCAGGGAAATAACATGATCTGATTTATGCTTTAAAAGCTACCCTGATTAATGTTTCAAAAGTTAATTGAAGGGGGACAAAAGTGGAAGTAGAACACTTAGTTAGGAAGCTATTTGATAGTTCAGGCAAGAGGTGTTGATAACTTGGGCTATAATAATGGCAAAGCAGATGGACAGGAGTGAATTGAGACAAAAGTGATGTAACTTGTTAACCGGATAAAGGAAGGGATGGGAGTTCAGGAAAGTGAAGAAACAAAGATGACCTACAAGTTGTTGTCTTAAATACCAGGGTGGATGGTAAAATAATTTACAGAGATTGTGAAGAGTTGAGAAGGAACAGGTTTCATCAGAGCACTCTGTGATTACTCTGTATTAGGATTGAGACACCTGTTGGATATCTAGTGAAGATTCCAAGGAGACTGAATGGAGTCTGGAGTTCAACAGAGAGGGTCAGGTAGAAGGTCGAAATTCGGAACCATCAGCATATTGCTGATGTTTAAAGCCATGAGACTTGATGAGATTTCACCTTGCAGGGGAAAAAGGAGATGGAGGTAGCTAGGGAAGTGAAGGGCCTAAACCTGCAAGAAGAGCAACCAACAGAGGAGACCCAAGAAAGAACAGGCAGTGAAGTGAAAGGGAAACCAAACAAACTGGGCATCATGGAAGCTAGGCCGAGCATATCTATAAAAGGCAATGCATCTGAAAAGGTGAGTAATATAAGGAATAAGAAGAGACCATCATGGCCTTAAATCCAAGAACAGTTTTAGTGCAGGGGAAGGATCAGAAGCACAGCTGAAGAGGATTCAGAAGAGAGGAAACTAGGAACTGGAGTCAGTCATCCAGGGGGTGATAGAACGAGAACTGACTCTGGGTGATGAGCACATAACATAACACAACACATAGATGATGCATTGTCACCCCAATAAGGTTAACAATTGAAAACAAAGATCAGGGAACAAGAGAGAAGATTCTGGGAGTACTACTCCTAAGAACCCCAAAATAGAGTTCACTTTCCAGATGAGTTTTTAATTGTTTCTTGATATTATTCTTTAGAAAGAAAAATGTCTTAGTTACCAGAACCATTAGTGGTTTATACAGGAGACTTTCCATGAACTGGAACTCAAGCAACTGGCAAAAAGTTTTTGAGATTTTGCTGGTTGCTTGAGAGTCCCAGTTGCTTGAGTGTGGGTTAATGGAGAGTCTGCTTACACTTACCCAGTATCTACCACTCCCCACGGGTGTCAGTTAACTGAGAGTCTACTGTATTTGAAATGAGTAGCCCAACAATTTCTGGCTTCTATAGATTCCCTTTTCCCTACATGCTCCTTTCATTAAAAAGAAACTAGGCAATTCAGACTTTCCAATTTAGGGCAGAGGATGAATAGCAAACAAGACTCATCTGGGATTTAAATGTCCATACGTGTTATTTTGGTTGCTCTTTATTTGCACTGGCTGCTGCTACAAAGTTCATTATATCTGTGTGTGTGTGTGTGTGTGTGTGTGTGTGTGTGTGTAAAATTGAAATTTGAAAATGTAAGTTCCATATATAAATATATAATAGATATTTATCATTTCCTACAGATCCTAAACTTGAACTCTATAACGTCCCATGTCTTCCTTTGCCCCATCTCCCCAAAGGTATCCTCCTCAGCCTTTTAAACTCACATCTGCCAGAAAGCAGAGCAGAGTAGAAGTAGTGTGGGAGCCCTACCCCTCTCCCCCACCTCACCTCCTGGCCTCAACACAATAAAAACTCTGTTCAGAACTTGGCTAGCTGCTGCTTTTCCCACATTCGATCAGGGAACACTTAAAGCCATACAGTGTCCTTGTCCCGCCAGAAAGCCTATGGGCAGGGTGCCCCTTCAGGCTGACACAAAGACACACTGTGCAAGGGATCTACGGTCAGAGCAGTGACCACATATGGATTATAATTAAGACTTTTGATTTTCTTTCTTTATGTCATATCATCATCACACTAAACATAATTCAAGCTAGGAAACAAAACTTATGTTCTTGACTTTAGACTTTGCCCTATAGCTACAAAGATATGTAGCTACTTTTCAGTTCAAATATATTCCTTCCAGAAAAATGTCATAAATTTTTTTTCCATACCCGGTATAATTTTCCACTTTAAATTGATGCTGTGTGATTTGATCGACTGTTTTTATTCTAATTTTAATTGTCCATTTTGGAAACTCTAACATTAGATTTAGAATTAAGGTACCCATAAAGTTTGCTTCTCACTGGAGCCAAAAACTACAGAAGGCACAACAAAAAGGATAAAGTTTAAACAAATAAGCATCAGGGACCTTGCTGCCAAGGTCTGTGTCTATGGTGGGTTGTCACTTTATCCATCTCCATTCACTTTTTGGTAGAGCTTCCATTTTCCACTGCAGAATAATTTTTGGAGCTCGTCCCATGCTAGCCACAAAGCAGAGTTTCAAGAATTTCTTTCCAAAACTGGCCTTCAGAAAATGAATCTAAAAGTTTTGAGTCAAGAATCTGAGAGAAGCTATGTCAAAGTTTAATGTTTTATTATATACAGATGTGACAAATATGTCTATAAAATGTACATGACCTTCCACTAAGACTCTTTGTTAGCTAATAAACCTATGTAGTCTGATAGAAACTAATCAAAAGGAGAGGTTGTTAGTATAAAAGGCCAGATTAGCCAGCATACTACAGATATTTATAGAAGGCCTACTGTGTACAGGGTTGGAAAAGATAAAATGTGTTTCCTCCTTTCACTGGACATGTAATCTAATTGAAGGAGAATTAATATAAACACATGCAAGCTAAATAGTGCAAGATACAGCACAGGACATAAGTAGCTGTCGGATGAGTGGCATGTATAATAAATGCCACTAACTGAGAGGCAATTGTAATCATAAACACTGTATGCCAGACATGCTGTTAAGTACTTTATGTACATTATTTTCTGAACTGTTATTCCCTGCTCTGTATATGGGAATTAACTTCTTATTTTCTCCCCATTCTGGAGAAAGCAAAGAGAATGATGTAACATGAGCAGAGGTCTAGACTCTGGAACATGCCAGATGGCTAGCAGATGCATTGGTCTGGGGCTAAGGATCCACTTAGGCGAATAGAGAGTGGTGAACCTTATGGCTTGTGTTACTCTGTTCACCACCATGTACCAATGTCTAGCACAGTGCCTTGCACATAATGGATGCTCAATAAATATGTCTTGGACAAAGAAATGGCCCTCTGGTTTGTGTGGGTAACCTAGACCAAGTACAGTGGGATAAAGATAATTAGTGAATTAAAACCATACACCAGATAGCCTCAGGAATCAATGCCAGCCTCTCCAGTTCCCAGCTGTTACGCTAAAGAATTCAAGTGGGAAGAACATACCACAAGGAGACAGATCTGATAGCTGCAACTCATTGGGGTCCCTTCCATGGAGCCTGACATGGTGAACAGTGTACAGCTCCATACCCTGGCCTGCAAGAGCATGAAAGATCTGGCCCCGGCACCTCTGCAACTTCAAATCCCACTTCTCATCTCTCCCTGTCTCTGCTACTGCCACCCCAGCCTCCTTGTTATTCCTCAAACCTGTCCTAGAGCCTATATTTTTCCATGCTGCTTTCAGGTCTAATAACCACTCTCCCCACATCTTGCTATGCTCCTTTTCTACCCGGCATTAGCTATGTTCTTACCTCTTTTGTGTCTACCTGATCCCCCCAACACACACACACACACACACACACACACACACACACCAGGATGTGGGCCCACACAGGCAGAATTCCATATGCTGTCTTCACTGTGTCCCAGCGTCTAGGACAGCGCCTGCCAAAGAGTAAATGCTCCCACACTGCGATTCTGATGAAGACCACCTTCTTTAGCTCTCAATACTTACCAAGAGAACAGGATTTTGTTCAAGACGTAGTACGCGGAAGTTCATGAGTGGAGGTTAGAAATGAGAGACAGAGTGGCAGGAGCCCAGACCAACGTGTTTATAAATATAAAAGATGCCTTGGCCCAGAGAGGGGAAAACACACCTTAAAACCCCTGGCAAAGTATGGGCTTACTTAGGACACTTTTGCCATGCTATGCTTCTGAAACACTGCCTGGTCTCAACAAGAAGATTCATGAATTTTCCAAAGCAACTAATTAGCAGGACTTAAGAGTCACCACTACCAGTCTTAGCCTAGTAAACAGGCAATAAGTAATACCAACAGACTGGCTCACTGCTGTAACCAAATCAGGCAAATGCACCATCCAGGTGACAGGAAGAGAGGTGAGGAAATTGAACAGTCTTATTTTTATTATTTCTTTTCCTCACTGAACACTTTTAAGGGGCTAACTGCCATGAAAATGAGTTAAGAGTTGCAGACTCTGCTCCAATTTGAGCATTCATGGTCCCAGAACAGTTGTCATATGATCTGATGATGTGCTTTAGAGTCTTCTTTTTTGCTAATTGAGACTCCAGGGGCCACAAAATGTCTCATAAATTCAAAATAATAGCATAAGTAAAGTCACCATTGCCTCACTACTTACCTTGAAGATGATTTTATGACTATGTATTAAGCATTCATTATATCTGAGGAACTGTGCTTATGCTTTGGTGAATCAAAAAGAGAATGTCATCAAACTTCAAGTTTATCATTCACTGGGCAAGTCAGATAAACTAAGATAGTAGGCAGGGAATAATAAATGCCATGGTCTAGGTATTTTTTTAAAAAAATAAAGGTATTGTGAAAGCATAAAGGACGGAGATATGGACTTCAAATGGGAGAAAACAAAAAATACTTGATGGAGGAGAAGACACAAACTGGTCTTGAAAGGTGGATGCAATGTTCACAGGCTTAGATGGCAGAGAGCCTTGGTTTGTAGCATTTGCCAATTTTTATGATGTAAATATTCTCACTGTGGCTGATTTCAAGCTAGTGATGTGATATCATCAGATACAGAATTGGAAAGAGGTGCCAGCCAGCCCCAGCCCACCATCTCTGAGTCACCATCGGAGCTGTGGACTGTGAAATCAGTCTGACTCCATTGCTTTAGTGAGTGAACTCAAGGGTATTAAAAACATCAAAAACAACATTAAAAGTGACGAGACCTTCACCCCACACCACAATCTAACCCTCTTAATAATTTGTCTCTCCTTCTGGTCTCAGTCCTGTGCCCCTGCCTGGCCTTCCCAGTTTTGATCTTAGTCCAGTGCCAGCTGGGATTCTGGTTGCTCCTCTTAGCGTGGCTGTGACTTCTCTGGGCCCCTGCTGTCACGTGACCTGGAGGGCTGGCTTACTGCCCATCGCCTGGTGTTGACACCTCTGCTGTTCTCCATAATGAAAGGTAGCTACAGGGGCAGCTAGCTGGGCAAGGTTTTCACTGTTCTTATAGTACTTGGAAGGGAAAACTAGCATTATTGCTAGGAAGTTTTGCCAAAGGAAGGTGCGAGCCAGCTGAGACCCAGCATTCATATTAACTGCTCCTTTTAGTACTCTCAAAAATAAAAAAAAAAACAAAAATCTATCATCAATGTGTTCTTAAGCCACTGTACCTTTAACTGGTCTTATCACTCAAAGGGCTGTATTTGCAAAACCAGGCCCTAGTATTTACAAAGCCAGACCCTGGTATCTGCCTTTAATGGAGAGCAGATGTGCTCAGTATGTGCATAAGCTTGTGTCAGGAGGATGTTTTTTTTTAAAACCTCACCAAAGAGAGCACGGCCAGATGAGAAAGGACTATGTGAAGCTTAAAGTTATTAGGAAACTTGCACATTAGTTCCACTAAGCCAGAGGTGGACCTGAGAGAAAAGGTGATCTCTCCCTGCACATTGATTCTTCTTACCTCAAGGCCCAGCTGCTGCCAAAATATATTTACAGCACAATATTGCCACTGCAGATTTATTTCAGCACCTTCTTCTTTTCGTGACTCTGGTTTCTCTTCCAAAATTTCTATATATTGTTGGTAAAACAGCTTTTTTTTTTTTTCAGCATTAAAACATGTCTGAAACTACCAGCATCATTTCATGGTTCCTTTTTGCTTGTTTGAATTATCTCACATAATGTGCTCTATGATTTACTATTAAAGTATAAAAGAAACACACTCCCTCATGGAGATCTGGGGAGGTGATGCTGTCTGTTTGAAAACCCCACAGATTTCCTGTTCAGATTAGACAGGTTTTCTTTTTACAGCTGCCAGGAGTCTGTGTGTGTACAAGATAATACACTTCAGTTCAGGAGGGACTGGCTGGGAAATAATCCAGTGATCCACAGAAGAAAGTGTGAGGTGGTATCTTATTGAGGTTTTAATGTGCATTTCCCTATTAGCTGGAGAAGTTGAGCATTTTTTTCTTGTATCTGTTGGCCAATCATAAGTCTTCATGGGAAAAATGTTCAGGTCCTCTACCCATATTTTAATTGGATTGTTTGTTTTTATTATTGTTGAGTTGTATGAGTTCTTTATATATTTTAGATATTGGCCCCTTATCAGAGATGTTGTTTGCAAATATTTTCCCCCATTTGGTTGGCTGTCTCCTTGCCTTGTTGATGGTTTCTTTTGCTGTGCAAAAGCTTTTTAGTTTGATATAGTCCCATTCATTTATTTTTGCTTTTACCTCCCTTGCCTTTGAGGTCAGGTTCATGAAGTCCTCCTTGAACTCAAGGTCTATAAGTTTAGTACTGATGTTTTCTTCTATATAGTTTATTGTTTCAGGTCTTATTTGGACGTCTTTAATCCATTTTGAGTTAATTTTGGTGTATGGTGGTAGTTTGCAGTTTGGATTCATTCTTTTGCATGTGGTTTTCCAATTTTCCCAGCACCATTTACTGAAGACCCTTTCTGTCCCCCCTTGCATTAAAATATTTTTTGCTCCGTTGTCAAAAATTATCTGTCCATATATTTGTGGGTTTATTTCTGGGTTTTTTATTCTGTTCCATTGGTCTGTGTATATGATACCAACACCAAACTATTTTGATAATTGACACTTTGTAATATAGATTGACATTGGGGACCATGATGCCTCCAGCCTTGATCTTTTTTCATAGGGTTGCTTTGGCAATTAGGGTCTTTTGTGGTTCCATATGAATTTGATGATTTTTTAAAATCTACTTCTTGAAAGAATGTCTGTGGAATTTTCATGAGAATTGCATTAAATCTGTATATTGCTTTGGGTAATATGACCATTTTTAACTATGTTGGTTCTTCCAATCCGTGAACACAGAATATCTTTAACGTTACTGGATATAAAAATCAGTGTACAATAATCCAACTTCTCTTTCTCTTCCTCTTCATTGCCTCTTTATCTCAAGTTCAGCATCCATCTCAAGCAGTCACCTTCCCCAGGAGGTTTGTCCAGACTTGTAAATGGCTGCTCCATTGCTGGACCACTCCTTCCTTCATAGATCCCTGCCCAGAAACTGTGGCTTCATTGAGGCCCAGGGCTGTAGCCAACTCATTTTATAATGCCAGCATTGAAAAATCCCCTCTATAAATATGTTAGAGTAGTGCTTCTTTGCTTATTGTCACCCTTTATTTGTTTTTCAGCTCAGCATTTCTAGACATTAAGGACAGCTTTGACAGTAATTAAAATTGACAACTGAGCGTGACACCACCATTTGCTAAGATGGCACAGTTTTGTTGATTATGCTTTACTTTTGTAACCAGCAAGCACTGGCATAAATCTGTGGTCCTTCCCTAGGATGTCATTTGTTCCTTTTATGTCTTGATTCATCACATATTGTGGAGGGTGTTAGCTGAGTAAGAATTTTTGCTTCATGAAAATGTTACCAAATACTGACACCATGAAGGGGAAAGCACCAGATGTCTGTCTGCAAGGAAAGCAAAATCCTGCTTTGTGAGGAGTCAAGAGTGGCCAGAGTTCCCCAGGCATTTCCAGGCCTCAGGTTTGGCTCTGCACACTCCCTTGAGGCCTCATAACTGACCCCCACATTCCATTTCAGTCATCATTTTGGAGAAATTTGTCAGTTTTGCTGCTGATCTGAGCCTGGAAACTGGTGTGCATTAGTTTTCTCTGTTTCAAGCTGAAAATTGAGACACATTTGCTAGATAATTTTGACCAGAATAACACACATGATTGATTGTGTGCCATCCCATGATTGACTTAATTTTACTCTTCTTTGAGCTATGGAAACTTTCTCAAGGAGTACATAGTTGTCAGTGATACAGGTCATTCACTGTTGGAAGTTACATACTTGCCAAACCTTGACCAAAAATATTTCATGTTTTAGTGCCCAACTTAGGGCAAGGGGTAAGAAAACAGTATTGTCTGGTTTTAGCCAAGAATTGGGGTGGGGGTTCCAGATAATGGTAATACTTAAAGACTTAGGATATCAAGGCAGTGAATAGACTTGAGGAGATTGTTCTAAAATGCAATTTTCCTTTCTGATCACATTAAAATCAATGTGTAGTTTAATATCTTTTTGTCATAATTTGTTATTGCATTTGGGAGTAAATGAGCTTCTACAGATGAAGTTAATGAAAATTTAGAGAGAGAATAAAAAGAAACACTCTTAGAACGAATAGTGATCTAGAATTTAAAATATTAATTCACCAAAGCCCACAGAGCTTAACTTTACTTGGAAAAATACCCTCACTGATGTACCCAGACTGAAAAAACTTATAAGGGTTATAATTCAGTGATGTTTAACAAGAGGATCTTGACTTCATCTTTTAGGTTCTGTATTTTGAATTACAGACTCAATAGCAGCTTCCTACCATTTAGCTGGGTGGGAGGAGTTGTGAAAAAGCACAGTGAAAAGTGGATCAGGGCATTGAATGTCCTTGAATGTGTCTTTATGCTTATTTGCAAGTATATGTCTAGTAAAGCCACTTAGAAATAAAATGGCTGGGGATGATCGTTGTGTCTATTGTTTTTTTTAACGGTGACTCACAAGCTTCTCTCCAGTGAACAGTGACTTTTCACTCATTGTCATTGACAAATTGAAAGAGTGGAGGCTACTGTGTTTCCAGGAAATCAGTTCTGTATATGAGGTCTCTCACACTCAAATGTATCCATAAGAATAAAATAAACCTATATGTCTTTATATAGAAAGGCCTTTAAAGGCAAATTGTTAAATGAAAACAGCAACCCATAGAAAACTACATCTGTGTATATGTACTTGTACCTACAATGTATATATGTATGTAAACAAAGAAGAAAGGTCTAGACTCTAGAAGGATACCCATCAAACAAATAGCAGTGATTGCCTCTGAAGAAAAAAGTTGGACTTGGGAATAAGTTGAGTTAAAGTGATCATTTGCTTTGTTTCTGGGGGGAAAAAACATAGATCAGGACAAGTTGCAGGATTCTCTCAACTCTGAAATTCAGGGAGACAGGAGTGAGTGCACTTACTGCCCATGCATCTTCATTTACTTCCTTTCTTCATATATTAGAGAAAGATTTCTTAGCATTGGTACTGTGAATTTCTGTTGAAAACCAAAAGCAGCAGTCTTTCACCACTGTGAGGTAATGCTTAGTGTTTGGTGTGGGCCCGGACCACAGTGCCTGTCTAAGAATAACCCATAGATGGCATGCTCTGATGTGGGGAATCCTGGAGAAACCCCCTTCTCCACCAAGCCCAGATAACAGTTGCATCCTTACGTAGCCGAGATGCTTGCAAAGAAACCCAGATCAACAGTTCAATGACAACTACACTGATCATTTTCCATCTTTCCTGTTTTTAGTGGAACCTGATACTAGTATCAATAAAATTACAACTTTTTATAATAGATGACTCATTGCCCGTCTCACATCATAAAGTTCTGTGTCTTTCTTGTCCAGCTTTTCACTCTCCCTCATTCCTTCCCTACTTCCAGGATTGCTCACATATTTATTTCTAAAAATAAAGTTTTTTGAAGGAACCTTTTTTTAAAAGGAATTTATGTTCTTTTTCATTTTCACAAGCAAGACCCAAGTTAGGACTCAAGTGAGATAGGAAGACATTTTTTCATTGTTCCTGACTGTGTCTAGGCCTGAGGCCAGAGGTGACTAAGACCAGAAGGTTTCCGTTTGCTCTGATATTTCTGAGTTCTTTTAGAAGGTAGGTTCAATTTTAATTTTTAAAAAAGAAAGAGAAAGAGATAAGGCATTATTATGAGGTTGGGCCGAGTCACCTTTTGTCATTTGGAAGTGAGATTGTCACACGGTCACACCAGATCATTTTTACAGGAATGATTAATGGCTCTCTTCTCCTTCTGTTCTAGACGCACCAGCTCTCCTCGACGGAGCACCCGAGAGTCCACAAAGACTTACTCCAGGCCTACGGACAAGTAAGGATTTCAGTCCTTCTTCTGCCTTCCGTGATGCTGTCCATACTTTACTATAATTCAAACTAGCGTCCTTCCTCTGTTTTATTTGGCTCATGGTATCTGGATGAATGACTGAAATTGCACAGGCCAACAAAAAGATTTTTTTCAGAATTTCTTTTTCAACTTCTCCACAAGTCTGCTTCATTATTTCTCTAATTTGCTTATCCTTAAAGGTGTTAAGTAAGGCCAAATTAATGAGAAGGGAGAAAAAGATGAAATAATTTATGTGGGCCAACAGTTAGTTTATTAAATTTAAGAACCAGCCTCCTGTTACAAATCCTGTCTTGTGTCATCATGTTGTTTTGAGGTATTTCTTTACCTAGCAATCACGTCAACAGTGAAACTTGTCCCTTCAACTAAAGAGCTTCATGCTCCAAGTCTGCCTTCATGTGCACCATCCTCTTTCTTGGAACGGCCTTTGCACGTCCCTGTCCTGTCCTCTGACAGTTTCCTCTTCTTCCCCAAGACTGAACTCAGACATCAGTTCTGTGGGGCAGCTCTCCTAACCCTCTGGGCCTGAGGCCTAGTTCTGCCTTCGCGCTTCCATGGAACTTCATCTATTGCTTCAAGACAGCATTTACCTCGCAGTGTTTTAATGTGTGTTAGTGACATGCACAGAACTCAATGAGTCGTGTGGGGCTGCATGCATTAATTAATGCTGTGGAGCTTTAAGGCAGTGTACACATTTTATGCTTCTTCTAAATCCCTCACATGACCTAAAAACATCCTGATCACATAATAAGTACCTTGTTTTTTGTTTTTTGTTTTTTTGGTATGTGGGTAGCTCCCTGGCTGGGAATCGAACCCAGGCCGCAGCGCCGACAGCGCCAGCGCCGAAGCCTTAAGCCGCTACACCATCAGGGAACTCCCAGTACCTTATATCTTTAATTAAATTCCAGGGAT
The DNA here is from genome assembly GCA_004026885.1 of Lyroderma lyra. NCBI lineage: Eukaryota > Metazoa > Chordata > Mammalia > Chiroptera > Megadermatidae > Lyroderma > Lyroderma lyra. The sequence goes on along the minus strand of PVJL010000451.1, from coordinate 139,005 downwards.
GGATTTTTTTCATCAGTTGAAGTACGTGCCATAGTCCACATTATACAATAAAGGACAGGAAAACAGTGCACCTAATTGAATTTAAGCCATTGCTGTTTTAGTGGTTAATTCTAGTGTCATGAAACCATAACTGGGGTTTTGTGACTAAATTGCAAAGTAAATTTCTAATATGAGCTGTGAGCATCATTTCCTTGAGGGGGGACTCCAAGGGATGGTTGGTACTGTTTTTAACTAATGTCATCCACTGGTCAGTTATGCCAGACTACAAACTCTTTACCATCCTCCTGTTTTAGGGCATCTAATATGTTAATCTTCTTCCTAATTAATGTGAGGGGGTTGAAAGGGAGTGGCTATTTGGTTATGTTTGGGTTATCCCAGCTAGTATATTCCAAATTCTTCACTCAGCAGACAGTGTGACTTACTGTTACTCTCTGTAAGGAAATGAAAGGGAATCGGTGAAAAATGTTTTACTAATGGTAAAACATTGGAATCCTTCCAATACACACACATAATGCACTGCCCTTCAGTTTCCCCCAAAGTGGTAGCACGATTTCCCCAAGCCATTTTCTTTGTCAAGTCATGGGATCTGAGGATCTAAGCATTGAGCCCTGTTGAGCTACAAGTCATGGGTGTGGCGGACGTGTGGAAGAAATTCCTGCCACTCATTTGCCACATGTTGATTTTCTGTCTTTGTGATAAGCAACAATACTAGAAAATTGTCATCTGTGATCTATCACACAGACACTGACCTCCTCATGCAAGGAAGAACCATATTCTTATCAAAAGTTGCCTGTCCTCTGTCCCAGGACTGATTGGGTAAAGTAATCCATGTCAGTAGGTGTTTCTGTATCAGTGGGCGTCTCCCACAGTACACATGCTTGGACCCATGGCTGCCTTTATCATCTGAGCACTTCTGCATCTGAGATGCAGCAGACCCATGTGCTTACAACACCTTGCGGGATCACTGTGCACACCATCACTGTATAACAGAGTAAATTCTTAAGAAATATTTTCCGGAAAGGAAGAGCAATTTTTAAAAGTCCCATGAGGACTTTTCAGCCCACACACATGGGTAGCAGCGTACTTCACCTATGCAAAAGCATAAATGTGAGCAAAAACACACAATCAGGATAAGAATCTTAAGGGAGTTTATAGTTCAAAGAGATACAGACATCTTTGTTAAAGATGAAATACTGCCATTTGCAACAACATGGATGGATCTTGAGATTATCAGCCTAAGCGAAATAAGTCAGAAAAACTTGAGAACCATAGGACTTCATCCATATGTGGAATATAACACTGAAAGCGGCAAATGAAGAAGACAAACAAACAAAAACACATAGACACAGACAACAGTTTAATGGTAAGGGGTGAGTGGTAGAAGAGGGTAAAGGGGGTCAAATATATGGTGATGGAAGGAGAGCTGACTCAGTGGTGAGCATACAACGCAACACATAGATGATGTAGTCTAGAAATGTACACTTGAAACCTATATAATTTTACTAACCAATGTCACCCTAATAAATTTAATAAAGATTTTAAAAAATGAAGAAGTAATGGTACAAACTTACCACAAAGAAAGCTGCTTTTTGTTGCTGAGGAGAGTAAAGACAATGGTCAGAATCTTCTAGAAAAAAGAAAAATATTTTTAGTATTCCTGAAGAAGGCAGACACCTCAGGGTGCTGTGGTTCCACATTCTTGGTGTTTTCCAATATTTTTATTTCTCTGTCATAGTTGATTATTTGCAGAGGATTTGATGATCATTTGGGCCAAATACATGACTTATTAAACATATAGAGGGAGAGAACATTTTAGATGATTGGACATCCTCCTGAGGGGCATTTTTTTCTCTCATTTTTAAGTCATTCCTTTTCACTGAATATATTGCATATCACTATGAAAGTGTAAATTTTGTGATCAATGGCATTTCTACTCAAAATTAGATGAATGTCCAGCTACAGAAAAGTATTTAAGTTTCATTGACAGGCATTTGGAGCATAAATTAGTGCACAATTTTATGAACACAATCAGTGACTGAGGTCAGTTATAAAAGTATTACAAAAGATATCATATTAGATAGGCACAGCAGCTGAATTGCTTAAATTTTCATAAGTTCACAAACAACATCCTTCACAATTGTAAGTTACTTTTTTTAATGAAAAAAAACAACACTTATGAGATAAAAATTTAATATAATAAGCATCATCTTGCTTATTCAGGTCCCTATTGTACATTAGTAGCTTAAGTGTTGTCCTGGCCTCCTAATTTTAATTCCCTATTTTTTTCCTATTTCAAGCCATTCTACTCTCTGCTTCCACATTCATTCTTCCTGCCTACCTCTGATTCAGTGATTCTTCTGCCTGGTCATCTTCAGTAGCTCCCCAGTGATTTCTAAATTTTAATAAACTCATCTCCCTGACCTTCAAGAAAATCCACAACATGAATCCTATGTGTTTTTCTAGCCTTATCTCCCTTGTGTACTCTATACATTCATGTTTCTGTCTTTTGCCTTCTTGGTTCATTATATTTATTCACAATGACTCCTCTGCCAGAAATTCCCTCTTCTTGTCGCCCAGTTGGGAAAAATCCTTTGTGGATTTTATCTGTAAAGCATATTTCAAATATCACTTTATCTACAAAGCTTTTCTCAGTTTCCCCCAAGAGAATGTATATTTTTCATCTTGGGATCTTTGCAGGCCTTTTTTTTCTCTCTCTCAAGGAGAGAAAGTACATATAGCACAATACTTGAAGAACTCGGCCCAAGAGCAAGACATCCCAGTTCTACTACGTACTTCCCAGATGACTTACATAAGTTTCATAACCTCTCTCTACCTTGGTTCTGTTCTGTTCTGCTTTCTTATCTCTAAAATAGAGATGCTACCAGGACCTACCTTATAAAGTTGTTTTGAGAATTACAAGTATTAATATCTTTAAGGTAATTAGAATAGCATTTGGCCCTGTGGTGTTTATTGTATTTTCCCATGGCTCTTATTTTATTCCAAGTGTTAGAATTGATATGAAATTTCCCATACTTGTATCTATTTTGGACCTTAATATCATTATGTCATTTGTTTAAACCTAATGGAGACTTTTGTGTGCTTTCTATTCCCTCTTAACAGACTGTGCTATCTTTAAGGGTAGGGACTCTATTTTTGTATCCTACAGTTCCTGGTAAGTACCTGTCACATGCCAGATGCTTAATGAATTGGATTTTACATGCAAACATACAAAAAAAAGTAAGAAAAAAATAGAAGCCAGGTTTTCCCCAATATTTTAATCACTCTTTGGCTACCGCAGAGGACCTCCATGCTCTTCAACTATAAATACTTAGCCTTTCCCGAAAGCCTTCCACAGAACCTTAACTTCAGGTCATGGGACTAGCGTCATGGTCTAGCCTTGGAGTATGTCACAGGACATCTCTATGACATCACTGTGGTATCATGTTGGCACTTTAGCTGCCAAGGGACTGGTACCTTCACTCTTACTTGGGACCCATCACTGCCCCATAAGAGGTCAGTAACCCTCTCAGCTTTAAGCATTCTTTGTCATCAGATATATTTAACCCTAAAGGATTATTAGCTGACAATACAGTTAAAATAAGCACAACATAAGAGAAGTGTGTCTTTGCAGAGATGGTATCTTAGAGAGAATGTACAGTATTTGTTACAAAGAACTTGAGCCTTCACACGAATTCGAGAGCAGCACTGACACTGGGTTCTGACATTGAAGCCGACTTTGAATTCTTGACAGTCTATTGTTTATAAACAATTCAGTCAATGATTCAGTAAGTAAGCACAGATTATTCTGATCCCTTTTAAAGAAACAGTATTTATTTTGGCTCCTTCTTGCACCCAAACTAGTGGTAGCCATTCCTGACTCATGTACAGCACTTATGTCCAGACAATGCCAAGCACCCTACAGATACTATTGATTTCCACTTCCTTGCTTCTCTGAAGTAGGAGGAAGGCAGGTAGAATTATACACTTTCTACAAGAAGAAATTGAGGTACAGAGAAAACAGCTTTTCTGAGTCTCTCAACAGACCAACAAGAGAGTAAAGAAGAAACTCTCCAGTGCAGTATTTGCAAAGTGTAGACAATGTATATTATTGATAATTCAAACAACGGTGTTCAATTATCTCAAAATATGGACTTGGCAGTGACTTTTCTCCAGCCTGAAATACCCGGATGATGCCTGCCAAGTTTCCCAGTGTTAATGCTTTATTATATATACACTGCCCTGCTTCCACATGTGATTGTTGAGAGAGAAGAATTCCTTTTAAGATAAATATTAGGTCTTAAATTTTTTTATCCTACTTCAACTCCCAGCAGTTTTCTGAGCCATAATCAGAGTTACGTAGACACTTACCACTTAGTTTACAAGAGACCTGTTCTTTTTGCTTATGCCTAGGTGAAGGTGAGTGAAACCTTGGGACTGAGGACTGAGCACACAGCTCAAGGTCAGCCTCCCCAGGTATCTGCAGGTCCTTTCTGGTTGTAAACATACAGTGGGTCTTCTATTTCTTCTGGAACCCAAACAACAAGAAAATAGTTAGAAATCTGTAGGCATAGGCCTCAAAAAGCCTTGATCTTAGAAGTGAGTACATTTTTTTTTTTCTTAAATCTGAGAAGGATGATTAAGCATCCCCCCAAAAATTCCAGTGGGCCTGTGTGCACTCTATATACCAGTTCCTACTATGGTTTGTCTTCCAAAGCGTGACACACAGTTTTCAAGAATGAAATCCAAGACAAACATTCTTTCACCCTGGGTGACCCCAGTGGGTGGTGAACACTTTTTAGTGACTGTAGAAAATTAAAGCATCCCAAAGTTGGTTGTGACCTTTGAGTTCTTCTAGCCTGTGGCCTTCTGATTTGCTGCTGAGTTCCACAGCTTCAAAACCAACACTGTAATCACTTCCGCAAACAGAAGCCTCTCTAAGGAGAGAACCCCCGGACCTGTTATTCCAGAAAGGCCTTGGTTCACACCAGGTTGTAGCTGTGATGAACAGTCTTTTCAGATAATGTGCACTTGTGCACTTGAATTCATTATATAGGTGTGCCCTGATTTTAATGCAAGTTCACCTATATACTGAGAAAGCAAACTATACATCACACTTATAAAAAGATTAATGGAAATCAAACATAGGTACCATTAAGTAGTAATTCAAGTCATAGTGTGGCTTGTGGCAAGTATATGCACTATGAGAGAATATATATTTCAACCAAAAATAACTCAAGTGGTTATTAATTACTAAACAGAGAACATAACACTTAGAAAAGAGGTTATAAAACTTTCAAAGGACTTTTAAACATATTTGATTTCTAGGAAATTGATTTGTGTACAATTTATAATATATGATACAAAATAAGCTGATTTTTTTTTAAGTCAACAATTATTTAACTTTTCCCATTTAGAAAAATAAAGTGCATTCGGTCCTGCATTCATTTAATTTTACATAAACATGCTCTTTGAGGCTGAAGCAAATCTGACTGGGTTTTCAGTGTGAAAATGAAATATAAAAACTGTTCTTGGAGTTATTTTTAAACAGGATTTGTCTCTAATCCTAATGTAACAGAAATGCATATGAGCAGTATTTAATAATTTGGGGGCTAAAGTTAAGACTGAGCCACAGGTTATCTCGGGGTAAACGCTGCAGCCGCACGTGCCACTGGCGAGTATTCTCAGGGCAAATGGGAAAAGGGTTAAAGCAGGGGTTGGCAAACTGTGGTCCTCAGACCAGATGCTAGGTTTTTAAATAAAGTTTTATTGCAACCCAGTCATCCCTATTTATTTCAGATTGACTACTGCTGCTCAGAGGGTATACTGGCAAAACTGAGTGGGTGAAACATAGACTATAGGTCTGGAAGCCTAAAATATTTACTGTCTGGCCCTTTAAGAAAAAGTAGGCCAGCCTCTGTTATAAACAGAAAAAAAAGATTATTCCTGTAAATAAGGTTTTTTATGGAATTAGTCATCATGTCTATGGTTATGGTCTTTTAGTCTCCTGTGGAAAATTATCTTCAATTTGGTAATGACATTAATAAGAATACATGATTCACTTTACAAATTTACTTCACAGTAAACTCCTAAATTGCTAAGTAAGATTAACAGTGTCTGTTAATCAGTGTAGACAAGTACATTTTTTTATTGTTATTATTAAAGATTCTCCATTGAATGAAAGTTGAGCATCAGCAAATGCTTGGTCATGGATGGAACAGGCAATCATTTGCAACTAAACTGGCTGAGATGCACCATCATTACTACATAACGTTACCTTATGAAGAGTTATAGTCAGTGTAACACAGGGCTCCAGTATAAGGGGGAACCTAACTTTGCAGGTTTATGGATCTTTCCTAAACTGACCACTGCCACTGACTCCATGCTGAAGAATGAAGACAGAAGATGCTCCTGTTAGGAAACTGCACTGTGAAAGACACATAAAATTGAAACCTCATAGCATCATAATAGATGTTACGATTCAGGTGAAAGACCTTCGTGCATCCTCAAGGTGTTCTCAAGTAGTATTTATGTCTTTACTACTACGGTTATGTTTTGATTTTTCATGTGTTGTGGAAAGGCAACCTTTGGTCTTCTTTGTTTCGCTCTTAATATTTTAAAACCCCAAATCTGGGTTAATAGGACAGCAAATATTTGCAGGAGAGCCCACGTGTGCTTGTGTTGTCAGCACATATGGCTTTGTGCACCTGCCACCATGAAGCTCCCACCAGGCAAATCCCAGAGAATTGGAGAAACTCCTGCGTAGCATCCTTACTGTGACCACAGCCTTCTTTTTCCTGGACTCCAGAAGTTTTTGAAGTTGTACTTCTTTTGTGCTGAGCTCAAGTGTACACGTTACCTTCCTTTCCAGGTTGTAAGTTCTTTTGAAGGCGACTGAGTCTTCAACTTTATATACTCTGCTCCCTTTCTCACAACTTAAACAGGGTCTTACACAAAATGAAAGCTTAATATTTGTTAAATGAGTATCATACTGAGTTCCAGGAATTACTTGAGAGCAAATGTGGAAGGGGAGTAGAGGGAGAGCCCTTAGCATGGATTTCACGGGGTGTGAGTTTGGCATTCTCCTCCAACACTAAGACGAACGCAAGCGAGTAGCATAATTGTTTCCTCAAACCTGAGGACAGTAGGTGCATTTCCTCTTCAGCCATCTTTCTTTCTCACGGGGAAAGACAGACAAGAGGCCCTACCAGCCTTGGAGGTGTTTGTTCTTGTCAGACAGTAGTGGTTGTGGCAGCTTGTTACCGGTTTCAGGTGGTGTCACAGGCTGTGTGATGAGGACTTCAGAGTTTGGGAGCTGGAGACATGATTTGGCATCTGTACATTCCCAGCATAGTGCCAATGTGCCATGAACTTCAATTTATCTATCTGTAAATGAGAATATCAACATTTATTTCAAAAGATCATGGTGAGAACCAGATAGGTACATCAAAAAATTCCTGGCACAAACTAGGTAAGGAGTAAATATTAGATAGTATTTGTTTTTGCTGCTGTTCACCCCACTTACCAAAGCTTGTCTCCTGTGTAAGTCTATCTATATTTTCTGGGAGGATAGGAAGGATGCTGGATCTAGTATAGAATGTCTCATAGTTGAGGAGTACTTTTTCAAGGAAATAAAATTCTCACTAATTCCACAGAGAATGCCTATACAGCCCAGGTTGAGAAAAAATGGATTTAAAAAATAAATTTTAATGTTATAGATATGTCTTTTAATTGTCATTTAACTCCACAGAAAGTACAAAACTTCCTTTTGTAGCCCAAAAGCCCCTCATTTAGAAGCCCTGCTTTCACATCCTGCCGTTAGCACCCCAGTGTATACCTCATGTCTGGTTGCCCCTTTAGAGATGGGAGCTCAGGGAGCCTTGAAAGGGAGGAACTGAGAAGCCTGCCACTCCATGGATGGCCAGAGGATGAAACATGGGCACCAGGCAAACAAAACAGAAACGCTACCTGTGAGGTGAAGGGCGAGAGGAAGGGCAGCCTAGAGGCCGGCTTAATTGCTTCACAGTCTTACCTCAGGACTGCCCTCATAGGCAGGATTAGGTAAAATGTTTACCATAGTGCTTGGCATCCAGGAGAATGTTGTTCGCATTACTTCCTCTTTCCCCTTAAATAGACTGTTCTTAGGTATAGAGGAAGCAAGGCTATACAGATAGATAAAAGGGGTACAGTCAAAACAAACTTCTTCTACATTCCCATGGGGACAACTTTACCCCCCTACTGGACTAAACTCAGTGCCAATCCTTTCTCCTCTGAGCTTTTAGAACATTGACTGCCTGGATGAATCATTTGGCTATAATCACAGATTCTTTTATTGGAAGGATTCTTTTATATGTTTAGATTTATACACCCCTGGAGTCGCCAACTTAAAACATGTTTTTGCTTCAAAAGGCTTTCCAGATCAAGTTTAAGAGCAGCAACCAATAATATATGAACTAGTGGTTAAATATGCGGCTAGCCTGTGACAGCCTGCGTGACTCGTGCTGCAGGTGGACTACGGCTGGCTCTGAGAGCTGGGTCAGGAGCTCCATGATACGTAAGGAAGAGTAGTGCGTCCTACACCACGTCATCCTGCCCCACTACCCTGACCCTGTATCTCCCACTTCACTCCACTCTAAATACACCACCTTTCCTGGGGGAAGGGCCAGATTGGGGCAAAATTTTGAAATTTTTCTTTAGTATCTTCCCTAACACTTAGTTTTTCACTAAGCAATTTAAGTCTCAATGTGAGAAGTTGTCAAATCCAAAAACCAGAGTAGCTTACATCAACTCCTTCCTGCCTTGCAAACCTCTCCTTGCTGAGGTATTCATGAGAACCTGTGCCATATTTATTAGTCATCAGTTATTGACAGGACTAGAGAGACATCCCACGCTCCTTTTGGAGAAACCAAAGCCTGAGACGGAAGAAGTACATCAAAAAGATACCCAGGGAAGCCTGGCTGCTAAAAAGAGAGCAATTACAAAAAGAAAGAAAATGTTATCAGGTGAATAGGATCTGGGGATGAAAAAAAGCAGCAGCCTTCTCAGCCAGCTGATGGAAAGAAGGAAATGGAGTTCAGAAAGATTAGAAGTGAATTAGAAGGATGAGACATCATAGGAGACCAAGATTGCGCACTTACACAAAGAAAGGAAGCTCAGCTTTGTTCAGGTTGCAGAAAGAGAATTCCCCTCAGGTGAGATATGTGTGACTAACTGACAAAAGCTGATTTCCCTCTCTCCCCTTTGGTCACACCGTTCTTCCTTCTACTCTCACAGCCTTGACCGTTATCACCACCTGGTAATAATGTAATGGTTGCAATGTACTTCTTCAGGGATGACCAAACATTACCTTCAGGACTACTTTCTCTGAAAAACCAAAACCTGGAGGTAAAGAACAGGAGCTTTCATTGGTGCATCCAGACCACAGCAAGAGCCCAAAATCCTAGTAGAATGTCAGTGGAAGCAGGTGACCAACCACCCTTCAACCCCAAAGTCCGAAAGTGGTGGTTTTTGGTATGTATGCCTGTCAGACTCCTCTGCAATAAATGTAAATGTCAGGTATCTACTTCAGATCTACTGAAGCAGTCTCCATGGATGGAGCTCAGGCATATTGTCCTAGTTTCCTAGGGCTGCTATAACAAATTACCCAAAACCCAGTGGCTTAAAACAACAGAAAGGTATTCTCTCACAGGTGTGGGGGCCAGCAGTCCAAAATCCAGGTGTCATCGGTGTTCATTACTTCTACTGGTTCTGAAAGAGCCTCTGTTTCATATTTCTCTCCTACCTTCTAGAAACTGCTGGCAATCCTTGGTGTTCCTCAGTTTGTTCATGTAACACTCCAGCCTCCATCTCCATGTTCACATGGCCTTTCCTCTGTATCTCTGTGTCTGTTCTCCTGTTGTACCTCTTATAAGGATAGCCATCATTGACATTAATCCAGGATAATCTCATCTCGAGTACCTTAATCACATCTGCAAAGACTTTTTCTTCCAACTAAGGTCACATTTAGCACTAACAGGAGTTAGAACTTAGACATCTGTTTCAGGGATGCAGTTTAACCCACTACACATATATATTTTATTTAAATCCCCTCCACAAATGATTCTTTGCACATTCCTGCAAAGAACTCTGCCCTTAACATATCAGCCCACCATTTCTCCAGTACTTGGGAAATGCTGGAACATGCAAAGTTAAACAGACTTTTTATTGTAGAACTACTCAGAGTCTCTGCTATGTATGGGAGCATCATAAATATTCAAGAGAAAGAGAAGAACCACAGCACTTTCTGAAACAGTGGACTAGAGGATTCTTTTCAGGGGGTTACTTACTACTGCCTCAGTAGCCACTAGTATTTAAAGGAGCACAGGCTGTGTGTCATTTCCACAACTATGCTTAGTACGTGAGCATGGCTCGGGTCTACACATGTGTCTACCACAGTGAATTAGAATTAGGTAGCGGATGGTTGTACTGATCCCTCCCTGAATATGAGTAAATCCTTCACTAAATATCCACATGAGTTTCCTTAGAGAATGCATATATGCCTGGAATTTTAGATGCCATCTAGTCTCTACTCTTGACTTCAGCCATTTTTATAGAGGAAACCTGGCAAAATATTAGGGTGATACAATAAAAAGGGAATAAAAGAGAAAAGGTAGCCAAGATTACACAATGTGCTTTTCTCTGAAACAGCCCAAAATAGCTGAAAATAGAGAAATGACCTCATCATTTCTGTTCTTATAATTCCAGTCCTTTAAAAATGGTATCAAAATATGATTCATCAGTAAGTTCATAATGATACTTTTTTTGAAAACTGGTCTCCATTGGAGGTTATTAGAGCATCTACTCATTATTCTAAAAATAGGTACATTGAAGGAAATAAACAATTACCTTCAATTTTTGTATAAATTACATTTCAGGGTAACTGAGTAGTTGATAAAGGAAAGTTGCTTTCTTTTTGTTGTCTTTCTTTATAAAGACATATTCTAATAAATGCAGAATAAATGGTAGGTTTACAGAAATCACCACTTTAGAATCCCTAATGACATAATAGATTTAAACCAAAAGCATCATCGAGTGATGAAATATTTAGGTGTACTCTATTCTGGATGTAACAGGCTGACATTTGGAATCCAGATCAATCTTACTATCATATGATAATATATGTCCCTGATACAGGAATTCACAGCACCACCCATAATGGATTCTTTCTATGAGAGTTGAACCAAATCAAATTAAGCCTCTAGGTCTTACTGCCAGTTTATAGGAAATAGCAGGGATAGAGGAACAGTTTAAATGACTCTTTAAGAATGCAGTAAGCCAAAGGAAATTATCCTCAACCAAAAGAAATGACCTAGTAAAAAGGAGAAGAAATATCATGGAGATTAACAGACTCAAGAGACATTGTGGGGGCCTACTTTGCATTCCATTTCAAATGTCTGAAGGCATTTTTTGAAGTATTTTTGGAAATTTGAGCACAGACTGAGCATTAGATGATATTGGAGGGATTATTATTAATTTGTTAGGAGTGATATTGATACTATTTTCAAAAAACAAGAGAGTACTTAGCTTTTAGAGATAGATATGTAGGTACTTATGATTGAAAGCAGATGGTTTTTTAAAAATAGGATAAGTACACAAACCAGGACTGGTAAAATTTTGATCATTGTTGAAGCTGGATGAGGAACATGCATTGGTTCATTAAGTCATGCTCTCTACTTTTGTATATATTTGCAAAATCCATAATAAAAATAGAATAATTCCTCATGACCAGACAATAAAAACCTCTGTCCCAGGTAAAGAAAATTCACATTGCTATGAAATTAGCCTCACTAGTGGCCAGAGTTCTATCTCTGAAGAGTGGAAAAGGCTCACTTGTGAACACATTATTAGTTAGAGAATTGCCTTGGGAAAGCCCAAGAATGTGAGTTCTAGCTAACTAGACACCGAGTGAGTTGTACTGAAGTGCGTGATCCTGAAGGGTTAATGCTGGAAGACATGCTGAGGAAAAGCAAACACTTGGCTTGAATTTCAGGCTATGGCTCAAGGTCACGTTTGAGCTGAAAATTTCATTGATGCTGTTATCTGGCATGATGGTATGTGCTTGCACATAAGCTCTGCTGTAGGTCTAATGTCAGTACAAGCAATTTCCTAGAATTGAAGTCACATAGTAAACACTGCTTTATCCCAGTAGTGATTCCAAGACAATGTGGCCATGGAGACTTTACATTCTGTCCCTTTGGCTTAGCCTCTCATCAGTCCAAAAACAAGGAACAAGGACAGATAACCAATAGGCTTTTGATTAAGTCACAAACCAAAGAGAAAGAGAAAAGATAGAAGAGAGAGACAGTCGCAATTTTCTAAATGGAGCCATTTTCTTATTTCTACTTTCTAGCTATTTGGTCTTAAAAAGCTGCCATTTACAAGCCTATAGAGAACATTTGGAATATGACTATAGTTTCCCTTGTCCATGCCACATGGCCTGCTTTCTCCCCATTCACCTGTGCCCCACTGTCCCAGGGCAGGTGCTTAGAGGCTGAGAGCAGTGCGGGTAGCAGTCACTCAAGCTCACATAAATAAGAGGAAATCCAAATGATAACCACAAATGACAGAATTTTATTTCAAAGACTATTCAGTTCCCTTTGTGTCACTGACTGATTTATAGGAGCCCGAGGCTCAGCTCTGGGTTGCCCCAGAACCAAGGAAAGGAATCATTTGCACCACATGCATTCATTTATTGGCTATCAAAATTGGTTCATACCTTGGCCACTCTCAAAAGAAAAAGAAACAAAGAAGCACATACACTTGAAATAATTCCTAAAATAAAAACTATGAGACATATACCTACATGTGCCTTCCCACCAAGTCATCCTTTGTGGTTTCCCACAATGTTATCTTCTGTTCCTCCTATAACTAAGGTTTCATGGACCAGGACAACTCAAAGAATGTCAAGGTTTTATGAAACATTTTAAACTGGAGTCATCAGGCAAACAAATGAGAGATGCACCAGAAACGAAGTATGTGGTCTCTGCCTCTATCAAGATCAGAGAGCTGGCGGGTGCTGTATCATACAAATGAACCCAGAATATATAACACCAGTGTGTTCCACTCATTCCCCAATCCTTTTTCCCAGACTAGACTCATGCCCATATATTAAGAAAATGGTGGCTTTCAGTCTATAGCTAACTGGGTGAGGTTTTGGCATTGATACGTCCACATCACTCATAGTAAAAGTGAAAGTCTTCTTTTTACTCACCCAGGTAAATAAGCAAAGGACCATCTAAAATACATTAGAGTTCAGTTCCAGGAGAACAGAGATTTCTCCTTTGTTCCTTGCTGTGTACTTGGCATCTAGAACTGGCCCACAGTGGGTATGAATGAAGTATGTCTTAAAGAAATCAGTGGTCCTGCTGGACAGAAGTGCTTGGATGAATCATTAACCTATAGGCTCAGTCTAGATCAAAAACATTGACATGATGTTAGACTGACTTGAGGTACGTGCAACAAGGCAAATGAGGGGAGGACATTGCTGAGACACCCACCCTGACCCCCACGGCCATCAGCATGCTAATCTTCATTACCTTGCCCATCCTAGATTTTCAAAGTAGGAGTCATTGTGGTGAGCAGACTGGGAAGCATGTCTCCCATACTTTTTCATATTGGGGCTTGGGGGGGTGGACATTATTTTCTTCCCTGGCTTACTGGTATCTGAAATTGTTGTTCAGAGAAGCATATGAGGGCTGTCCGGAAAGTATCCAGCCATGTAATATGAAAAAATAGAAGCATTTATGGCTGGATTTTTCCCAGACAGCCCTCATATTAAAACCATGACTCTTCCATTACCATGCATTTCTTTTACCAATAGAGGAGGTAAATGCATCACTTAAAATGAAATAATTCCATCCTCTTTAGTACACTATAAACATAGCCTTAGTTTTTACTGTAATTATATTGTGTGGGTGATGCTGCTGAGAAAATGGTATAATTATAACATTATGGTTGAGAACCTTCTAAGTAGAAAAACTGAGCTTCACTGTACAAAGTTTAAGATGGGATCAGGGTCCTTTTTCAATATGAATAAGACTAATTAAGCCAAGTGCAACCAAGAGCTTTGTAGTATGATCTTAATAGTATAATTAAATCAAGAACCAATGTCACAATGAAGGGAAAATCTGATGCCTTTCTTTAACTGTCCCATGTTCTAAGAGTTTTATATAAACATGTAATGCAGAACAGAGAAGCTCACCAATCTGATGGAAGCATGGAGGAATTTACAAGAAGTTAGCTTGCAAAAATCAGCATTCTAGCTTGTTTTTCCCCTCTTCCCTCTTGGCAAAAGGACCTTACAGAGGTATATCAAGTGCCTAAAGTTTTAATTTCCCAGAATACGGCTTTCTTTCCTGCTTGTGATAGATTGTCCAATGGTCCTAGATTTTGTGCTACCATGAATTTGAAGAGACAGTGTTCTATATCTTGTTTGAAGTACAGATGACACTGTGTACATTTGTCAAGTCATTGAAATGGAAACTTAAATTTGTGCTTTTTACTGTGTGTAAAGTGTATCTCAATTTAAAATTTTTATTTTAACTTTTTAAAGACCAGACATGTGCATGTTCCTTGCAAGTGTTCTAGGACTCTGTCAATCGTAAGGAGTTCTGAGGATTATTCTCAAAAGACAGGAAACTGCGGGTTGCTCCAAACAGTAACACAGGATGACAGAGACTCTCAGCCATGTAACCGGGCTCTCAGGGTGTTTTCTCTGGTGAAGAGGGACATGGCTAACAGTGCAAGGAGTCTCAGTGTGAGTGTGTGGACGTGCTTTGGAGGATGAAAGGGAAAATAATTTGTCTTCCTGACTTCATTTCTATTTCTGGCTTTTCTGAGAGCCTTATTCTTCTCTGTACCCCAAGCCTTGAAACACAGGGACTCCTCACCATCCTTTGTAAGTAAGTAAACATCTGAAAACTGAGATTTTATTTACCCTTGTTTTACCCCACTCCCTTGGTCTGTGACTGTTCTAAGTTACTAATAGTAATAATAATAATTGTTATTATTGAGGAGGAGGAGAAGTACAAATCCGTACCACCCCTGCCTGACAGCTTGTATGGATGCTGGGTTGTATTCACTCTGCTTGTCTCACAGCATCCCCCACACACCACGTTAACCTACAGTACCTTCAGCCTTTATGGTCCTGTCTCTGAAACCCAACTAATATTTCTTGTTCTGGAATCAGTGATGATAACCATTCCTGTGTGGGAGGCTCAGAAAGCACAACTGATTTTTGTAACATTTCCCTCACATGAGAGGAGTATTTGAAAAATGGAACTCAAAGGGTCCACCTCGCAGAGGCCTTGCCGAAGCACTCAGGCTGGGAATCAGACAGACGTGGCTTGAATTCTGACACCACCACTTAGGAACTGCGGGATTTTGCACAAGTCACTTACCCTCCGAGCCTTAAGAAGCTGCTGATCTGTAAACCAGGATAAATGCTACCTGCTTTATAAGCCTGAAAATTTCCACCACGCCTATCAGTTTCTACCCCTTTTCTCCCTAGCTCTGAAAGTATGTGATGTATGTAGGAAGTCATTAATATTTCATTAACCCGAGGAAAAAGTATATAAGTATTCCAAGCCCAAGACCTAAGATCCTTCAGAATATGTTTTAAAGGATTATTAATTTGGAATTTTATAAATGGAATAAGAAGTATTTGTAAAATATAAATAATAATTCAACAAACAAAATACCTTAATTAATATATCTAGGAAAAATAAACTGAAGGTAAATATTCAGCAAGAGAGGAAATTATTGAACTTATGTAGTACAGTGCCCCTGATATTTGCAGAGTAACACAGAAGCCACACAAGCCCGTGTAAGAGGAGGCAAAGCCAAAAGGGCTGGTTCTCTTTGAAGGGTTCTTGAAAACAGACATCTGGGAAATCACGACCTACTTCTGGACCTTACTTCCCACTTTGGATAAGCCACCTCCTCATGTACAGAAAGAACAGCCCAAGCAACTAGAGATGAAATTGTTTCTCAGTACTGGTTACAATAATTAAATCCAAAAAACGTGATCCTGAGCATGGAGTGGGTGATTTTTGCAGACATTTTGAAAATAATGTAGCCCAATAGGATTTGGTTTGAGTGCTATAAAGCCATGTGGCAGGTTGAGAAAACTGAGAACGTTCTGAAAATTCTGTTTACTTTTGGTGGTAGCCAGCCCTCCAGGGGACAAACTGGAGGACCTCACTTAAAGCAATAAATACAGATTTCAGTTGCAAGAAGCAATTAGAAAGGTGGATTTCAACCTTCAGCCTACTAGTGAGTGGGGAATATTTACTGAGCACCTATTTTAAGCATAAAAATAAAATTCTCTTAAGTGACCCAGGAAGTAGATGGTTAGGGTGTCAGGGGTTAGAAAGAAAGAAGATATGGACCCTTGACCTGAAGTGCTTACAATTTATTGAGGGCTTTTGTCCCCATTGTCCTTACATTGTGATATAATTCAGTCAGATAAGAGGCCACACAAATTGACTTGGCACAGTATTACAGAGAGCAGCAGTGACACTTACATGCCCCCTTAGAGTCACTACCCCAGTTATCTACAGCTGCAAGCTAGTTCCAGATAATGAAATTAATATGCTCCAAACATTTTCACTGGGGTACTATTAAATTAGATTGGTTGGGACTAAATAGTAATAAGACTGATCTTCTTATGAGGCATGAATTAATTTAATTCCAAAGATAATCCCCAAGGAAGAGTTTAAAACAAATTTTTGAACAGTAACAGCCCTATTAGAGATTTATTTAAAATTTTCTAATGTCCTCACTTTTAAAGAAGTGTTAATTAAATATACAAGTACTGGCATAATGATTAAAATTATATTTTAGGGAGTTCCCTGGTGGTGTAGTGGCTTAAGGCTTCGGCACTGGTGCTGTCAGTGCTGCGGCCTGGGTTCGATTCCCAGTCAGGAAGCTACCCACATACCAAAAAAAAAAAAAAAAATTATATTTTATTACTTTATCATCGCATCAGGTACTAATAATCACTGAAATAAAATCCATGAGATTAGTGAATGCAATAATGAACTATAGTGTATGGAAGTCTTTTTTTCTGAAGCACATCATTGCTGTAATGGTGGTTGTCCTTTGGGGACCCTGAATCAGATTCCCCAAATCAGTGGGTAACAGCCTTTCTGTTGAGCATCTTTCCAAGCACTGTAAATTCGTGAGTGCAAGTAGCCACACAGCTATAAATTCCAAGGTGATTTCAAATGGTTACAGGTTTTATTAGAAGAAACTGGACTCACCACCTAACCTGCTCCACGGGAACTTGGCTGGAGAAAAGTGGAGCTGTCCATAGAGGGAAAGAGCGTGGGGATAGGGTTTGCCTGATTTCTCCATCCTAATGAGAAGTGTCTTGCTTGGGTATTAAAGACCCCTAGAATGACTGGGAGATGTTCACAAATGTTGGCAAGGCTTGGGCTTCTATGATTTAATGCTAAAGAAGTGGCCACCCTGCTCACATGTTCCCCAAAATGTGCCCAGTTCACATCTGACAGGAAAAGTCTCTGTTCAGTATTTTATGATAGTTTGGTCCCAAGTAACCTTCAATGTCCACCTAACCACATCCCTCATCTTTCCATCGCCTTCCCAGCATCTTGCACAACCCAAAGGGGTTAGGGAACCTCCAGATTCTCAAGGCTGGGCTGGGTTTCGAGTGGACACCCTGTGTAGTGTTGAGAGTGAAACAGAAACGGTGGTGCCCCGTAGACTTTTATCAGCAGGGAATTGAGAAGAGCAGGCCAGGGGCCCCAAGTCATAGCCACACATGGACTGAGAGATGGGCTTCTTTCTCAGCTGGGCATAGTGTGTCCCAGAGCAATTAGAAATGAGAGGCATACTTCTCAGGTGACACGCTGAACTGTTTTCTGTCTCTCCTCTCTCTACACCATTTTCCCTTATTCTCCCTATCACATTTGTCCAGTACATTTGTTTACTCACTTTTTTTCCAGGCTGATATTACCAGTCCAGAAGATGGATGGTAGTTTTTTATTAAAGGGGAAAGTTGTGTCAGTTAATTTCCTTTTGTCGAGACTTCTGCTGCATTCTCAACTTCAGCATGGTGTCCCAGTACTAGTATTTTTTCAAGTGTGGTTTTAAACCTGATAGTATATTCACCTCACTCTTGAATTAAACTCCTGGTTGAAAAAATTAGCCAAAAGAAGTACAAAAGAACATGCACTGTTTTAAATTCTATGAATGAGTTATATATTAAACTGCTTGTGGACATCATTCAATTGTGTGTTCTATTTCGGATCATGCATAAAAGGAAATGTGTATATGATACTTTATTGTACAGCTGTATAATTACAAATCATAAACCAAGATTTGTGAGACCAGAGGAAAACTCAAAATTATTGTATTATAGAAGCTGGTAAACTCCCTGCTGTAAGAATTAAGTAAAATGTGACATACGTCTCACTTTTTATGCCAGACACAGGAAAAGAACTAGATTTTGTATCATAAGTGTTTGTAACAACTATAGGAAATTCTAGACTTTCAAACTTCAAGTCCTGAACTTGAGTTTCTTTACCTTAAAAAAATAACATGGGGTCTTTAAAAGTAGGTCTTTAACATGGTCTTTAAAAGTGATAATACTACTACAGCATGAACTTTCAAAATTGCAGTCTGCGTGTGGTGTGTATGGCTCAGGTGTCTGATGGGGTCTCTGTTTTGATGAGCGCCTACTTCTAAGACCATGTTTTTAATGTCTTTTCTTTTTCTTGTCCTATGATTTCACTAACTTAAATGGGTTTTAGTACTGTTCACATCACAGAGAGGCAAAAAGGGATTATTGTGTTGAAAACGAATTGAGATATGTGAGTTCAGAAAATATGAGCAAAACTATCATTTGATGCAGAATTGTAAGGAGACTTTGTAATCATTGACAGGAACAAGAAGAAATATTGTTTTCATTGCCAGCGTTGAAGGCATTCCGTATCAGACTTTATGATCATCATAGTATTTTACATTTTGTTTACCAGGGACCAATCGAAGCCCTTTACACACTTTAAATCATTACTAGTGATCCTAAGAATTCTATGAGGTAGGTGCTCTTATCTGTATTTAACAGATGAACAGGCCGAGGCACAAGGAGAGTAAGTGACTTGCTCAAAGCGTAAACAGCTAAGGAGTGCAGAGCCGTGATTCAAACCCAGGCATCCTAACTCAAGCATCCTTCATGTTACCACTGTGCTGTGGTGCCTCTATATCTTCTTGATGTAGAACTCCTCTTCTAGATTAATAGGAAGCAGCATTATAAAGAGAATGAGAGTATTACAGTCTGCGTATGGTGGGTGTGGCTCAGGTGTCTGATGGGGTCTCTGTTTTGATGGGCTTTGAAATAGGACTTCCTGGGCATGGTACCTCCATCTCTGGGCCAACATTTTCCCATCTTTACCACAGCATACTAGCATTTCCCATCTCCTACTACTTATCAAAAGGATTGAACAAGATAAAATACCAAAAGCCTTGAGAACAGAGATGGGCAGATGGCAGTACCAATAAATGTTAGCTGTTGTTATCAAAATAAATACGTTAAAATCAAGTTTAGTATGTGAATTATGGTAGCCAAATTTGCTGGGTGAGTGGCAATAAACATTTATTAAGTAGGTACTTTACAGGGTTTATCTCATAATAATTCAGTAAGATTACTCTTACCATTCTTACTTCACTAAATTTGAGGAAACTCAAACTGTAAGAAAGGATGTTATTTTCCTAAAATCAACTAAGCAAACCTTCAAACTCAGGTTACACTGGCCTCAGCTCCTTCTGCTACCCACATCTTATTCTAAACCCCAGGTTTCTATTGATCATAAAGACCAATACAGAACAGAGGAAAAAAATTAATATTAAGCTTGGAAAATTGCACCATGGGGATGGTAACAAACGTAATGTAGCTGTATTGTCTCAGTGAATGACAATCGTGCTGCTCTGTGGTCACACCAATCCAAGTCCATTAATAAAGTCACATTAATAATTACGGCATGATGACAGACCACCCAAGGAATCTCAGTTGATATAGGAAGTGGTGACTCTGGCTCCTAATTGAGAGCTATTGCTTCTTGAATCTGTGCTGAACCATTTCTCCAGGGGGACATTAAGCCTGCTCTGTCCATGGAAGATAGGAAACTCAACAGCTGTCCTAACCACTTGTCACTATTGACAATCCTATAAAATTTCTCTTAAGATGGGAACTCTGTGTTCTAGTTCAAACTAAGTGAATATTTCCTGTTTGTTGACCTACAACTTCAGAAGTACTAAGTCATTAGTTTAGAAAGATTCCTTTATTTCCCCCTCTGTTGTACATATTGTAGTTCTATTACAAAAGGAATGCCTAATTACTTCCTTTTGGCTAGATACACTAGCCTTTCCCTCTTTTTTCCTATTCCTTTTATACTTTTTTTTTTTTCCCCATCTGTTCACCAGTGGTATCCTGAAATTAGAAGAAAGGTTGTAGTACAAGGGCAATTGAAAATGCACTGGTTGTCAGTTTCAGAGGTCTGGTACAAATCTCACCTTTGCCTCTTAGCAGCTGAGAGGTAAGATATTTAACATCTCAGTGTTTCATTCCCCATCTCCAAAATGGAGGTAATACGAATTGCCTTCTGTGGTTGCCTTCATCATTTAAAGTTTGTGTTTCTGGAATGTAGTTGCACACAGTTAAGTATTAGCTGCATCTGTCCCCGTGTCCTGCCTCCCACACAGACAAAGGCATGTCCCCAAAATGAAACAAGTTGTTCTTTTCAAAATGAAGATTTATAATCTCTCCTTAAATGTATTCAATTAGAGTGTTTAATTTCTCTTATGAACCAGAAATTGCCTTTCATCTGACTAAAGTTCATAACATGAATATAATATTGTTTTTCAAATGTGAACCTTTACTGAACACAGCCCGGCAGGGGGACCTCTGATCTTTTCTCCTTCTCTTGTTACCAGACAGCACGTTCTTCCTGAGTGGTGAGACCCAAAAGTATACAAATCAACTGGCGAAATCAAAAATAGTGATTCCTAAGGCCCTTCCAGAGAATCTGATTCCGTAGATCTGGGGTGGAGCCCGAGAACCTGGATGTCTGTCAAGCTCCCCGGGTGACCCTGGTGTAGGCAGACCCGACGCCAGGACGATGCTTTGGAAACACTGGCCTGTAGGAAGGGCGTATTCCCTCTGCAGCAGAAGTTACACAGATCATTGATTATGGCCTCTCAGCCAAGCTCAACAAAGAAAAGGGAACCAACATAGAAGAAATCTATCAGGGCCGTGGAAAACCTTTGCCTGCTCCAAAATGCCACACTGTTTTCTGCATACCCACGTCAACCTTTTATTTTTAAGCCATCCCTCATTCTCCTGTAGATTCAAAATAGTGAATGCATTTTTAGTAATTCTCTTGCTTATGAATGTTCACGTGAAAAGATTTAATTATAGGAATAAGCAGTTAGCTTATCCTGTCATATCATTCTGCTCTAATATCTGAGTACTTCCTTTGCACATGATTGCATTTTATCTAATGGGGAGATGCCTCTTCCTTAATATTCCTTTTACCTCTGTGCTTCCAACAGAACAGTCTTTGAAGGATGAAGGTGCTTAGGGAGGTATAGGGTATAAGGAGCCCAGGTCTGTGCCCTGGATTTGTGTCCCTTAAATGTGTACCCTGATAAATTAATCCTGAGGAGGGACAGTGAAAGCAGAATAGAATGAAGTGGAAAAAGTTTGAATAATAAGAATTTAGGAATCTATGTCATGTAGTGACATGGGCAGTCCTGATGCCTCTTGCCTCATTTTATACTTTCATCTTGTAAAGGGATTTGCTCAGTCATAGCCCATCAAAGTGTGGATCCTTTGTCCATTTGTAAAAATATTGGAACATACACAATATACATGTTTACATATTTGTAAATTATATAGGTGCACAGTGTTCTAATATGTTTTATTCATTATAAAACATACAAAAATATAACTTTTAAAGTTGTGATAAAGTTGAACCGAGAAATAGTATAAAATATTTTAATTTTAATGTTTGATAGAAAAAATATTTTCTGCAGTGTGTTTGAAGAAGTTTACTTCTTTTAGGGAGAAATCCTCATCTAATGTCCACAGTTTATGAAAAGTCTACAGTTTATGAAGCACAGTTTGAAAGTTGGATCTACATTACATTTAATTCAAAATTTGGTTTTAATTACAATCACAGTCTCATATCTGTAAAGGACACAATATACACCAAGTTAGAAGTTCAAAAAATGAGTAGTAGGTGTCAATCTATATTTTGTATAGTCTTAAGGATAATTTCCCACTTTGGAAGTCAACTTTCAATCAGCTTTGCTTAGAGCTTATTCTAGAAGTATGGAAAGCATCAGCTCAGCAATTTTCTTTGTGTTGACTTGGGCTTGTATTATCAAGATTACCTTTAGGATGAGATTTCTTTACATGACTATTTTTAAGCCACTTGTTTGCTACATCATAATTAGTTTAACCACCATAGTATCAGTATAATACATTTATCCATTAAATCAGCTATGTAGAACCTGTAAAAAAATACTCTAACATGTTAAATTAAGAAGACAAGTAAAGGGACTGCTAACTACCCCTTGGAACTGTGGTCCTCCCACTCCTGCAGAATTTATCTCCTACCAAATGTGACATGCAACTCTGACACATAAGCTGACTAAAGGCTCCATGTGACTCTACATGTTGAGTAGTAATAAACCATAATTTCTTTCCTCTTTTAGATAAACAACACATAAATAAAAGTTTTAGTCTTTTCAGTCCTCAGTGGATCATCTTGCATGGTCCATTTTGAAAGCAGTAACCTAGATAATGGTTAGGTCCTATTGGTAATTATGTAACCTCTAATCTTTCTTAGTTTTAATAGCTTGCTGGTGTTAATATTTTTTTCTGTCCTGTGAATCCTTATGTCAAATTTTGCAACATCTCCTCCCAGAGTTGTTTTTTTCACTACTGCACGCTCCCTACCCTCTGATTATCACTTTGCCTTTGATAGCCTGGAAAAAGATCCTGGAAATACATAAAATAGTGCCCTACCTGCTCAAGAGTCAGTGATTGTACATGTCAGCATTGCAGTAGTTCACCACAGTATTTAGCATCCTACTACGTACAACAAGGAACCGTGATAAATAAAACAGGAACCACAACTACTTCAAGAGGCTTTGAGAGCATGCAAGAGCTTAATACTTGTGGAAACTTTCACTTTATTCAGGTAAACCTAGACACAATCGGTGTGTTTTCATTTTGTTTGCAATTTTCCTAGTTAACTGAATATACACCTAGATAACCTATTTGCTGCCATCTAGTGTAATAAATAGGTTGATTATAATGAAATTCTGAACTCATTACATGATTGAATGTTAGTACTCAAAATAATTCTTCACTTTGGTTTCTTATAAGCTTTCCAAATGCCTAATCAGAGACTTGCTTTTCTGTGAACCTGTTTACACTATGAACCATGAGCATGGTTTTAATATTGTCATAGAATCTAGGGCTCAGGATCAAGCTTGGTTCACTCTATAAATGACACTTGGGGATTTAGTAGGGTTTAGAGGTCAGTAGATCTGAAGTAAATACATCATCATCATCATCATCAATAATCATCCACATTTAGTGACCATGATCTTGACTTCATGAAGGCAGTAGAACATAAAGCCTGGCTTCTTACAAGGTGTATGATCTTGTGCAAGTCACTTCTCTTTTTTTGATATGATTCTCTTCATCTGTGAAATGAAATGGTGAGCCTAGGTGACTTAGCAAAATCTCTTCCAGCCCTAGCAGTGCATGACTACATATAAATTGTTTTCTCTTTGGAATTGCCAGTCATGTTCCTGGGATCCTTTTTTATGTCTGAAATAAATGTTGCTTCTCTGACTCTTCTGTTTGTTTATCTCTCTTTTGGTTATGGTTAGAAGTGAGCAGAAATTCTGACTTAGACAAGGGAAAGGCAAATGTGACCGTGATTTTGTTCTCTTTTTTATTGGAAGTCATCCAGTGGAATGTTATCTACCAGTGGATAAGTGGATACTCACCAGTATGCATCTAAACTCTTCTCTTAACATTATACCCAAAGTATAATACTTGGTATCAACTTCCTAGACTGCACTCCCATTTTTTGTCTACATTTCCTATAGGAACTTCTCTGTGAAGTGTTCGAGGTCTATTGTAACTCATACAGGTCTTCCCTTTCTTTATACCGTTCTCTATAGCTACTCCAGTAAATCCTAAAATGTTTCATTTTCAGATTGTTTCATATGTGTAAATCTTATTTCCCCAACCAGACTGAAAATTTCACAGAGGCAGGGACTGTCATTAATTTCTCATTTCCATGAGGGGATCTGGCACTATTATTTAGGGAATGGTTCTGATAATAAGAATGCCTTTCCTATTTGCTTTATATAAATGAGGGTAAAGGTGAAGTACAAGGCCTTCTCAAGTCAGGTACAGGACAGTTAATCTCTAAGCTCCAGTGTCTGCAAGCTACCTAACAGTTCACGGAAGCCAATAAATCTCTGAGCCTAATGCCCAAAAAGCAGCTGTATCATTAAGAGAAAACCTGGATAAAACTGAGATGCAGCATGTGAGAAAAAAGCTTTGCAGTGAGAAAAGTCTGGAGTTAAATCTCAGCTTTGCTACTTACTAGTTTGAGTTTTGGCTAAAAATTGTCTAGTTTTTCAGAAGCTGGGTTTCCTTGTCTATAAAATGAAGATTATAATACTACCACATAGCATTCCTTACAGAAGAATTGTGAAAATGAAATGAGAAAGCACATGACAGAACTTAGCACCGAATAGGAGCTCAAGCAATGGTAGTTAAAAAGAACTTATATGCATCATTTAAGTAAAATGCTTTTGCTTAATACAGTAAAAATTCAATTTAAATGTAATTATGCAATACAAACATAATCAGAGCATCTATAATTGAAATATTAAAGTGAGTGATATGTGACCATAGAGCAGAGGTTCTTATCAGGGGATGATTTTGTCCCCAGCATTCATTTGGCAATGTCTAGAGAATTTTGGTTCTCACAGCTGAGGGAAAGGGGAGTGCTACTGGCATCTAGTGGGTGGAAGCTAGGAAAGATGCTAAATGTCCTACAAGGACAGTCCCCCTCAACAAAGCATTAACTGGTCCAAAATATCAGTAGTGCTGAGGTTAAGAAACCCTGCCTTAGAGCCTAGGGAGTCCATTACCTCTGACCTAAATTTGTGTTATTTTTAAGACTGACTGGATACATTGATAAGAAGATAGTTTCCATTTTGGTGGATTATGATTTGCCTAGTCCTAAATACCTTTCTAATTGAACTAGTCTAGTACTACATATTTTCATTGCAAAGCATACTTTTATGCTAAGGCGTTGCAATGTATAAAAAGGTTCTGCTATATTTCAAAAATTTCCCTGGAACTCAATCAATGAAGTCATAATGTAATCCACCAGAATTTGTGAATTTCTTCTGTGTAATACTAGTTTGTTCATTGAAAACCAACCATGTGGCAGGTATTTTATGTAAATAATGTGATATAATTTTTGGCAGTGATTAATATGTAGGTATTCTGCTCTCCTTTTCCACATAAGAAAACTGGGCATTAGAAATTTTATATTATATTTCTAGCAAATCCCATGTCTGGGATTCAGTTCTAAATCCAGCTGGCTTCCAAGCCTGTGCACTTCCTTTTATTCCCTATTGCCCCACCTACCAAGGGTCTGAGATTGCAAAGGTGTGTGTTTCAAGGGAAATAAGTCACCAGAGAAAATTCTAGACAATTGAGGCCTTTGCTCAGAAGGTTAGGTTGTGTCTCCTGCTGAGGAGCTCTTGAGTATCCTTGAACTAGGTTTTTAAAAAAAAAAAAAAAAAGATGTCTGAAGAGCGGACCAGTATTATGAATTCATTGAGCACGTGATACACAATTTGCCAATTTAGCAATATTTTAAGTCCTCCGTGTGTGAGCCTGATGCAAAGTATTTTCTGATTCTTCCTTTTCAGTTAAAAGTTCTTCCTTTGAAGTTAGTTCTACCAACTAGACCAATAGTGTCAAATAGAAATATAATGTGAGCTACATGTGCCATTTTAAATTTTCTAGTAACCACATTTAAAAAGTAAAAGAAAGAGGTAAAATTAATATTACCAATATATCTTTTTAGTGTATATCCAAAATAATACCATATTAACGTGTAATCAATCTAATAAAAAACATTGAGGGGTTTTTTTTTTTACATTTTTTCCTAATGAAGCTTCAAACTCCAGTGGCGGCGGGGAGGGGGGTGGGTGTCATCAAGATGGCGGCCTGAGAGGAGACCCTTGAAACCTCTCCTAGAAAATACAACAGATATAAAACAAAATCCGACCAGAGGATCCCTAAGCAGGGCAGAACCTCAGCTGAGAGAACCACTCATCACAAGAAAACACCTAAAAGTCAGAGAATGGGGGGCCAGCAGAGAGAGGGGAGGAGGGCAGACGGGACTGCGGTTCACAGCCTGCAGCCTGGCGGAAGAGGGAATGAGCTGGGAACCTGGAAACACTGGCTGAAGCGCAGCACGATGCCGGGCAGCTTGGAAACAGAATTGATAAGGACAGAGGCACGGGCGACGGAAGCCAGAGCAGCCCTGGTGACCTAAGGCCTGAAGTACGGGCTTGGGGGACTTACTGCCTAAGCAGAGGTGTCTTACACTGTGCCTTAAATGGCCCTGGGCAGACTAGGGCTGCAGCCAGAGCACCCGTGCAGGGGTCAGGTGCGGGCCTGGAGGAGCTCAGAGCTGGGAGCCGAGGGCCGCAGCAGCACTGACCCAACCACAGGGCAGCCCCAGGTGAGCTGGAGACTGAGAGCCAGGGGCTGTGGAAACTCTGACCGGAAAGATCACAGTCCTGGGCGAGGATCAGGCTCGGGAAAAGGGAGAAGGAGAGACACAAAGGTGAGCACCTGCAGCAGCCCTTTCTGCTCTTGGTGGGCAGACGAGATTGCGTTGCAATTGAAACCAATGCCCAGGACAGGATGCGATCTCCGGTCACGTAGCAGTTGCAATCAGCACTGCCCTCACAGCCAGTACCATAAAAAAGTCACACCTGCTCTTTTCCCAACAAACCCCGCCCCCCCACCCTTCCAGCTGAAACCGGCCGGGGTTCCGGGGGGCGCTCAGGGAAACTGCACCACACAGGCATAACAGCTCCAGCCTGCACTAGGATTCGGAAGCATAGAATATTATCACCCCCAAAAGAGGTGCACTGAGATTAAGGCAACTGTAGAAAAGCCCACCTCCCAGGGAATCTCCCAATGTGAGAAGACTGAATAAACAAGGGAAAATATTGTAAGACACAGCAGCAACACCAACTGGGAAGTGAAAGAAAGACCTCTTCATATTTGCCAGGAAAAGCCCTTATGCCCAACAAGAGAAGTGAGTACCCTAGGGAACAAAGCTGCACGGGAAAAAACTGAAAATTCTCCAGAAAAGAAATTGCAAGATATGGAATAATATGATCTAAATGACACAGAATTCAAGACTGCAATTCTAATAACACTCAAATCAAAGAAAATTGGCAGAGCACACAGAGGGAACTCAATGATCTCAGAAGGGAAATCTGTGAACAAAAAGAACACTTTAACAAAGAAATTGAAACTATGGGAAAAAAATACAGAAATTCTGGAGATCAACAATGCAATAAAAGAAATGAAATCAGAATTAGCTAGCGTAGGAAGCAGGGCTGACCAGATGGAGGAAAGAATTAGTGGTTTAGAAGATAGGAATATGAAATTTTCACAGAATAAAGAAGAAGGAGATTTAAGAGTCAAAAGAAATGAAAAAACTATACAAGGCATATCCGATACCATTAGAGAGAACTATATGAGAATAATAGGAGTCCCAGAAGGGGCAGAGCAGAAATCAAGGACAGCTGACTCAAACAAATAGGAGATGAAAACTTTCCAAACCTTTGGAAAGAACTGGAACCCCAAATTCAAGAAGAAAACAGGACCCCTAACTACCTGAATTCTAGCAGACCTTCTCCAAGGCACATGATACTGAAAACGTTAAAGTTCAAGGACAAAGAAAGGATCCTGAAGGCAGCCCAGGAAAAGAGGATTGTATCTTATAAAGGAAAGCCCATCAGGCTGTCATCAGATTTCTCAGCAGAACCTTTACTAGCCAGGAGGGAGTGGAATGAAATATTCAAAATGCCAAAAGAAAGAAATTACTAGCCAAAATAATTTTCCAGACTTATCCTTTAGATATGAAGGAGGAATAAAGAGCTTTTCAATTAAAATGGCCATATTACCCAAAGCAATATACAGATATAATGCAGTTCCCATCAAAATTCCACAGACATTCCTTCAAGAAATAGATAAAAGAATCATCAGATCAAATGAAATCACAAAAAACCCCAAATTGCCAAAGCAATCCTAAAAAACAAGAATGAGACTGGAGACATCACACTTCCTGATTTGAATCCATACTACAAAGCATCAATAATCAAAACAGCTTGGTATTGGCAGAAAAACAGACACACAGACCAATGGAACAGAATCAAAAACCCAGAAATAAACTCACAAATATATGGACAGATAATTTTTGACAAAGGAGCAAAAAATATTCATTGGGGAAAAGACAGCCTCTTTGGTAAATGATGCTGGGAAAACTGGAAATCCACACACAAAGGAATGAATCTGAACTGTGAACTGTCACTGTATACCAAAATTAACTCAAAACGGATTAAAGACCTCCACATAAGACCCAAAACAATAAACTGTATAGAAGAAAACACTGGTACCAAACTTATACACCTCAGATTCAGGGAGGACTTCATGGACCTGACCTCAAAGGCAAGGGAAGTAAAAGCAAAAATAACCGAATGGGACTATATCAAACTAAAAAGCTCCTGCACAGCAAAAAAAAAAAAGAAAAAAAAAAAACACATCAAAAAAGCAAAAAGACAACCAGTCAAATGGGAAAAAATATTTGCAAACAATGACTCTGATAAGGTATTAATATCTAAAATATGTAAAGAACTCGTGCAACTCAACAACAACAAAAAAAAAACAATCCAATTAAAAAGTGGGCAGAGGAACTGAACAGACACTTTTCCCAGGAAGACGTACAAATGACCAACAGATACATGAAGAAATGCTCAACCTCATTGGCTATTAGGGAAATGCAAATCAAAGCCAAAATGAGATACTACCTCACAGCTGTGAGAATGGCCATTCTCAACAAGACAAGGAATAACAAGTGCTGGAGAGGATGTGGAGAAAAAGGAATCCTCATACACTGCTGGTGGGAATGAATGCAACCTGGTACAACAGTATGGAGGTTTCTCAAAAAACTTAGAATAGAATTTCCATATGACCCGGCAATTTTTCTTTAGGGTATCTACCCAAATAACTTGAAAACCTCAGTATGCAAAGATATATGCACCCCAATGTTCATCGCAGCACTATTCACGGTGGCCAAGTCATGGAAACAACCAAAATGTCCTCTGACAGATGACTGGATAAAGAAGCTGTGGTACATACACACAATGGAATACTACTCAGCTGTAAGAAAAGATGAAAGGGCCATTTATGACAACATGGATGAATCTTGAGACCATAATGCTAAGTGAGATAAGCCAGACAGAAGAAAACAAGAACTACATGATTCCACTCATATGTGGAACATAAAATTGAAAGCAACAAAGAAACAGAACTCATGGACACAGTCAATAATTTAGTAGTGACCTGAGGGTATGGGAGGAGGTGGGTGGAGGAGAAGAGACAGGGACAGAAATATATGGTGATGCAAAATCCAGTGTGTATTTTATATTTACAGCACATGTCAATTGGGATACTGAATATTTGGTAAAGTGAAATGTAGTCCTACTAAAACAATAAAGTTATACTTAAGGAAAAATATTTTTCATCATTTTAATTTTTACATTTGAATTTAAGCTAATTAAAATGGAATAAAATTTAAAATTCCATTCTTTGGTCACACTGGCTTCATTTCAGGTGCTCAGTAGACACGGGAGACCAGTGGCTACTTCGCTGGACAGCATGGACCTACCTTCTTACTCCTCTGGATGTAGTCACCAGAAGCAACAGCAGCAGCACCTGCAAAATCTCAGACCCCTCCCACCAAATCTTCATTAACAAGATTCCCCAATGATGCTAAACATCTCTAAAAAACAAATCTCTCCAATGAAGAGCTCCAGAAACAGCAAATGAATGAAGAACTGTGAGAGCTTGGGAAATTTGCTGCCAGAGGGCGAAGCCAGGGATTGGTAGGGTGTGTTCTGTTGAGAAGCGGTTCGTTTCCCACAAAGGCAACCATGGCTGTTCTGTTGTGTGAACAGACACAAAGCCTAGAGCTGGCTCTGCTCCCAGGATCTACAGCGAAAAATCTAAGCTAATTCCATGATTCACACAATTAAGGCAGCTGCACTCTCACCATCATATGTACTTGAAATGGCAGCTTTAGAAGCCCTGAAATGCAGCTGTGAGCAGTCTCTCTGCTCCCCACAAGTGAATTTAAGGCTGGACCTTCCTGGGAGACCCCCAGGAAGATCACCCACAAGAGGGGCTTGTGCTGTCCACCACACTGCCCCCTAACCCCGAGATCCCACACAGGCACTCTCAATATCCTCATTATATGGGAGTTGGTCCAGATTCCCCCAGAGATTCAAAGCATGCTGCTTCACCGTGCTAATCCTTGCTTGGTTTGTATTTCACAGCGCTCGGCAATTGGGGGGCATCTCAATATACTATTTGCTTGAGGAATTCATTGTACTAATCTAACATAGAAGCTCATTCTTGTAATTCAGCGATCCTCAACGCAGATTGCACATCAGAGTCATCGGGGGCATTGGAAAAAGTACCAATGCCCAGGCATCACCCAATTCTTTTTCTTTTTTTTCTTTTATTTTTCTCACTATGTTGAAAACCATGTTAATTTTTTATAGATATAACATTTTATAAGGCATCATCCAATCTAATTAAATTGTATCTCTGGGAAGTAATTTGTTGAAGACCTTTCGGTGATTCTAAAGTGCAGCTGGAGTTGAGAACCGCTGGTGCACTTAGGAAGAGCCCCAAGCTGGCAGGGAGGTGCCTCACGTCCATGCTTCTCAGTCTTTAATGTACATACAGATAACCAGAGATCTTGTTAGAATGCAGATTCTGACTCAGTAGGTTATGAGGGTGAATAAACCTAACTTTGTGTACAGGTGTGTCCCTGGAGGCATTTGCTCAGTGATCATCATCAGCGTTTTTCCAGCTCTGCTAACAAGGTTGAGTCAAGCACCCACTCCTTCCTCCTCCTCGAAGCCTTCCTCCGCACCTCCATCCTCACTCTTAAGCATCACTACTTTCCCTGATTTCCTAAAGGCATTTTCTGCAATAACTGCTCTTTATCATTAGCTGCTTCTCATATGCCCTTGTGCTATCTCCTGTACTAGAGTATGGCTCTTCGGAGGTAGAACTCATACGTCATGTTATTTTTACAATGCCCACTGCACCCAAAAGTGTGCCTTACACATAATAGGTTCTGCCTAAATACTTCGTGTTAATTGAAACATGGAATGTCTGATGTGAAAGTCTTTTAAAAGATTCCAAGGATTGAAAAATGCAAGGTGTTTTTCTTTGTTGAGTTGGGAAAAGCAGCTTAGGCAGACGAGGAGGTAGAAGAGATGGGGAATTTAGATTTCTATGTTCGCTTTTTTCACTCTGGATGGAGTAGTTGGAAGGACTGTTAGTAAGAGAAACAGAACTTGCTAAATTCCAGTTCAGCACTCTTCCCATTTCACATGCTTTCTCTGTGAAGATCATCGCCAAACAGCTTGTGTGATTCCTGCTGTGATTCCAGAGTGCCCAGGTCACCAGGGAAACACATCAAGTAACATTCTAAATGTTCCAGAGAACCTTTGAGGGGGAGCCAGCCCTGCAACGTCTTCGTGAGTCACTGGGAATTCTCCTCTCCGCATGGGTTTCTTCATAGGCGTGCAGCACTCTCTTTCCACTGTTTCTCAGGAAGCACAGAGAAAGCCTTCAGTACTTAGAATGTTTTGAATTTTAATATCAATATGTAGCAATACAGTAACACCCTCCAGTTGTCTAGAACTCAGACTGTGATAGTCATGACCATCTAGAGCACAGCCATGGAAAATCACCTCTGAGCAGTGAGGGAACTAGCTGTCATGACATCACCACATACGAGGGCTGTCCGGAAGGTAGCCAGCTGTGTAATATGAAACGTAGAGACATTAATGGCTGGATTGTTCCCAGGCCGCCCTCATATACTTAAGATGCTTCAACTAGAACAAATGACTTACAAGTATGTGGAAAATAAGAATAGATTTCAGGTTTAGCAGTGTTCATCATTTGGACTTCCTAGGTAACAACAGTTAAAAAAATGACTAACAATCACACCTGACTGTGAAGGCGAAAATAGTAACAGCACATTACGTAATGCTTACTCTGTACTGGGCCCTGTTCTAAGAGCGTTACATACCAGCTGTGCCAAAAAAAGTACACACGTTTTAACCGATGTTATCTATGTGTTACTTTTCGAAGTTGAATTGAATTACCATAGACATGTGTAATATGACGTTCACACAAAAGATGGCACTAATCAAATGAACGCTTGTGTCACCATGCGACAGCCAGGACAAAGAAAATGGTGGAAGCACAGCTGTCACTCGAGGAGCATAAGGCCCTTTTGAAGTGGTATTTGACATTCGAAAACATTATTTGAGTTTCCCCCGTGTTCCCCTGACTTAACACCCCTTGACTTCTACCTATCGAGGACCTTAAAGGATGTGGTGTACCTAGAAAACTGGCTACACTGGTGGTACTTCAGCAAGAAACAGCATGAGCAGTGATACAAGTGGACACTTTGGTCATCATTGCTCAAGCAGTAGTTCGCTGTAATCAGAAGTGTCTGGACGCTGATGGCAACTACTTTGAGCACCTCTTGTAATTGCAGCAGTCAAACATTACTTGTATTCATCTTTTGTTATCTGTATATATTGATTATTACCATTTTAATACAGTTTTTCCCTTTCTTAAAATGTGTATACATTTTTGGCACCCTCTGTATATTATTAGGTCATTTAATCTTTACAATAACCCTACGAGATACTATTATTCTCCCCATTTTATAGTTGAGGAAACTGAAGAGGTTAAGTGTTGCCCAAGGTCACATAGATTGTGAATGACGAAGGTGAGACTGGAACCCAGGAGTCTGGCTCCAGAATCTGTACTCTCAGTCACTACCCAGTATTATCAGAAGTTATTTCCCAGAAACTTTCATCATTTGTCAAAGCAACTCTCAATATGAGGAATTGTTATTATGATAAACTTTGTTATTCCTGGAAAATAATTATTTAATTAATTAATACTTATGAAATAAACAAAGCTGAAGTGAGAGCATGAATATCACCAGCAAAATAGTGATGTTACTTAGTGTAGGGGCCAGTAGTTACACATAATTCAATATGATGGTCCCTGTTCTTATGCAAAGCCATTAAAAAGGTCATATGACATTTGACAAAGTCCATTAATGATTCAAAAAATCATAATATATTTTGGGAAAAATAATGTCAAGAATTTCAGTTACTTGGAAAATGCAGTTATGTTAATCATCTCATAATCTGTGCCAGATAAATGAAATTTTGTTGCCTTAATTTTCAACTTTCATAAGGGCAGAAGAGCTTAGTGTGCAATGGTTTTCAAACTGAAAGTGGTGACCCATTAACATATCAGTTTACCAAGTTGCAAGTAGCATTTTATATAAACTAAAATAGAATAGATCCGAGTTCATAGCAGGCATTGAGTTCATATGTTTTGAGATTTTATACACACACACACACACACACACATAAATAAATATCTGCATACTGGGTCATGATGTAAAAAAAAATATCTCTTCCTGAGGGTCACTTTCAAAAACTTTGAAAAGCTACAAGTGTAGTGGTCTAGATGACAGACTCTGAAGCAAGACTACCTAGTTGGAATCAGAGCTCTGCCACTTACTAACCAAGTGATCTTGACCTAGTTA
This sequence comes from Lyroderma lyra, assembly GCA_004026885.1. Lineage (NCBI taxonomy): Eukaryota > Metazoa > Chordata > Mammalia > Chiroptera > Megadermatidae > Lyroderma > Lyroderma lyra. Next base: position 104,935 of record PVJL010000451.1, on the reverse strand, counting down.
TTTTATTGCTCTGTGCCTCAGTTTCCTCGTTTCTAGAATGGTGAGAATAACATTATCTACCTCATTCTGTAATTATGAAAATTAAAGGAATTAATATGTGTAATGTGCTGTACAGTGACTGGCATGTGGTAACTTCAAGAAATCTTAGTTACTATTACTATACTGTTATTCCACTCACGTCCTGTTTTTGCCTGAGAAGAAGACTGGCAAAGCAGCTGTGTTGACTGCAGTGACTTCTTTCCAACGTGGCAGAATTACATCTTCACATCTCTCATCAAACCTTCCAAGATCATGAATATTCTGTTCTATACTATTGCTTTACACAAATATAAAGATATTATTATATCCCAGATACATTGAGGCTGATCTGTCTGTCACCCAGAGAGTTTACGCAAAGCCTGTGAGGGCAAAGCCTAGGAAGTGGACTAACTCAACTCAAGTAGGATCACCTTCTCTTGTTTATTATTTGTGGAAGGAACATTACAGTTTCACCATACTTGGCCTGGACCAGTGTGCTTGTGCAATCTTCAGAACATATGAAAGCTATTCAATTGACAGCAAGTATTTCCTCACTTTGGCTTATGTTCAGCAGTAACCATTCTTTATTCACATCAGGGTGACTGAGCCTGCTGTGACTTCTCTTCTAAAACTGACCCTTGATTGACTGCATGTGCATATTTCTTAGCAGAACCCAGATCCACCAAAAAGGAGCCGAAAGTTATATGGTCCAATGTGCCTCCTACCTTTCTCTCATTACAATATTTCCTCTATTATTGTTCATGCACATATAACCACATATCCAGGCTTGGTCTTATAATTATTTTCATCTTTTGGGATTAAAACCATGTTTGAAGTTCATTTATCTATCTATAAAATTGTGTTTCTTAGTATGTCTTTATAAGGGTTAGGTCTTAATTACAGTAAGAACTACAGTTTTGTTTTTTCTTTTCTTATTGTTTGTCTAATGCTGCCCAACTCAAAAGGAAATTCTCAACTGGTTGTGTTTGGTCACACTTTGGTCAGAGGGCAAGGTTCTACCTTCAAGCCTCTACATACAAGGTATCAAGTCCCCAGTTCTCTGTTCAGGGTGATGATAAGTGTCCGGGACTGTTGACAGCAGATGGTCCATAAGACATGGTTCGTGGAGGTTCCACATGCAAAGGCAGATGGCTGCAGAGTGCCTTCACCTCCACAACCTGGACCTCTGAAGAAGGTTTTCCTTCCCTTTTAAGACTTCTTTCCCTCCAACCACCCCTTCTCACTTCAATTTCCTTTCTTCTTCCTTCTCCACTAACCAAATGGCTTTTTGGAAGATCACAGCTAAATAGGATAAGAGCCAGGACTAGAACAAATCTCTCAATTTGTAATCTGGTGTGTTTCTCTTCTTACCTTCTGTGTAAAAGATCAGTTAGAATGCGAAATATTCTCTCTCCTCAAACCTGCAAGCATTAACATAGTTGTGGTTTAAATATGTTTTATTAATCACTGAGTTTTCTGGAAAAACAAAAAAAAATACTGTTTTCAATGCTTCAGCTAATAGAGAAAGGAATGTCTCCAGGTACTCTAGTCTCTAATAGGTGCTGCCTAATGAAACACACACCTTCTTCACTACATTCATTTGTAACAGAAGATGCCAGCTTAGGCTGACCAGATGTACCATTTCAAATGGGACAGAAAACAACAGTACTGACCCATTTCAAATGTAGGTATGGTCAGCCTACTGACATCTTGAATTCAGCCCAGTGAGACATACATACCATTTGAAATGGGACAGGACTGTTGTTTTCTGTCCTGTTTAAAACGGTACATCTGGTCAGCCTATACAGGCTCCTACACGTCAGTGACCTGAGAGGGGCCTTAAATGCTGACCACCTACAGAAAGCTAACTGTCTGCTCCTGGTGCCAAGCCAGACCCCATCCATGCCCCCACACTCTTATAAATCTCTTAGTTCATACAGGAAGGAATATTTCTTACAACAGTATGACCATGGAATTTTATTAAGAAAAAAATCTGCCACCCCAGTACATGTTTCCAGGGCAGAGGGCCTATCTATCATCAACTCACGATTTCCTGAAGATTTATTTGTTTTGTGGCCAGACTGTTCAGGGCAGTCGGTGTTAGAAAGCAGGGACACATTTCCCAAGGCTGAGTTTCTTTGCTGTATGAACCTACTTGGGTGTTAGTACAAGGAAAATGGAGTGCTTTCCCCAGCACTGTAGTCTCTTCTCAGCCTGCCTATTTTCCTACCTGGGATCCCACCTTCCTCAGCCCCCCTGGAATGGAAACTCCACAAGGACCGGGACAGTGTCAGTTTGGTTTCCTGCTTTATTTTTAGAACAGGACATGGCATAAAATAGATGTTTTAATATGTGTTTGTTGAGTGCATGACTGAATACTGGACTTGTTTAGAAGGTTTATAACATACCAGTCCTTATGAGTTTGTCGACAGAGGAAAAAAGGTATGTTTAATTCAGAATACCAGATACGTACCCGGAACTTGGAATCAGCAGTTTTTATGTATTTGTACGCTATTTATTTTTAAATTAAATTTCAAAGTATTTATAAAGACATTTTAAGATTGAGACCCTCCCTATTGAATTAAGAGTTTGAAGTCAGAGAACAAATGTATTAAGTTTACCATTGAATTGAAGACTAATCAGATAAGGAACAAAAAAGAAAGAAAGAAAAAGAAACTTGACCAGCTCCAAAATGGTCACAGAAGTCAGAAGAACAATGAAATTGGTATACAAAAATCAGTATTGCCTCATTCTTGTCTGTTGCACATCCATAGCTGCAGATTTCATAAATGCACAGGAGTTTGGGCTAATTTCCTAACATATAGGAGGCATTCTCCCTACCCATATTAGAATTGACAGAGATGTATGCTAAGTTGTTTACAGTCGAAATCCATTCAATGAGTTTTCTGGCTGAAATCTTTTAAATGAAGAAGTCAGATGAGGACCCTCAGCTCATGATCAGGTACAGCCTAGAAGTTCATGGGCATTAATATCTTCAAGATAACCCTGAACCAGTGGGTGATGGGAATTGATAGGTACATGCCCAGACTCTCATCCTTGTCTAGGACATGGTAAGGTGCCCTACAGGTTCTCAGAGGAGCTTCAGAGGGGTTGGGCCCCAGTTGGCCACCATGATAACCAGCTGAATAACACACTTTATTATCTTCTCCCTTCTCTTCCCTCAATCCTTTGCCCTTGTGTCCAGTTCCTGGAGTCACCTTCCAAATAAACTACCTGTACCCAAATCCTGATCTCTAGCTCTGGTTTTTAAACAGTCCCTAAGAAATAATGTTTGAAATAAAGACAAAATGGTTTCTCCCTGGAATCAAGGGCGGGCAGAGAAATAACTGACACACAACAAGCTCGGAAACTGATTTAGGTAAACAGCGTCTCTGGAAGAAGTGGTTCTTCTCTACCACTTCAAACGTGAGTCTCATTAAAATCCTCCTGACTTCATGCCTTGCCTTTTCTTTTTATTCTGCAGATTCTTCTGGGAAACTGAAATTCACCAAGTGCCGTTCACCTGAACTAGAGACTTTCACATGCCATTGGACAGATGAGGTTCATCGCAGTTTAAAGAGCCCAGGATTCATACAGCTGTTCTATATTAGAAGGTACAGGCCTTATGCTTTTTTACTTTTATCTCCAGTAACTTAGCCAGCTCAATCAACACAACGTAAGTTATTTGTACAGGCACAACGAACTAAACCGAACAGAGAAAGAGCAGAGGTGGGCCCACGTGATGAAAATAGATTTCCACCACCCTAATAGTCACCCAATTTGAACCTCAGCAAAAGGATAAATCCACAGGTACGAACCTTTCCGAGTATGTCTGTCCCTTCCCCATCATGCATCAGGGCCACATACATTTGCCTACAAGCCTCATCTGCACAGCCCAGGCCTTTCGGTAGCCCTAGTCCAAGCCAACAGAAGTGGCAATGAAAGTGACCAGGTGGAGGGAAAATCTCAGACATATTCAGAAGGATGTCATTAGTTTGGATCCTACTGGAATTTGGAATCCCAGGGGTGGGGGGGGGGGGGGGGTTGCGGAATGTCACATCTTCAAACTCCCTAAGTAGGACCTCATGATTACTGCCAACCCAAATTGGCAAAATCAGTGTTTTGTGTTTTTTTTCTATAAAAATGTAATTATTGTGACTATCTTACCCAGAATAACATAAGTCCTCACCCCGTTTATCTGGGAAGGGTAGAATGGAAGAGGTTAGGAGTGTCAGGACTGGGCTGCACCAATTAGTATGCAAAGTGTTGGACTGCACACTCTCCACTGACACGAAGAGGACAGCACCAGGGCACGTTCTGGCTCTTGTCATTGTTTCCTAGAATTTAGTTCCCAAGTGGCTCCTGGGACTACAGAATCCTGACCCACAGATAAAACAGTGACACGGTTTCATGCAGAACCACAGTCATGAAGGCAGGGGGAGCAGAAAAGGGGGCGATCACCTTGCTTTCTGGCCTGGCCTTGGTAACTAAAGCACAAGGGAACCTCAGCTCATCACTTGTCACCAGGACAGACGCAGAGGGGTTGCCATGCTTGGCTGGTACTGCTCCCCACCAGGTGAGCTGGTAGGAAAGGCTGAATCTAGCATGGTCTCCATTCCAGGGTGGCAGGAAATTCTGAACAGCCTCTGCCACCCTGGAATGGAGACCATGCCAGATTCAGCCTCTGAGCTTAGAGGGGACTCAGGACGAGTGCAAATCACAGGCACCACACAGGGCGGCTCTGAGACCTGTCGGAGGTACTATGTTCTCAGCTCCTTGCCTGCAAGGGCCTCATTTCCAAAGGAAGTAGATGTGTGAAGACTCAGTCCTGAAGGCTGTATCCCTCACCTTGGCCATCCCCCAACCCACCCCTCCTCAACACGTTATCCTGGCCTTTTAAAATAAAGTGTGTTTTCCATGCAGGGTTGTCAGGGCGAGAGGGGGATGGGAAGGGAGAAAGCACATTGTCACTTCCTTTTTCCTAAGGAAAAAAATTAAATTTTAAGCCTAACGCACATGACCTGTGTGTAGTAAGAACAGTTACCCTTAAAACGTTAGCGATGTCCTATAGATAGAAAACTTTTCTTCTACTTGCGCTTCTGATTTTTATTGATCGTCTCTTTCTCCAGTTCTCACTCCACATCTATCTCACGAGATAGACTGGAAGCAACTAGAGTACTTTGGAGAATAAGAGAAGGAGAAAATAGCTTCTGTAAATTGGCTTTGGTCATCTGTATAGAAGTGACCCAATGAAGGCAGGCAACAGGGTATCTGTCCTGTGAATCAGTGTGTCTTTTTGTCTAAATTTAATAGTTTAAAAATACATGTTAAATATTTATTTAAAATAAAATTCAACTTCAGTTAATGAGGGAGGCTGTTGGGAATTGTGTTTTTAACTAATTCTTCTTAATCCATCATACTTAAAGTGTTTTAAGTTGTTTGTTCTTTGGAGCTAATGGATTTGGGCTCATCTAAACAGGGTTTAGATGGGGGACAGGGTGCTGACATGCCCACATTGAGAAACCGTTAAAACACACAGAACTAATGTCCCTATAACAAATCCAGATCTGCTAAGCACTGGCCCACATCTTCAGGACATTTTAATACTAACTTTAATGCTATTGATTATGCTAAATACATTTGATATCCCCTCCACTGTTACATCTGGACAATCTTGTTAAACCATTTTATGTATAATCTTGTTAAATTCTTTAATGTACTCTTATGTAGTTTGAAAGTCAAGATAAAAATAAAGCACACTGTAGTTCAATCACCCACCTATCCCTAATTTTTAAAAATCCTTTTCCTACTATAAATGCACACACATATACACACACACTCACACACACACACACACACACACACACACAATCAATTTATTCTTGCTTCTACCATCCACCCACTTTCTTCCCATCAGGGATGAATCTCCTTCTCAGCCAAGGGTATGCAACTTTTAAGAATCTTAACTAGAATTTAAGCAACAATTCACTGTCTCAGACCTGGTGTTTCTGCCACTTTAATTACAAGTTCTTTCCAACAGCTGATGAGCAGCTGTCCCAAGGACCTCCTGATATTGCACAAGTTTCTTCCTAGTGCCAAACAGACCAGCCTGAGAAGCAGCTGTAAAGAAGGAAATGCGTGTCTTCCCCCAGCTCCTCAGCCCTTCCTTCCAGCCCCTGCCCTCCACACAGCCTGCAGCCTCCTCATCCCAGCACCCATCACCCCCACAGGGATGCTCACAACAGCCCCCCGGCACCCGGGCCTGCACCAGGCCATTCCTGCTGCCTTTTCCTCTGCCATGGATGACCTGACTTTGTGTCTCCTTGACTTATAAAACCTCATCTGAGCTGATAGCCTCGTGAATAATAAGGGAATCATGAATTATCCCACCCAAGTAACAATTGTACTTTAGGGAAGTTTTCCCCAGGTATTCCTTTGCCTCCTGCTTTGCGCACCACATTCACGCCCATGCTGCCTTACCTCAGTGCCTTTGGCCACTCTGATCCCTCCCTCCCTTTTATTGCCACATCTGTTAACTTTTACCCATCCTTCAAGATTACTTGAAATACCACCTCCACCTTGAAGCCTTCCCTGAACAGCTAGAGCAATCCTTCCCTCTTCTGAACTCTTAGGGGAGGGTAATGAGAACTATGTATGAGCACTTACCCATACTGCCTTGTAATAGTTTTTCAATCATGTCTCTGAGGCAGGAGTAATTCTTTAGATACATGTGAATCCCCCATAATGCCCAGCACAGTGTTTTATATATAATCAATGCTTGTTAAATGTCAATGGAATGAATGCAGGAGACCAAAAAAGTACTTGTAATCCCTGAGTCTTTTTTCTAGCCTCAAGATAGGAACCAAATCTTCTTAATCATTATATCCACACAGTGCTAGTGCTGGAGGTCATGCTTATATAGTGCTTGCATGGTAGGCTCCCAAAGATGGCTTGCTGAATGCATTCAGCCAGTCAGTCAGACAGATAGGACTTTGGAAAGCTGCTCTCACGTATTTTCTGTGTTCCTGCTGTGGGGGTGGGGGACTTGAGTCTGAGCAATCTTCCGATTGCTCTGCATTTTTGTCAGGTCCCCATGGCAGCAGACCAGGGAATTTCCTTTCCCAAAACTCTGACTTCCCTCCACAGTGGACTTCCTGGCATCTTGTTTCCAATCGTGACATATCCTGCTGTCCTTTAAGTCACCTGGGTCAAGGATGCTTTCTGTAGAGTGGGATAGAGATGATTAGCCCTGAGGTGGGGTGTAAATGTGAAGACGCAGCTTCTCTGATTTATTCAGTGTCCTCCATGTGTCCATCTACCACCCATGATTTGTTTAGTTGGTTTGTTTGTTTATTTTTATCTGATTCAAGATATAGGAAAAGAGGAACTTGTTCTTTGTAAAGAAACCAAAAAAAAAAAGGAGCTCATAAGCCAACAAGTTGGTTCAATTAATCCCATGTTTGTTTTCCCTTTTTTATATATAAACTATAATTAAATGTCCATTCATAATTACAAAACAAAAAAGAAAAATGCTTTCTGGGTTTCGAAAGATTTTTTAATTTCTGGGTTTATGCCTTTTGTCTCTTCTGGAGTTGGGGAGAAAAGGCGAGGATTCCCTGTTGATTCCCAGAAGTGTCACCTGGATGTCCAGTGTTAGAAGGGTCCTCAAGGCTCTTCATGGATTAAGGGAAAAAATCAGAAGTGTGGAGGAGTTCAGCGCATCAGCAACACTCCCCCAAGCAGAGGACAGCCGTGAGGCAACGTGCACAGGATGGTTGAGAGTAGGGTGGAGCTGATTTTCCACCTCAAGGCCACCCAAACTTTAATGTCACTCAACTTGGAGAGCACCATCAGCATGCCTTGGTTCCTTCCACCATGAGTTAGAGAAACACCCAGGTCTAAAGATTCACAGGTCTCTGGGAATGTATAGTTGGGGAGCTGCCTGCCTGCTGTGATTTAATGGACATTTTTAAACCCCCCTAAGCATCAAAACCTTCATTTGTCCAGTGGGGCTAACAAAGTGCCTACCAATGAATTACTTCATTTAGGAGCTGGCACATTGTATGCTGTCAGTGAACAGATGCTTCTGGTACAGGCAAAAGTGCCAAGTAGCCCCCATCGGTCTGCAGACACTGATGCTGCCTACAGATGGGATACTTCATGGCAACGGCACCTCTAAAGTGCTTACTTGTGGGTATTCGTGTTCCTATTCATGGCATCGGACTCCCAAGCACCCCGCTTTGATGTCAGCCATGGCATGATTTTGGGAACAATTTATCCTTTTTTACCCTCAATTTCAGGAGCACTCAAGAATGGACTGAAGAATGGACTCAAGAATGGACTCAAGAATGGAAAGAATGTCCCGATTATGTCTCTGCTGGGAAAAACAGCTGTTACTTTAATTCATCTTACACCTCCATTTGGATACCGTACTGTATCAAGCTAACTAGCAATGGTGGTACTGTGGATCAGAAGTGCTTCTCTGTTGAGGAAATAGGTAAATCACAGGTTTGTGTTTTACTTGACGTGGCTTTAGATTAAGTAAGCAGGGAAACCTGCAACGCCCAAGTGTTTTCATGTAGGACGACTTTGTCATTGTGTTCGAGGGGTGGGTGGGAGTCTACGGGACATGAGATCAGCTGGTGAACAGAGGGAAAGGGCAGGGGGAACTTAGGTTGGCTGTAACATAAAAGAACCTGGCAGCAAATGTCATAAAGAAAAGACTAGGAGCCTTGTGGAGTCTTTTCCTTGAGGAGGTCTTGCAGCTGGGTTGTGTTCTTGTGTTCACTTCCAAGAACAAATTCAATGTACTCTTAAGATCCCTTCTTTCCTAATTATTTGATATGATTATTATATTCAAATATACTGAAATATGTTGGCCTTTGATCTCTATCATCGTCATCGCTCTAATAAATGCCTAGATACTCTTTATCACAAATCACAGTAACTCTGGAATTTTACATTTACAAAACAGCCAAATCAGTTTAAAGACATGTTTATAAGATCTTAAGACAAACATTGGAGATAATCAGCTCAATGAACTAAGTGAAAGATCCAAACAGATTACCCCTTGCCCATCATGTGGACGCAAGAAGTGACACTGAAAAAAACTCAAACAACTGTAATTGGAATGTTCATGTTTAAACTATAGTAAATGTAAACAGCTAAATAGAAAAAAAAAATCAAAGAATGACTTTGAGTAGTTGACATTCGTTCCTTGACTCTATACACAAAAGCTTATTTGTTGCTTGTAAGAATTCCTTGGAGCTTCTCTCAGATGTTCTATTCTAGTATGTGGTTTCAGCCAACTGGAAGAGACTGAGAGAATGTGGCTAGAAGTTACAGACAGAAACAAGTAAATCTGATAGCCTGGCTTTGAGGACAATGATTGAGAAAACATAACAAGCAGAAAAGAAAACACAATTATATAGTTCAGAGATACTATTTGGTAGATGTCCTAACATCAGTAGGTATAACTACTGAGTAGCTAAATGGTAGTAGTAAGAAGACTGGATCAAGACCCATGTTCTATCCCTGTCTCTGCCAATAGCCAGCCCCACTTATTTAGCTGGTTGACTTTCACTGAGTGCCTGCCATGAACCAGTTTGGGCATTGTGCCTGGGTGCGGTAGCTACAGAACTAGAAAGATACAGTCAAGTTGGGGAGACAAGTATGTTAACAGATAACTGCAATAAACAATAAATAATTGCAGTACAACACAGCAGGTGCTGGACTCAAGCCGTGTGGAATGCATAGCAAGCCAAGGTGGTAGTCAAAGGCACAAATGGTTGCCTGGGCCTAAGGGATGAGGAAGGGCTGTACAGATGGTAACTCAGTGGGAGTTGCAAGGTGTACAAAACAGACTGTGTCTTCTAACAACTGCTAAGTTCCAAAGGTAGCAAACAACACAAAATGTTGAAGGATTCAGGAGCAGTTAGGCAGGCCTGACCGGTCGGCAAGAGAAATCATCAGTGGTCTTGTGTAGCCAGCAAAGGAATCTGGACTTTTATCTTACTGCCAAGGGGTGCATTTTTGGATATTTAAGCATGGAAATGACCTAAGGATAGTAATAGCTAACACATACAAAACACGTGTCATTGCTCAGGTATGATAACCACACCAGAAAGGTTGTATTATAATCTCCATTTTGTAGATGATAAAACTGAGGTTCAGAGCAGTTAATTGACTAGCTCAAGGTCAAACTGCTAGTAGGTAGAACTGAGATTTGAACCTAGGCAGCCTAGCTCTAGACTCTGTACTCTTAATCTCCAAGTTATACAGTACCCTCTGTCATGCTACTAATGTGTTCGAGAAATTCATCTTGCTGTGGTGTGGAGGGTAGATTGGGGTAGCTCAGACCAGAGGTGCAGAGGTAGAAGACTTTGTGATAATCAGGACAAAAGAGGAGGATGGGCAGTTACAACAGTACCAGAGAAGGCAGGAGCTGAGAGTGAGAGACAGCAAAGAACTGAGGTGACCCAAATGGATCTTAAGACGTCAATCACAACCCTGAGCATCCTCCTGTATTGCGTATGTATTCTACAACCTCACAGGGATGTTCTTTAGATTTAAAGTAATATATTAGTTAGACATTCATTCAGTTTATTCAGCAAATATTTTTTGAGTCTCTTGCTTGGACCAGGCAGTGTTCTAGGGATAGAAAAATGTCTGCTCTCATCAGATTTTATCCCACTGATGATGGAAAGAGACAGTACCATAAAGGAAAAAAAATAACATAAGGAGACCAGAAGTACTAGAGATGCAGCTTTTTAAAATAGAGTTACCAGAGTTAACTTCACAGAGACCGTGACCCTCAAGTAAAGGAGGAAATGAGAGGACAATCATGTATGTCAGAGGGAGGGGCATTTGCAAGAGGGCACAGCCAGGCTGAAAGATCCTGAGGTGGTAACATGACTTTGCTTACTCAAGGAACAGCTGGCACACAGTGAGCAAGGAGGAGAATGGTGAGACACTAGATCCGAGAGATGAAAGTCAAAGCTGTAGGACCCTTTCTGCCATTGCAATGACATTGACTTTCAACTTGGCGTGAGATAAGAAGTCTTTGGAGGGTTTTAAATGATGAGTGATGTGATCTAACTCCAGCGTGAAGATAATCACCATGACAACTGTATTGAGAATTGTATTTAGAATAAACTGAAGAGGGACAAAGACCAAAGGAGGAGACCATTTAGGAGGCTAATGTAGCAATATGGACAAAAATCCATGTCTAGGACCAGGTTATAGAGGTGAGGTGGTAAGAAGTGGTGGATTCTTGGATTATCTTGAAAGGACAGCTGACAGAATGTGAGGTGGTGAGAAAAAGATGAGACAAAGAAGAGTTCACCATTTTTATCCTGAGCAACTGGAGGGTTGGAATCACCATTAACAGAAAGAGGGGAAATGAGGGAAGAGCAAGTTTGGGGGAGAAAACTAGGCTTGTTTTGGAATATATTCAGTCTCAGATGGTTTTTAAACATCTCAGATGTCATTGTCAATTATGCCACATAGAAGTATGTTCAGAGGTAAGGGAGAAGTTACTATGCCTAGGACTTCCTCCAAAAGGACCCTGTTCATCTTTTAGAAATTTTTTCATCAAAAACTTTTTTTATAGTTTGGTCACTTAAACAGTTAAGCTTTGATTATCAAAGTTCAACTGTCCCCAACAAATCCAGAAAAGAAGGTTATTACTGTCAATATGTGACATATGTAGCTTAGCTATCTTGCAAATCCTTCCAATTTAATTTCTAAAATGTAGTCATGATTAGTCAAATTTGGACTCTATTTTTTTAAAAAAGTGGTGTCCACTCCACAGTGGCCAATAGCATGCTCTTTCCCAATAGTTGTTTCCTATCTGGTTGAATACAAGAACTACCTGCTTTGGCCACTAGATTTTAACAGCCAGTAAGAGCTCTTCACAGTATATATTATCTCTGATAACCCTGAGAACCCCGATTTGCAACACTGTCAGTGACCTTCTGCATATAGTAGAAAAGCAAGGAAATTTTACTCTGTGTCTACAAGTGACTTCTGAAAACCTCAGTGCTGATACCTAAATAGCAGTAAATCTATCGGGGACTGTCTCAAATATAAATTTATGTGAAGTTCCAAACTTCGGAGGCCATATTTCTCTTTATTACCCTTTAAGAAATTGTGGTCTTTATGGTCCTAACAAGCAGAATACAACAGACCTACCTGAGAATGCGCACTATGTCAGTAGGAACCAAGCAGAACACTATATCAGATTGTTCACATGGCATTAAAGTGCAAGACAGGAAACACTGACTCGTCACCATTTGGAAGAGCAATGTAGTCCCTTCCTTTTAAGCCATGATGCCATGTGGCTAGAAGACAACAAATGAAGGAGCATTTGCTAAATGTTAGGAAGTATTGCACTAGTAGCAATACATAAACAGTTTGGAAGAAAAAATATTTCTCTACCGCTCGTTCCAAAACAGCCACATCTTTAAAGACTGTAGGTCTTTCTGATTCTGCTCCTTCAGTTTTGAATTAAAATGAATTCCTTTGCCAAAATCCCAAGGCCTTAATTCTAGCAGAGCTAAAAGAAGTGGAAAGCATGGCAGATCTTTAGGAAAAGTTATACATCATATTTTAGACTTGAAAAGGAATTTTTTGCAGGGGCTTTATTAGAGTTAAAAGCAGGTCATCCTTAAGTAAAAAATGATACTCTTATGAAGTGAGAATATACTAATAGGAATATTAGAAAAATTAAGAGTAGGAATAATAAAAATGTGTAAAGTAATTTGGTCTCTTCAGAAGAAAGCCTTCCATTAATGTCCTGCTGTGTCTCTCTGCGTGCTAATTCTCCACTGAAATGCACAGTACAACCTGATCCACCCATTGGCCTCAACTGGACTTTGCTGAATATCAGTTTAACGGGGATTTATGCAGATATCCAAGTGAGATGGGAACCACCACCCACTGCAGATGTTCAGAAGGGATGGATAGTCCTGGAGTACGAACTACAGTACAAAGAAGTAAATGAGAGCCAATGGAAAATGGTAAGGTATCATTACATCTTACACTTAAAAATCTTTTGCATTTTCTTCGTTTAATTTCAATAACCCCCTCTCATGTATCATTAGACTTTCTTTTGACCTAATACCACATGCCCATGCTATATGCTTCGTGATTTTGTATTTGAGGAGAATGCATATAATCAGTAAAATATCATCTTGGAATTCTGCCCAACAGCAGATGCTTACATGGAGCTTAGGTGCAAGCCTGTGGAAGGAAAGGAAAACCATTTCCCCAGTCATCCTTGGTGTTCAGTCCCACTTTAGAACAAAATTGTAAACTTTAACCAATTGTCTGCCTTGGGGGATGTGGCTAAACATGGGAAGGATTGTGATCAAGGTTAACAGTGAGCTCTGGCTAAATAGTCTCCCATGATTTTAGTTGCTACTACTTCCTCCACTAAAATAAGTTCTTAAGTGACTCTAAGAGAGAAACAGAGGGAGGGAGTTTGTCCCTTAGAGGTTTCAGAAGGATGTTTTTGTTAAGTACCTCAGGAGAATCAAGCTAAGAGGATTTTATGTAGGCAAGTACCATGGCACTGGTTGACCTGTGAACTCCTCACTTCTTTGCCAAGTATGTGGGAACTAGGCACTTAGATAAATTCCACATGGCACAAGAAGAAAAATAGGATTATCATGCTGCTCCCAATATAACCAATTCTAAATCAGTCTAACCACAGCCCTGGCCAAGCCAAATGGTTACTGGCTGGTCATCAGGTCATGCCCAGCAGCCTGGCACAGCCTCACTCCCAGAATTTTAAGACACCAGGCCCTGTCCATTCAGTGAACTGCTCAAAAAAGAAGTTGATTTTTGTCATCGGAGAAAAGCTAAATTTGGAGTCGCTTTGAACAGTTAAATACCAGGCTTTGAAGTTCTGTTTTCAGCATCATTTTAATTTAGATATCTATTCTGTAACTTGGTGCAAAAAAAAAGCCTGGTTGGATGCTGAGTCAAACATGATTTTCTAAATTGAAGCTATTGTCCAATATTTATTCAGCAAGAAATTGAAATAACTACTGTGCACAAGGCACTGTTCTAGGTACCCCAAGGCAGTGGTTCTCAAAGTGTGAACTGTGGACCCCTGAGGGTCCCTGAGACCCTTTTAGAGAGTCCCCCAAGGTCAAGACAATTTTCACAATAATACTAAAATATTTCCTTGTTTCCTGTGTTGAAATTTGCACTGATGGTACAAAGGCAATGGTGAGAAAGCTACTGCTGCCTCAGCACACATCAAGGCAATAGTACCACACTGTGCCGACAGTCACTGTATTCTTCACCACCAAGCACCTGCAGTAAGAAGGAGGAGGGAGGGAGCCAGTTTCACATAAGAATGCCCTTGATGAAGCCATCGAAACAATTAATTTTATTAAATCTCGACCTCTGTGTACATAGCTTTTCAGTATTTCATGTGACAGATGAGAAGTACATGTAAAGCACCTATGCTTACCAAGGTACAGATGGCTGTCTTGAGAAAAGGCACTTAAAAGCAGCTGAGTTACCAGCCGAACTAGCTGCTTTTTGCATGGAATGCCATTTGGGACACCATGTTTACTTGAAAGAACTGATAAACAGATAAATAGTTATTTATATTTGAGTTGACAAATATTTGGTACATAGTCTTGAAAAAGAATAAAGTGAGCTTATCACTTCAAGAAAAATAATTGGTAGTATTTGTCATCAATGAAAAAATTAAGCTTTCAAGGGAAAACTTGAATTTTGAAAAACTTTCACGTGCAATCATGAGTTCCATAGCTTCCCAAACTTTGAAGACTTTCCTAATAAGATCAATGGTGATACTATTAGCAAAAGTACATACCTTTTATTATGCAATGTAAAAAATGGTTTTGTTTATATTGCATAATAAAAGGTGTGTACATTTAGAAAATCTGCATAACTCAGTGAATCAATATTTTCCAAATGACCAGTGCATGATGTGACCAAAATCACGCCTGGGGAAATGATCCATTCAAAGTACTAGATTTAATGGTAAATTTAATGAAACAATATGCAAAAGATTCATTGATACAGTTTCAGATTCCACACTGCAACTGACCTTTAAGAAAATATCACTTAGTGAGGTTGGGTGTTTGTGTTAAAGAAAAATATCCTCAATTATCTGAAAAGGCTGTTAAAATATCCTTTCTTTTCCTCTCTCTATGTCTGTATGAGACCAGATTTTATTCATGCACTTCAACCAGAACAACACATCCTAACAGATTTAACTCACAAGCCAATGTAAAAATATAGCCAGCTGCTATATATAAGCCAGACGTTAAAGAGATTTGCAAAAATCTCTTGAAACTGTGACCAATAAGTGTATGAAAGCTAAAATTCTGATTTACATCTTAGCTTTCGCTGGGCTGTCAAACTTCTTTTGCTTCAGGACTCCGTTACACTCTTAAAAATGTAAAACAACATCACTCTTCTCACTATAATTGTATTATTTTGGAAAGTCCAGTATTTTTTATAAAAATATATTAACATAAAAGCAATTTATTATTTTATTTTTTAAATAAGCATTTTTAAATGTTTTAGTTTCAGTTTCTAGCATGGTAAATTATAGGACCTTCAATAATTTTTAAGAGTGTAAAGGAGTCCTGAAACAAAAGAAGTTTGACAACCTAGCAAAAGCTGAGACTTAAATCGGAACGTTAGCTTTCGTGCACTTACTGGTCACTGTTTCAAGCCTGAACACCTCTGGCATGTAGTTCTGCCTCGGCCGAAGCACAGATGTGACACTCACCCTGAGCCAGATGCTGAAGAGCATGGGACTCAGTCAACTGACTGTCCAGGGCGGCCCCTCCACATGGCTTTTTTGCTCTTTTCATTGTACCCTGCTAAAAAGATCACATTAGACCATCCAAGGAGATTAGTTAATGTTTACTTACCTGTTATAAGTGAAGTCATACATTCACAGTATTTGTAAATTTGGTCATTCTCAAGGGTCTCAGACAGAGTTATCATGAATATCAAGGACCTATCTGGAAGAAACCCACAATCTAATTGGCTATGAATAAGTGTCAGAAGCATTAAAAGAAGAGAGGTTTGTCAGAAAGGAGAAAGCTAGTATTTGTTGCTTGTATCGAAATTCATGTTACTATTTGGCAATACTGAATTTGGTATTATTGTATTTTTTTTAATTAAATACAATTTGAATATAAAAGTAATACAAACGACCATGTAGTTGCTTACAACTATTTACCTGCTAAACTAAGTTAAGAATTTACAGGTTTTTTTAAGGACTTTGAGTGGGGCATAGAATTATTCACAAAGCATGGGCTATGTCTTCAGCACCCCACTGTGTACCTGGGATTGTGCTAGGCTTTGGAAATGTAAAGAATTATTTGTTAATGATTGTTTGCCCCCAAAGGAATTTGCAGTCTAATGTTGAAATCTGAGCAGTCAAATCTAAGAAGTAATATATGATGTGTATAATCTGGCAGCATGGCATAGGGAAAAGTGCGAGAAAGTCTCAGATTTTCAGCAATACTTGCACTGAAAATAGGCATTACCTCACGGGCAGGTGGCAGAGTTCAGTGTGACATTAGGAGCCGTGTGAGCAAATTTGAGTGTGGTGTGGCTGGTGCAGAGAGTTCAAGGAAGAGGAGAGGGGACCATAGCTCGAATCACCAAGAGCCCCTTTCTGGTTTTGTTATTAGTAAAAATCTGTAAAGGAATAACATTAGACTTTTAAAATATCTTAAGAAAAATAATTAATTTTATAATCAGATTCCTACCCTGAAAAAAGGCATTTTTGACATGCAAATATTTCACATATTAAGAAGCTTCCGTAAAAGATGCAAAATTACCACCCCATTAAAACATAGGGGAAGAAAGAGAGAGAGGTTTTGTGAGCAGAAACTAGCTGAGGTGAAAAGAAAATTTGGTTTAGAAACTGAAGGTCCAGCTTCTGACTCAGTAAAACAAATTATGAAAATCATATTTATGTGAAAAAAATCAGGAGTAAGGTGTTCTACCAGAAAACATATGCAAAGCACATGTTAAGTACGTGCTTTTTTGAATATTTGACTTTGAGGAAAACACCATCATTAATTGGGTCTGCTTCTTTGATAGCAACATGTTTTAAAGGTCTGGTAGCCTCACCTACCCCTCCCCAGGAAGGTAAAAGAATATTCTGGCCTTAAGGATGAGGGGACCTGATTACCAAGGAGCCCTGTGGCTTTTCTTCGCAGAACGTTCAATAGCTAACTTTTTGTAGTGGCTTTAAGCCTTCTAGAACAAGCAGATTAAGTATATAGTTGCCTCAAATAGAATTATTTATAAGTATAATTAAGGCAACTATGATTTTATGACTGACTACCCAGAATTTCCAAAGAATGACTATAATTTATTTTGGTGTGAAAATAAGTTTGGTTTTCTCTGTTCTTATAAATTCATATAAAATTATGATATCCCAAAGGGAAGGCCACATATCTGTAGTCTTCTTTATAGTTCTGTCATTTTCCCATAATAATTTTATTATGCTTTGATCTTAGAATATTTGACAACCTAATTCAAAGCTATATCTGTATGACTATAGAAAGACTTATACCTGTGCGTTTGTCCCAAAATAAATTTGAAGCCTATTATCCATTTAACAAGTGATTCTTTGTAAAGTTATTTGCCTTGATCTTTCTTTCCTTCAATACCAACCCCCACCTCCCTGTGCATTTTCAAATATACTTTAAAGAAATTCATTTTAAATACAAATGTGGAAGTACCTTGTAGAGTTTATTACATTGAGTTGTTGACTCACTAACCAATAAGTTTCATGTTTTGTCTTGAAAGATGGACCCTGTACTGTCAACATCAGTTCCCGTGTACTCACTGAGACTAGATAAAGAGTATGAAGTGCATGTGAGATCCAGACAACGAAACTCTGAAAAATATGGCGAGTTCAGTGAGATGCTCTATGTAACACTTCCCCAGATGAGCCCATTGACATGTGAAGAAGGTAAAAATAAAGATTAAAATGGCAACCAACATGGCTTTTGTCAGTACACAGTGATACATTCCCTATACTATTAGGATGTTGTCCAGATCAAGATATATTAGCATCAAATGTCAGGATGTGAGACCTTGAGCTCACTATCTATAAGAGGTGTTATTTGTCAAAAAGCAGGAAGATTATTTAGGTTTTGGATTATTTAATTCAGGAAAAGTCCTGGGGTAGATATTAATGGGACTTGTCTCTGGATATCAGAATTTCAAGTGATTCTTTCTTTGTATGTTTCTATAATTCTAAAAATTTCTACAATGAGTTATTTGCATTTATAATCAGAAGATGTTTCTCAAGTACACAATGAAGAAATTCTGTATCTGTAAGAATGGATGTATATGTGGCACCTAAGAGAAACCCTAATACTGAATCAGCACATGGAGTCAGAGGCAGACGCTGATTGGTTTTAGGAAGCTTGTGTGTGGCTTTTACCTGGAGAAGGCTTAATGTGTGGTGTGCCAGTTATGCTCAAGAACGACATGGAACATTTGAAGATCCTATAGAAGAGAAAAACAAAGATAATTAAGTTTAAAGAAATGAAAAATGAGGAATTCAGACTAAAAATTAAAAATTTTAGATACAGAAGTATAGAATACTGCTTAACAATGACTATTAACTGTATAAAATATTATCACTCTGAAATGAGAATTAGCTGTCGCTCATCTCCAGGGAAGAGAGAAGTTTACAGGGCCATGTGAGGAACTGAGATTTGTTCGTGAAAAAATCACAAGCTACAGAGAAATGAAATTTATGTTTCCATATTTAAAGTACAGGTAGAATTCATGATACTAGGTAGCATTTTAATGAAAATGTCTATAACTTCATTTTTTTTCCTAAGCTCTACTGAACAGGCTTGTTGCTCAAACAATTTGGTGTAATGAAATTCTGGTCTAAAAAGTATACTTGCCACACACTCTTTAAGCTTATTGTGATGGCATTTGATTTACTTAACATAATTTTTTAATTGCTTCTTCCTTCCATGTTAAAGAAAAAAGAAGATGGAGCACTAGCTTTCTATTGTGTTCCTGAATATGTCATTGATATAAAACTTTAAATACCACAAGATACAAATGGTATTCTCTCCCCCACTAATTCTTTATGATGCCCATAATATCTCCCTTGGGGATTTTAATAAATGAACAAGAAAACTAAAATGAGGAAAGAATATTACAGTATAAAAACTTACTTTTAATAAAACAACATTAAGATAAATTCCACCTTTTTTAATTAAAAAGCAGTTACCCTCCGCCAGGGTGGTAAGAATACTGGGAACCAGCCGCAAGGTGGCTGGTAGGCATTTGTTTTTCAGGAATAAAATAGAAATTTTACAAACAAGTCTCCCAAGTCTGCTACAAAGTCTACTAAAATCTGAGAGTAGGAGCCCTAGGAGTGACCTTACTCCGTCAAAGGAATTTTCTTAGCTCTAAAGTCATATGCCCTGCATTGTGTAAAAAGTTTCAGTCATGATTCAAAAATAAAAACTCTGCCCCCATCTTTTTGATAGATCCTCAATTTGGAGGATAAAAAAAAATCACCTTGAAAAGAAAAAGGTACCAACTAGACACTGTTTAAGCAAAGTGGTATGCTAAACAGCAACACTTTTTCCTAGAGTTGAAGCCTTTAATGACATGCCATGAACATATAAGATGCTTAATGAGGTGTTGCTTTTAGGAACATGGATTGTGCTTAAACTGTATGCTGTTTATCTTGATTTTTTTTTTAACGTGAAGGCATTTGACGAAATGTTGTTTGAACAGAAAATACTTCTAAATCATTGCATTCTGTTGCAGTGGTTATCAAATGAAATCACTGACTTTACTAGATGAATACAAATTAGGAAATACTTTTATATGAAAAAGGGAAGTGAAATGTAAACTTTAGTTATTCATAATCCGATGAGTAAAATATTGTTCTTCTGTATTTCAGATTTCCAGTTTCCATGGTTCTTAACTATTGTCTTTGGAATATGTGGGCTGTCGGTGATATTATTTTTATTCATATTTTCTAAACAGCAAAGGTAGGTGTGAAATAGTCTACCTTGATGTTTTTGCCAATTGTTTAGATTTCCACATGTAGTTTCCATTTGTTATTTGATATTTTCTTTTGTGAATCATGAGTGAAAATTTTAACCCAGAAAAACATCACTCCAATGATACAATTACTACTTTGTTGTGTTCATCATAGAGAATGCACAGGTTTAGTTCTATCTGGAAAGCTGTGTAGGACATTAAGAGGCTGAGGCTGTTTTCTCAGAGCAGCCACCTCACCTGTGCCAAGTCCTGAATAGGTAGTTATTCATTCAGGACCAAGAGACAACACCTTGCCCTTGACTGAGATTGACATAGTACTAATGCAGAAACAAATTTGGGTGGTCAACTAAAGCCACATAGATAAATCAACCTAATAGAACTTTTTAGACTTCATATGATGGAAATTTCATGTGAGTTCAAAATTTTGTTTCAATTATTATATTAGGGTACTTACAATTTGCTATTTCCCCTGCATTTGTCAACACAGCTAAAATTCTAAGTTTGAAGAGATTCTTTTCCGCATTTTCTTGGCGTCAAAAGACTTGGGTTCCAGGTATTATTCTGCCACTATGTTTGGGTATGTTTGAGTCCCTTAACTTCTGTAGGCCTCCATGTTCTTGGGGGTATTATGAGGATATTGGAGATTATATGACCTTTAAATTTCCTTTGAGTTGGAAGATCTATCACTCTATTTTTCATCCTGAAAGAAACTCAGTACGAACTATGAGAAATTTTAATACAAAATATAGGAAAAGTAACTGGTACTGATTGCCAGTTTTCTTACATTTAGAGGATCTTTAAAGTCTCATAAGTTAATCTGCCCTTCACCTATAGCTAGAGTCACCAACACTCCCAGTTTGTCTGGGATCTCCCTGGTTTTAGCATGAGACATCCTGTGTCCCGGCAAATCCCTCAGTTTCAGGAAAACCAGGATGGTTGGTCACCCAACCTGGAATGGAAGACAAGTTCTCCAGCTGAAGCCAAGAGGCATCTACAAATTGAAATAAGACCAATGTGGATATACTGCAACAGCTTTTTAATTTATTTTTTGAAGTTGTATAGCATTTATCAACAATCAAAACAGAATCATGTAGAAAGAATACTCAGAATGCTGGAGTTCTAGAGAATCAAGCATGCTAAAAGTTTCCAAGTAAATGCAGAAAGGGTTATTTTAATAAAGTGCCATCTCCAGTTTTATCATGCCAACCAATGGGAAGGCATAATTTGCTCTCTGGAATTTCCTTTTGCACCTAACTTTCTAGCAATACTTCTCTTTTACAAACACAACTCTTATAAAGCAGGAAAACCCAGTTTTTAATGGGGGAAAATTAGTAAATAAATATTTAGAATTTTAAGTAATTTATATAAGTAATGTCAGTGACAAAGGAGTCAAATTATTCTGTTGGTTAACTTGAATTCATTGATCTATACAGTTAAAGAGCTAATTTATATGTCACTACAATAGATAAAACCAGTATGTATATAAAGTAATTTACTTTTAACATTAGCTATCAATTTTGAGTCATTGGAAAGACCCATTAAATTCATTATGTACTTAAATTACAATAGCTAACAGTATTTCAAAGAAAAATTATCTTCTCAACAAATAGAATTTCAAAGAAAATACTTTAACCTTTGTCTAAAAGAGTGTTTTCTATAAATAATGAAGTTCTTAACTATAAACCTTGATCAAAATCACCAAATTATAAAATTCTTTTGAAAATTTTTTATACTTTTAAATTTCCTGTGCTAAATTAAGTTCTTTGAAGAAAACAGTATTTTTCTTTTATTTGCCCGTAAGTCTTTAATCATTGTCTAAATTTCCATGTTTTAATTAAATAGGAAATGGTAGAAAATAGTTGTCAGCACGTGTGGGAAGAACATGTAGTTTTAACAATTAAAATTGTTAGAATGAGGTGTGATGTCAGTCTTCTCCATAACCTTAGGGCTGTAAAAACCTTCAGGGCCTCCATGTATTTGGTTGAAGTTTTGTGAGTCCACAATCCAAGCCCTTTCTTAATCCAGATAATTGAGTCAATTCTAGCAACATTTATGATGTAATTTGAAGTTGAATGAAATGATAGCAAAATTATAAACACAGTTTCATGCCAAATTATCTTTATTTATACTCTTATTCCCACCATATGACCCATTTGCAGCCATTGAGTTATTACTAATCTGAAAATAATGATAATAATAACTGACTCCGCATAAAACTGAAGTGCAAACAGGCAACCTGAAAGCCAAATTCAGCCTACAGATCCATAATTTGTTATTTTATGTTATTTTGATTTTGAATTAAAGATTTTGCTGTGAAGTGTAGGGAATTTTCACACAAAAATTCAGATTTCCAGATTATCTTTAAAAACTACACGTTCTAGTGAAACTGGGTTGATATTCCTGCGTGACAACATACAGTGAAGCAGAAGGCCAGCTGTCCCATTAGGCAACAGCATATATTCTCTAGTTTGTCACCACCCTCCTCCTTCCCTGTGACAATGCAACTGGCTCACTTCATTCACTTGCACGGCCTGCCTGGGCCCTGTAGGACACAGGATTGGCCACACTGGAAGAAGGTCAACTCCATCTCCTAGAAAGCTAACTACTACACGTGCCCAAGTGTGTCATCCTCTTCCAAAATGAGAGGCACAAATAAAAGTCAAGCACTAGCCATCTGGGCTTCCTGTAATTGGGGCGACGTTACACTTTTGTATGTTTTTGAACATTTGAAATATTCAGTGAAAGATGCAGAGCCAATAAGAACAATGTGACAGAAGGCAAAGGCCTGGGTTTTGGAGTCGGGTCTTTGAATTTGAGCCCCAACTATGCCAGGTATTAGTGCATGTTTGAACATGTTCCTTAATTCCTGGATCTTTGCACAGATAATACCGTCTGCCTCTCTGGTAGTGTGAGGGCTACACGGAACGTTTAGTGAAGAGGAGGACAAACCTGTTTTAAAAGGGCCAGACACTTAGTTTTTAGGCTCTCTGACCATGTAATCCCTGTCATAACCACTCGACTCTGCCACCATGGCACGAAAGCAACCATATACGATATATAAAGTAATGAACATGGCTGTGGTCCAATAAAACTTTATTTACAAAAACGGCCGACTAGGTTTGGCCCACAGGCTGTAATTGGCTGACACACAGTTTAGTGCAAATACATGTCAATGCCTGGTTTATCAGAGACATTTTAAAAATGATTGTTATTATTAATAATTCATATTTTCCTACATCTTGTATTCATAAGTAGCAATTTGTTTTAATACTTGTTCCATTGAGTAAACCTAATGGAGGCTCCTCAGAGCAACTTATAACATGGAATCTGGCTTATTCCTTGGGTTCGGTAAAAAGGCAATAGAAGGATTCAAACAAGGCTTTCCCTATCGAATAGACTAGACTGCCCATTCATATTGAATAGAATGTCAGCTGGTATCCAAGAATCAGGTTACCATTTTTGCCCAATAGTGGCATTTCTGACACTTAGTTTTGTTTTTTTTTAATAGTAAAATGAGTTGGTTGGCATTTATAATTTCTGAGCTTTATTCTAGAGCAACAATCTTGATTTTAAAATATAAATTCTAAGATTGATATCCAAAATATATAAGAAACTCTTTAATTGAGTAACAAAAAAATTTGTAATCCAATGAACCCAGCAATTAAGAAAAGGAAGACACTAATTTGAAAAGATATATGTACCCCTATGTTCTTTGCAGCAATATTTACAATAGCAAAGAGATGGAAGCAACCTCGGTGTCCATCAAAACACAAATGGATAAAAAAGATGCGTACACACACACACACACACACACACACACACACACGAAAATTACATAGCAATAAAAAAGAATGAAATCTTGCCATTTGTGACAACATGGGTATTATGCTAAGTGTAAAAAGTTAGGCAGAGAAAGACAAATACCATATGGTTTCATTTATATGTGGAATGTAAAAAAACAGAACAAATGAACAAACAAAACAAAAACAGAGTCATAGAAACCGAGACCAAAGCGATGGTTACCAGAAGGGAGGGGGTGTGAAGGATGGGTTAAAACGGGCAGAAGAAGATAGCCAATAATATTGTGATAAGTTTACAAGGTAACAGATGATCACTAGAATTACTGGATTGATCACATTGTAAAGTATAAAAATATCAAATCACTATATTATACACATGAAACTAATATAATCAATGGAGTATTATATACAAACTATACTTAAACATTTTTTAATTTAGTAACTGAAAAAACTAGTTACACTATTAAATAATAGATAAATGATTATTCAAATGTATTCAAGAAATGTTTATTGAGCTTGAATTGTTATAAGTGCTCATGCTACAACAGGCTCAAAACAGGCAGGATGGGCATTGAAATGAATTATAGTAAAAAGATAATTTAAATATTTGGAACAGAAAATTTAAGTGCATCTTAGAATTGTGTATATAAAAATGCACACTGATTAGTTAGAGATAGTTCCAATTTAGTCTGTCTCAACTGAAATGAACCCTTCAGTGACAATGGTTATTGAATTCACCTTATGTAGTTTTATAATTAATGTGAGTTGTTTGGTGCAAACTTACCCCAGTCCACCTTCATCTGGCTCCATATGGATTGGTCCTTCCCCCTCCCTCCTCTCTCTCTCTCTCCCTCTCCCTCTCTCTCTCTCTCTCTCTCCCTCTCCCTCTCCATCTCCCTCTCCCTCTCTCTCTCTCTCTCTCTCTTTCTCTTCTCTCTTTCTCCCTTCCTTTCTTCCATCCTTCCTTCCTTACTTTCTTCATTTTCTCTGCAAATAAGTGATGAGATGTGCATTAAAATTACCTTTCTTATAACTGAAATGGAAATTGGCATCAGATGTAATTGAATTTCTCACTCCCAAATACTACTACTGGCTATTAATAAAAGACATTAAGGGGAAAAAACTATAGGAAAACCACATTTTATTTAAATTGACTTAAGATGAGGGCTTTTTTGTTGGTGGTGTTTTTTTCTTTTTCTTTACAGTTTTTCCTTATCATTTACTGCTTAATGTTTCCCCCTCCTTTTTTTGTATTTCACTTATAAAGTACCAGAATATTTGAAATAAGAGAATGTGCAGCTTTTAAGATATGTCAAACCAAAAGTTTATTTGTTTTCAAGGATTAAGATGCTGATTCTGCCCCCAGTTCCAGTTCCAAAGATTAAAGGAATTGATCCAGATCTCTTCAAGGTAATTAATAAATTATCTAATTAAATGATACCTGAAGAACATTGTCTTCTGTTGAGAGCTTTTGCAAACTACATTCCCTTTTTTCTGCCCTTTCTGGAGAAAAAAATTTTTTAAATATTGCATCTCAACATTATGAGACTGTCTTATATGTTTAAAAGTTCTTCACTAATATATTTTTTATTATATGATTCTCTTACTTTTGTTTTTGTTGCAACCATAATTAGTCTGTAAATGTTATTTGTTTAATCACTTAATCATTGTGAGTTTCTTTTCATAGGTCTTCACTTTCTTTGTTTTCTAGAAAGGAAAATTAGAAGAGGTGAACACAATCTTAGCCATTCATGACAACTATAAACCTGAATTCTACAATGATGATTCTTGGGTTGAATTCATTGAGCTAGACATTGATGACCCTGATGAAAAGACTGAAGGATCAGACACAGACAGACTTCTAAGCAATGACCATCAGAAATCACTTAATTTCCTTGGGGCGAAGGATGATGACTCTGGACGTACCAGCTGTTATGAACCTGACATTCTGGAGACTGAATTCAATGCCAGTGATGTGGGTGATGGTACCTCAGAGGTTGCACAGACACAGAGGTTTAAAGGGGAAGCAGATCTCTTGTGCCTTGACATGAAGAATCAAAATAACCCACCTTCTAATGACGCTACCCCTGCTACTCAGGAGCCCGGTGTTATCCTAGCAGAGGAAAACAAACCAAGACCACTTCTTATTGGTGGAACTGAGTCAACTCATCAAGCTGCCCAGACTCAGCTAAGCAATCCAAGTTCACTGGCAAACATCGACTTTTACGCCCAGGTAAGCGACATTACGCCAGCAGGGAGTGTGGTCCTTTCCCCGGGCCAGAAGAATAAGTCAGGGATACCCCCGTGTGACATGCATCCAGAAGTGGTCTCATTCTGCCAAGCAAACTTCATCATAGACAACGCCTACTTCTGCGAGGCAGATGCCAAAAAGTGCATCTCTGTGACCCCTCATCTCGAGGGTGAATCACACGTAGAGCCAAGACTTAACCAGGAAGACATTTATATCACCACAGAAAGCCTTACCACTACTGCCAGGAGGTCCGGGACAGCAGAACGGGCTCCAAGTCCCGAGATGCCAGTCCCAGATTATACCTCCATTCATATAGTACAATCTCCACAGGGCCTCGTACTCAATGCGACTGCCTTGCCCTTGCCTGACAAAGAGTTCCTCTCATCGTGTGGCTACGTGAGCACAGACCAACTGAACAAAATTATGCCATAGCCTTTCTTTGATTTCCCGTGAGCTAAATATTTCATGGCAGAGAGTTGGCTGGGGCATGAATGCTTAAACCAAAACAATGTTTAAACTTTTTTTGGCGGGCGGATGGGGAGGTGTGGCTTCTAAATGCCTTTACCTAAAATGTTGAAACAGGATATTAAAAAAAAAAAAAAAGAAAGAAAAAAGAACATTTAATCAGATAGCTATTCCTGTTGTGAATTGTAAATATTTTAAAGAATTGTCTCAAAGACTGTTTAGTGGCTGTGATCATCTTGTTACTGTGGGTGTTAATTTTGTGATGCTAAGCGTTGAATGGCTGTGTTTTTAATGTATAGCAAATCATGCTTTTTGAAAAAGCAAAAAATCAGGTGGTTTTTGTACTCTAGGAAAGTTGAATGCAGATTATAGCACGGGCTAATTTTTTTTTTTAATAATTGGGAACTAAAATAATAAGAAGACAGAAATAGTTTGGATATATAAAACTTATTTTGACATAAAATTGATAAAGATATTTTTAATAATTTACATTTTAAGCATGGCTATTTTATATTACACTACACGTGGTGTACTGAAGTTCATGTGGACCCATCTAAAGCTGGTTTAATGCTTTGGTCAGTGCACCTAAAAAAAAAAAAAAAAAAGACAAACAAACAAATTAGTTTTTTACAAGGCCCTTTTTATATCTCCCAAAACTCCTTAAACACTTCCAAAATAATTGTAGTTACCCATGTTATTGAAACGTGCTCATCTTATCTGAATTTTTAAACAAATATTAATTTAGAAAACTTGAATATATTTGCACAGGTTAACTTACCATGAACCAAAAAACTAAGAAACATAAAAATCCTTTCCTATCCAAATTTTTCTTCCTGGGAGAGCACTACATACTAAGAGAAGTAGAAATTGTAGCCAGTTCGTGTGGACTGGGGTGCTGACGGGCGTGTTGCACGGGGACTGAGATTTTAGTGCAGATGGTGAGAGGAACACCCTCTACAGCAGGGTCTCCTCAAACACAGCGTGGTTTTCCTTCAGAGTTACCTAAGAAAGATTAAGGTACAAGAAGCATTTTGTAAGTTGAAGCAGGTCGAAATGAAGTTAACCAAATAATGGAATAAAAAGTGCAAGAAATAGGTTTTTGTTTCACAGCCTATATAGCCAGATACATACTCATTATTTATGGTAACAAGAAACAGAATAAACAAGATTTTTAAATCCTCACAGATAACTCCAAATCTACTTAAACCAATAGCAGAAACTATCTTCCTCACCAAACCTTGTATAGGATTTATTTAAAGTAATTAAAGAAGATGTTTCATCACTTTTTATTTCCCCACTGAGTGGATTGGCCCCAAAACAGGTAGTCCGAAGAAGAAGGGGCCTGAGTAATTTATAAATTTATAAATTTTTCAACCCTTTAATCACCCTAACACCATTTTTAGGAGCATTGTGATAGCTCCCCAAAAGGTTTATCAAAAAGCGAAGACTCTTCTCTCACCGAAGAATGCTTCTCATTTTAAGTATTTCTTAAAGGTTAAAAACCTTAAAGTTAGCTTTAACTTAAATAGTATTTGCCATTTAGCTCAGACCTTTTTAGGAAACAAGCCTAATGGTTGATCATTTTAAATTCCCTCTTTCTTGCAAAGACAGTGGAAAGCTAGAATTGGGTGTTTAAAGTTCAACATGTTACTTTGTAATCGATGTTTAATAGATTTTCTGCTACCTGCTGCTATGGTTTTCTCTAATAGCTACATAATTTAGTTTCATATAAAATTTCATCGATGTAGAACCTAATTCAACTTAAAACTGTGTGTTCAGGAAACCTATCTTACTATGTATTTCACAATAGGCTGACAACATTTCTATAGCAAAAAAAAAAAAAAAAACAAAAACAAAAAAAAACACACAAAAAATAGCTAAATACCTCAATCAGTCTCAGAATGTCGTTTTGGTACTTCGTTGGCCACACAAGCCATTATTCACTAGTATGACTAGTTGTGTCCTGCAGTTTATATTTAACTTTCTTTATGTCTGTGGATTTTTTTCCTTCAAAGTTTAATAAATTTATTTTCTTGGATTCATGATGGTATGCTTCTTTTATCAAACACCCATGTGAAAGCCTCCTAACCAGACTGCAAGCTGTGAATTCTTCTCGTTGTAAAAGCACAGTTCTTATGGCACAGCTTAAACACGTTGGCAATGGGCATGTAGACTTCTGGTATGTCCTGGAATACCTAGATGTGGAGGAGGCAGCTCCCTGCCTGTCTTTTTTGAGGAAGCAAGAGCCCAGCTCAGACATACCCCGGCCTGCCTGGACTGTGCCCTCTGAGGCTCTTAGAGTCACGCTTTAGGTGCATTACAGTTTGCATGACAGGGCCCCCCCCCCCCCCCGGGCGGGGGGGGCGGGGCGTGCGGGGGAATGGGAGGTGGGGCGAGTGGTGCTTGAGTCTTTACACTCCATTTCTAGCTTGAGCATGTTGCCTGAAAGGAGAAGAGCCAGCTCTCTCCCCACCATTCACACATTAGTATAAGCCAGTTTGTCCGACTAGCTACTTGTCATCATGGAAAGCGGATAACAAGTCAGGCCTGGGAGGGAGGCCAGTCCGACGGGTTGTGTAGGAGCCTGGGACAGCAGTGAAGCCACGAAGCATCCTCCACCAGAGGCTCCGAGCGGGTTCGCTGCTACATCACAGCCTCATGTGCAGGCGCTGGGTCCTGAGAAGTGGGAGCAGCCAGAAGGCCACTCAACAATCAGTTATTACTTCAGCATGCAAACTGCCACGAGTTTCATAATGGAGGGTTAAGGGGTTCCCTGGTGGTGTAGTGGCTAAGCTTTGGCGCTGTCATAATAGAGGTTTTACAGAAACAAATTCTCTAGCCGCTGCCTTCCGCCTTTTACGCCACCATTACCTGAAAGAACCCTGGGAAACCCTGAGGATTTCCTACTTTTCTTATTTGGAAATGCGGTTTGGAAAATCATGTTTCTTCGTTCACTAAGATATTCACGAGACAGATGAGGGACCACCATTCAAGCATTGGATATTTCTGACATTTGTTACACCAGCCTTGTGATATAAGTTTATCACAGAAACTTCTTGGGGTGCTTCGGGGAATCAGGAGTGAAGGGAAAGGAAGGCCTGCTTACTTCCATGGGCTGGAAAAGTACCGTTAATGCCAAGTTGAAGGTGGCTACACATGTGCTCCTGATTTAATAAGTTTCCCAAGGGTTCTAAGACATGCTAACACTGAAATCGATTCTTCTGTTACAATATTTCTGTATGTACATAGTCTTACATCAAAATGCTAAATGTTTAGGTGTAGGAAATAGGGGGGGAAACTAGAGTTACTTAAATCCAGACTTTTTAGTTAGGCATTCAAGATTCCACACAATTTGCCCAATAGCCTTTGTAGGCTTAAATTTTAAGAGCTGTGTATAAAGGGCACAGTTTCTGAATTTGACTTTTGCCTAACATTCAAGCTCTGTTCTCTTGGAAATTCAATAAGAGTATTGTGTCCACTCTGTTACATAGGCAAAATTGCTCATGGTTAAAATGATCTCTGACCGGCAAATTCCATCTGGATAGGAAGAAATTCTAGATACATGGAGATAAACCATACTTTGGACTTGAGTATGGTGACTCTTATAATTGAACATGTCCCTTATGGGGACACTGGAAGCTATTTTTACAGGGTTATAACAGAGCTATTGGCTGCAATATAGCATGGAGCTTCTAAGCCTGGGGGGACTTTTGTACCTGCCCAAAACCGGGCTCATTCCCTTGCACTGGAGCTGTCGCTTGGGGAGGATGACAGCTGTGCAAACAGCTGTGTAGACTGCTGCACTAACTGTTACAACTACAACTGTAAAGCAGAAAGCCTGATGCTGCCCTGTTCCTACGTTCTCTTGAGTAGACTGAAGCCAAGTGCAGTCTTGTGGTCACCTGGGGGATGTGTGTTTGAACCTATGAAAATCCCCTTGCAGATGTAGCAAGAGACACTTTCCAAGTGTGTGCTCTCCCATCTCTATGTCTTTG
The DNA here is from genome assembly GCA_004026885.1 of Lyroderma lyra. Classification (NCBI taxonomy): domain Eukaryota; kingdom Metazoa; phylum Chordata; class Mammalia; order Chiroptera; family Megadermatidae; genus Lyroderma; species Lyroderma lyra. The sequence continues at coordinate 74,342 of PVJL010000451.1, read as the reverse complement.
CTCATGCCTCTACCCGACAGGAGAAGCTCCCACTTACCAATCTTGCCTGTTGAAATTCATCTCATCTTCATGCCCCAGCTCAAATCCCTCCTTCAGGAAGCACCACCGACCAAACCCTCCCTCCTCTGAACCACTTTTCACACTCTGGTTGTTAGCTCAGCCAACAACTGCCTAGGGTGGGTTTACCAACACGTATTCTGGGTCTTGCGTGTTCCCTGAAACGTCCTTAAATGAATGATTCTGTGGCCAAATAAGTTTGGAAAACACTTCATACTACACTTCCCTTTTGGAGAGCCAGATGTATAGTGACATTTGAAAATTTTTGCAGTTAAAAAATAAATAAGCATTTAAATTTAACATTTTCTAATTTAACAATGAAAACTGTGGCCAGGACATACCCATTATTATAGCTATTAACACTTGGGAAAAGCTGCTGTAAGAAGACTAACTAGCAGGCCAAGACTAACTAACAAAATAAAGTTAACAATAAGTTTCAGATAAATTTGAATCTGAACAAATCATCTTTATGTGATGCCATTAAACTTACTTTCTCAATAAAACTTCTTAAAAATAAAAAGCAAAGGGAAACAAAAAAAAAATAAATGGGACTACATCACACTAAACAGTTTCTGCACAGCGAAGGAAACCATTAACAAAAAGAAAAGACTACTGAATGGGAGAAGATATTTATCAGTATGTCCAATAAAGGGTTAGTATCCAAAATACATTAGGAACTCATACAATTTATATTTATATATATATACACATACACATACACACACACATATATATGTGTGTGTGTGTATATGTGTGTGTGTGTGTATATGTGTGTGTGTGTGTATGTGTGTGTGTGTGTGTATGTGTGTGTGTGTGTGTATATGTGTGTGTGTGTGTATGTGTGTGTGTGTGTGTATATGTGTGTGTGTGTGTATATGTGTGTGTGTGTGTGTGTATATACATATATATATATATATATATATATATATATATATGCACACACACACACACACACACACACAATCCAATTTAAAAATGGGCAGAGGAGCTGAATAGACATTTCTCCAAAAAGGACAAACAAATACACAATAGACACGAAAAGATGCTCAATGTCACTAATCATCAGGGAAATGCAAATTAAAACCACAATGAGATGTCACCTCACACTTGTCAGAATGGCTATCATCAATAAATGAACGAACAAGAAGTGTTGGCGAGGTTGTGGAGAAAAGGGCACCCTTATGCACTGTTAGTAGGATTGCAAATTGGTGCAGCCACTATGGAAAACAACATGGAGCTTCCTTAAAAAATTAGAATTACTTTATGGCCCAGCAATTTCATTTCTGGATATTTTATCTGAAGAAATTTTTAAAAAACAATTTGAAAAGACGTATCTATCCCTATATTCATTGTAGAATTATTTGAAATAGCCAAGATATGGAAGCAACCCAAATATCCGTTGATATAGGAATAAAGAAGATATGATATATAGATATAGATATAGATATATGAAATCACCGAAACAGAACTTCAAACATTTCTGCGCAGTTGTCCCAGGAAGCAGTCTCTGTAAGAATATATTAAAAAGCAATTTTCTATTGATTTTTTTGAAAAAAGAATCTCTACATTGATTGCTCTATGGGCATTAAGAGGCGTTACCGGCATTTTCTGTAAGTATGAAGTAATTTGTCAGTAAATTATATGCACTTTGGCTTTCCCAATAGTACTGTAGTCAAAAATCCAAAATGAAAAGATTCTTATTGTTAGCTCCCCCATAAATGGTACCATATAATGAAATGATTTACGTAAGATTTTGATTTTATAAAGCACTTCCATATGTATTTTTTAAAACATAAATCTGTGTTGTAGGCAAGTCAGGCATTACTTTTAGCATTTTACAGGAGAGAAAATCAAGGGCCAGAAGACCTAAGAGATTTTCCCAGAGTTAATTAACTAGTAAGTGTTGGAGCCAGGACAAAAATACGAACTTTCCTTCTAGTGCAGTAGTTTAAAAAGAACATAAGCTGTAGCATTCCTTGATGGGGGGTAACTTCTGATTCTATTCACAGTGTGGAGAAAATGGAAAATTAATTGTTTAATAATATTTATGGATCCAAAGAACCACTTGCTAAAGATAAAAGGTTCTTTTTTGATAAACATACCAATGGTCCTAGTACACATTTAACAACAGATTCTCAGGGACAAGGTGGGAGCATACAGATTTGTAGCATTTGCTGATTTCCATGACGTAAATCTCCCATGTGGTTGATGTTAAGCTATCAATGTTCCATCACTGAACACAAAGTTAGGAAAGGATTGTACTCTCGTAAGACTGTGTGAACGGCTCCACCACCAAGTCTACACAACCTCATGAGTCCATCTAATGGATGACATTTTTTATAATGACTAGATAGCACTTCTAGTTAACATTTATGAAGCACTTACCATGTACCAGACACTGTTCTAAACACTTTCCATACATGAACTTATTTTAATTCTCACAGCACTCCAATGAGGTAAATTCTATTCCCAATTTAGGGATATGGAAACGGAGGCACACGTAGTTTAGTTAACTTGACCGAAGTCACAAAATTAATAAATATTAGATCCAGGATGCAAACATAAGCACTTTAGCTCCAAAGCCCACGCTGTCCTACTTCCAGATAATAATTGTGTCCAGATTGAATGTGCATAATGATAACAAAAATGAGCCAATTAGCCCTTCCCAACAGTGCAGGAAGCAGTTCACATTCGGTATTGTTAATCTTTACATAACACAACACGGCTTCATCTTCCCAGGCCTTCAGGGACACCCATCTAGATCAATATCTGGGGAAAACAGATCACCAAATGTCTGCTTCTGAGTCGCCATAGAGCCATGGTGACTTTATCCGTGTCTCTCCCCTTTACTCCAAGTTCACTGCTGGCCACTGAACAGCACTGGCCCATAGACTCCTTGAACTAATGATGCAGTGAATAGGGGTAGGTCGAACGTCCTGATCCTCTCTGCATCCCTTATACTCCAGAACATCTCTAAACCAGGCTGCACAGAAAGGTAGTGATTCAGGGTCTCATGCCAGCCACTCACTATAGAGGTTGTAAGAGAAGGGGCAGACCCCAAGTGTTCCCTCCCTGCTTGTGAACCCAGTGCTTCCAGCTGATGCTCCCTCGGGGGAGGATCACGGCCCAGGAAAATGAGTAGGAAAAATTAGAGTCTATGCCAACCACCTCAAGCATGATCCATGCGTGGCACACCTCCCCTGGGGAGCCAAGGATGGGAGCTATGCTGGGAGTCATTTTACAGGCAGTGTGGGACCTTGCCTCACCTGGCTGGGGATGTGGGATAAAGCCAACACCCTGTGTTCCCTGGAGCCAGTGAGTGCCCACTCTGAGCCTCAGTTTCCCTATCTGTTGAATGAGGGTTCTTGGCAGAAAATCTAGAGGTGTACTATTCAGTGTGGTAGCCACTAGCCTCATGTGTCCTGTAGGTGTTAAATGCACACCAGAATTCTAAAACATAGTACAAAGACACAAGGACATAAAATATCTCATTAATACATTTTTATTTTGATTACATGCTGAGATGGTATTTTCCACATACTGGGTTAAATAATATATTAAATTTTTTTTTTTTTCTTTTTGATATGTGGGTAGCTCCCTGGCTGGGAATCGAACCCAGGCCGCAGCGCTGACAGCACCAGCGCCGAAGCCTTAAGCCACTACACCATCAGGGAACTCCCTAAAATTTTTAATGTTATAATTAACTGGAGATATTACATCATCAGGCAATTTCATTTTTACCTGTAAAAGCTTGTGAACACATTTAAAAAGTAAACCCTTAGCAGGGATGCCCCTCAGGGACACCCCCACGCCATTGCCTGCCCTACCTCCCTTGCTAAGGCCCATCTTTCTCTCCCAGAATCCATCTTTCTGCAAACCATCAAAATGCAATGACCTCACTTCTTTAGAAAAACCCTATTCCACTTCCACAAAGGTTGGTTTGTCCCATATCCCCACCCCTACCCCAGATAATTGGTGAGATAATACAAGGTCAGTATTATCTTCCTTCACTGTTGAAAGGTAAAGACACTGAGCCTCAGGAAGTTCCTCGATGTGTAAAAGTCAGTGCCAGTGACAGGCAGAGGTAGGGTTCTCCCTCTGTCTCCGGAGTCAGTGTTCTTTCTACACCACCATGCTTCCTGCTATGCCTCCCTGATCCCGGGAACAAACATATCCTCAGGTATTCATCTAGGAGTCAACACCATAAAGAGGTTTTAAGAACAGTTACTGAGCACCCATGTGCAGTAAGAATTTTCTAGACGAAAAGGATATGAGTGCAACATAGGCTCTGCCCTCAAGATGACCCTTGAGACGCAAACAGGTAGACAAACAGATGGACAGCCGTGATGCACTGATAAGTCCGTATTAGCATTATGCATAGGACATTACAAGAGCTCAAGCAGAGAAGTAATCTGCCTGGAGCATTTGAGGAAGGTTTCAGTAGGATGTGGGGGAGGGAAAGACAGCAAATTGTACTGCTCACGTTTCTGCCCTTTTAAAAGGATTTTCCTTCACTATTGTCTTTCTAGAACACTCCTGATTGTGACTGTAAATGTGGGTGGTGCCTGCATATCATGCAAAATCATTTGTAGCAGACCTGAATTTTTCCCTTTTTAGTCAACTGGTTATAAGGAACTGCTCCTGAGACCGACTATACATGCAGATTAAGTGAGAGGAAGCAACGCAGGAAGGAAAGTTGTAAAGAAGTCTGAACTCTGTTCCTGCAAATTGCTTGTGACTTCAGTGCCTGCTCCAACCCAATCTCTTCTACCACCTGCACTGGGATTGCTGCTGCACACTCTCAACCTTATGATGTGAGGGGCTAATCGACACAGTTCATGATTGACAAGTCAGTTGCATGGTCACTTGATGTCCCATGGCCAAGGCCGTCAGACTCTGCCAGGGCCCAGTGTCAAGCCAGGGACTGTTTCTCAAAGATTAATTAATTATTGGCAGAAGCAGGCATGGTTTGCCTCAAAGCTGTTAGGGGTCTGCACTGTGATCCTCTTATTGACACTCTTCAGATATTCCATAGAGCATCCCCACTGCCACAGAAACTGTGTGTCGTAACTAACGCCCAGGGAGCAGAGCAGCTTGTATTACAGCCTGTACCCGGGACCCACCTAAACCTAGCAGGCTTATGTGTTACTAAATAAACGTCTCAGAGCAGCACACCAAACATGATATGCGTTATCTCCAAACCCCCCAAAAAATCTCAAGGATTTTTAGTGCTTACAATTCAAGATCCAATAATTACGTTTATACTTTGAAAGGGACAGCCTGACATATTCCAGACCACCCAAACCACCCACGTTGGCATCTGTTACTCAGACCAACCAAGATAAAAAGTTTTGCAAAGTAATGTGAAACAGGGAAGTGACACAGGGCCCATCCTAACACACATTTTAGTCCTGAGACTGTTGTGTTTTTGTATTCTCCCTCCCCTGCCCCTCCCTCTCCCACCCCTCCCTTTCCCTCTCCCTCTCCCACTTCCCCTGAAAATTTGATTTTCTGTTCCCCAGTACATTTGGAAGAAAGAGGCAGCCTCTACAAAGTTGTCCAGTTGATATCACTTCATTTCCAACCATTCCAAGAGCATAATTGATGATATCTGAATACCCATTTCAAGTGTCATGAGGGAGAAGTGAATTTGCACAGTTTGGCGCAGGCTTCCGTGTTCATCCGCGGGTTGGGGTCTGGGGTGGGGATGGGGGGAGTAGTGAGCCGTCAGTCACGTGCCATAAACAAGGATACTGAAATTTTCAGAGAACGTAGGTGGAGTTGCCATCACACAAAACTGTCTCTACCAAAATCTTCTTTTCTAAGTGAAGTTTCTTCTTTTTTTATTCTAGATTTTCATTTTTTTATTTTCCTCATTAACTTTTGGTATGAAACAGACATCTGTGGCCAGCTTCTTTTAAGTTTATTACATTCTGAATTGACCCTTTTGAGATGTATAGAAGGAATTCATGTTGGAAAAGCCAATGGTTACTGAGGTCAACATGTGGAAAGAGAAGTTAACTACTTGCCAAATTTGGGCTATTGGTATCGGACCCCCAGTCTAGCAAACAGAATCCAGCCATTTTTCTCTGATGGTACAGCCCAAAGGACATTGATCAAAGCATGTTTTTGTTGTTTACATCTATTCAATTTTAGCTGACTAAAGCATATGATAAAAAAAATTTTTTTCTGATTACTTCTTCAGAAGTTATTTACTTCAGAGTCATCTTAATATATGTGTAATTTTCCACAGTAAAAGGTGATGAACCTCGTGACAAAGTCAAAGCAAAAGTTGGTGACTTTTGGCTAAATGTCGTGTGGAAAATAATCTGAATATTTTTGATGGTTTGGGTGCATGTGAGTCAGGGAATTAGAGCTACCTCTCATCTCATCTTTGAAGAGCACGTGTTGGAGAAGTGAGATGTAAGCACAGGTGAGGAGACTGGCAAACTTCCGGCCTGTGGAGTGAGTGGCACATCTCGGACAGGCTGCCGAAGCTGTTGGAGAGTCGTGAGCAGTTTGAAAATCTGAGCCCCCGAAACAACAGCTAATGCCACATCATTCATTGCTGTAGGCAAGAACTCCTACACTATAGGAAGTAGAAATCTTCTCGTGATATCTTACCTGAAATTTTTAAGTTCTTACTATAAATAATGGCAACAGATTAATAAATTACTAGCTTTAATATTTTAATTCACATTATATGACTACTGAATTTTGTAGTCCTACAGGTATGTCATCGAAAAGTTTGAATTTTTTAAATGGCAACCAAAACTAATATGGTAACACTTTACATGGGGATATTAACTTGCATGTTTTTCCTAATTTTAACCAAGTGTTTTCACATAAAGTTAATTGTCTATTTACTTATGAAGTAGCTAAAAGAGTCATTATACTCCTATCAGGATTGAGAAAGAGAACTTAGTTAACTTGCCTAGGGCCACACACCTAGTTAGAATATCTGATACCAAAACTCACATCTCCTGACTAAAAGTTCAGTGTTCTTTCCTCATTTAAACTATATGGACTTGTGTGTACATATGTGTGTGTTATATGGTATATACATCAAAATGTTAATAATGTTATTTCTGGCAGGTAAGAACATGGGTCTTAACATTTTTTTCCAGTTTGATGTAATTTCCTGCATTTTTAAGGTTTATTATTTTAGGATCATAAAATAATATGTAACATATTTTTAGATTTCTATTGAAACATATTCCTAACATATCTGTTTCTCCTAAAAGTCAAAATACAGGGAAATGAACTTGAGAGTTCTAGTTTGTGGTTTTTTTTCTCAGTCGATGTTTTCATATTGTGTTGCTCTTATATTTCGTTTAACTTTCTTTGAAATTGTGTATGCACAAACTTATTTGAATTATTGTCTTCAGTGGTATGAGCAGTAGTGCTGTGAAGAGTTAAGCCCAAGTTATTGCAGAATTTAGGATTTTTCTAGAAGCTTCAATTATTGGGATTGTTCAAGACGATCATTGGCACACAAATCTATAATTATTCGCAATAGAGGAAATATTTGTAAAATAAAAATGTCATCAATAGCCCTGCTCAAGAATGTGACTTGGAAGTCTCTGAAATACCCATTAGCCTATTCTCTTATTAACATCCTCACTTCTACTACCTTAGTTCAGGTTCTGATTATCTCCTGCCTCAGTCTCCTAAACTGTCTCCCTAATTGCATCAGAGTAAGAAAGCTGTCTCTTACCTAATCTGAAAGAGAATTATTTCTGGAAAATGGCAATAATGATAAAAAATTAAAAAAATACTCCAACTCTTTTCCATGGCAGATATATTATGCTCTCTCATGTTTCAAATAATAGCAATTACTCAGCCTCTGCTGCCTAAAATACCACTCCAAAACTTTGTGGCTTAAAACAACAATCATTTATTAGCTCACAACTTGGTGGATTGGCTGTTTGGGCAGGATCCAGCTGGGCAGTTTTTCTGCCTGTCTCAGCTAAGCCCACTAATTCGTTCATCTACTGTCAGCTAATGGCTTGCCTGGGGCCAGGTAGTCTAGGATGGACACACTTACCTATTGTGTATTTGGCAGGCTGTTGGCTGGAGATCCTCTTCCACGTTGCCTCTACACATGAGTAACTCGGGCTTATTGGTGTGAGGGAAGGAGAAAAAGAACGAGAGTGAAATGTGCAAAGCCTCTTGAGGCCTAGGCTGGACAATCTCATGAGACCCCTTTTTCGGCACTGAAACAGGGCAATGTAAAGGGATGAGGAAATAGACACACCTCTTGAGGGCAGGAATCCAGTGACTTTTTGGCCATTTTTAATCTACCACATTATGTGGTGGGTCTCAATACATACATTAACAAGTAAAGAAGAGTCCAATGACAAAACTGAAACAATTTAGTAGTGAGTTTCAGGTTCTTTATTCAAGGGAAAACAACACCAAAGTAACCTAAGGAATTAATTGCCTAAAAGCAGTTTTTTCCCAGTAAGATATATTTCTGAGTGGTTCTGAAATGGGTTCAACTGAAAGATGACGTTTAATAATCCTTAGTTCTATTATGCTACAATTCTTTGACTAGCATTTCTACTAAGTCTAAAATAATGGACTATTTCCTTTGAGATACGTATTAGAAATAGAATTCGTTGACCTATAGATGATTCATTATAATAAATTTTAGCTTTAATAAATAAAGTATCTTTGCTAATGTCAGAAAATCAGTTTTTAGGCTGTGAATACCATAGGGGAGGAAAATTTTTCTCTTCTACTCCTAGATTCTATGGCTGGCCTAAGAAGTAAATTGACATAAAACAGATTTACAAGAGAAAAAAAAAAAACATTTTAATTATGTTTTTAGGAGCCCCACAAAAGGCAGCCAGAAAATTTAGGCTTTTATACCATCCTGAGCTAAGGAAAGGGATAGGGATCTAGGGCTTCAAAGAGAAGGAAGGTATTTATGAGAAGTTGAAAAGGAAAAATGGAATGTTTGGTAGACAAATGTTGCCCAGCCAGGTAAAGACTCTCAGATGTAGTTATCCTGATAACAGCTCTCTTCCTGGTTCAGACCCCCTTTCTAATGTAGCGTACACTTACCTAAGTGTAACTTCTCCCCTGTTTTCAGAACTTTTTCCTGTGTCCACAGTTTCTCAAAATAATCAGCTCAAAATAATCCTTATGCCAAAGAGGCATATTCTGGGGTGGCATATTCTGCTACCCTTCAATATTTTACTTCCTTTAATAGAGTTGTAGGGAAGATGTCACTAATTTTTCAAAAATAGAGAAAATGGAACAAAATCAAGAAGAGAATATATTTTTCTAAAAACAACCATCTCAACAGTGCAACAAAATGAGGTAGCGTTCTCATTAGTGTGGTGTATCCATTTATTGAGATTGAACATTCAAATGATTTAACAATCTAATGTATTAAATTATTTGTGTTTTAAAATTTGGTTGAAAAATAGCATGAAGTTTTGGGTTGAATTCTCTAGAAGCAGACTCTGAGCAGAGTTTAGCATGGAGAATATTTCTTAGGGAGTGCCCTTGGGAGCAGGAAGGAAGCAGGAAGGAAGCAGGAGGGGGCAAAACAGGAAGTCAAGATGCAATGCCGGCCCAAGAAAGCCTTGGGTGACCCCACAGAGAGTTAGGGATTGGGAATGGCCCTTCAGAATTTTCCTGAATCATCCCAAAATGTCCAGGCCATCATACCCCTGCCTCAATTATGTGGCAGCAAAAACTGCTACTGCCATTCTGGAGAGCAATTTAGCATCATTTGGTGTAACTGAGTAAGCACATACCTTTGCCAGTATTCCTCATTTGTGTGCTTCTGAGAAACTCTTGCAAAGGTTGACAAGGAACAATGGTGTGACAGGGAACTGGAGTCTGTGTTGTCTATCAGCAAAGGACTGCATAAACATAATGAGTGAGTTCATATGATGGCCCTGTTCTGTGGTCAGAAACAACAAACTAGATGATGATGATAACAACATAGCAAACATTTAATGAACTACTAGGTAATGATAATACAAGGGCTGCCTGGAGAGTATCCAGCCATGTAATATGAAACACAGAGGCATTTATGGTGGATTTTTTCCACACAACCCTTGTAATATTACCAAACAGTTATTTAACATTTACTGTTCGCCAGACCCTTTATTTGCCTGTATCATCTTTATTCAACCCTATGTTATTTCCATGATAGTATCCCTAAATGTGGAAACTGAGGACTGGATAAGTGAATTAATTTGCTGAACGTCACAAAGCGAAAAGGTGGCAGAACCAGCGTTTAAAGGTAGGAATTCTAGCTTTAAGAGGTCATGCTGTTAATCACTACCCCAAACATAGACCTTTGAGCTGGGATGTTAAGTGGGAAGTTACAAAGCAGTTGACGTAGGGATGTTCACCCTGCCTTGTATCCTGACTCTCCCTTACTCCATTGAACCTGCCCATCAGAAAGAACCAAGTCTCCTTCCCTGACACTAACAAAAAATTTTTGGAATAACCACATTCACCTGTATCCTTCTGAATAGCTCGTTGACACAGTATTTTCTAGGCTCATTTTTAAAGAATTGTTTAGACTGGTTCACAAACAGCGGCTATCAGTGACAAAGTACAAGAAGGATCCTGGTTGACGCCAGCGTACTTCCCAGGAGGTATGCAATGACTCAATGCCATCAACAGGGGGCGCTGCACCTCCCTCCACCTCTGCATCTCAAGCATCCCCATCACACAGATTAAAGCCCCTAAACTTCCAAGGCACACAAAGGAACAACAGGGGAGCTAGAAGAAGGTAAATGTGGGGTGAGAATGCAGGAGTCAGAAACAGGGCCAACTTCATGGGTGTGGGACCTGTGTAGTATTCCACAGGGCCCTGCACATAGAAGGACCCACTCAAATTTGGTTTCATGTTCTGCTGTTCCGTCCTGAAATCCTTACTATTTTTTAACAGGAGCCCCACACTTCCATTTTGAACAGGGCCCCACAAATTATGTAGCCATTGCTGGTCAGAAGGTTTGGAATCTGGCACTTCCAGACACATTTAGCCTTTCCTAAAGAGAGATTTGATACTGGATTTTCTTCTTTCTTTCTTTCTTTTTGCAATCCAGGTCCAACCATAAAATCTTTCACTCCCATCTCCCCCTAAAATTGGCTAGAAGATACTTTGCCAGTGTTCAGCTAGGCTTTAAGCTATAGCCAATCAAATACTTTTTTCATGTTCACATTCCACTGTCCATGTGGGGAAGGATGGGCGTGAGTCCAACCAACAGGGTTCCCTAGAGTCATAGACCTGGTGTATGTACCCAATGTCCTTTACCTAATTCCTCCAAGTAATGCTGCAAGCCAGGGAGCCATAGAACTGGGACCTGAAGTTGCACTTGAAGCCAAGACAATACAGTTTAGAAGCAGATATTGAAAATGGGAATCAAATGGAGAAATTAGAGCAGGGAGAAGTGTGTCCATCGAGCAAGTCGGCGGGTAGGGGGGTTGGGGGGCAACCCTGGCATTTGCCTGTTGCCCACCCCTAACTTTCTGATGTACCCTTCAGGTCTCGCTTTCACCTTACCTGCTCAGAGACTTTCCCAGACCACCATGTCTAATGCAGCTCCCATTCACTTTTCAAATCAATAGCATGGATTTGTGCTTCTTTCTTTGTACTTACTAGTTTTTATTTATCTGTCATTTACTTGTTCATTAACTCTTTCCCTCTCTAAATTGTAAGTCCCCTGGGGTCAGGAGCCATGTCTGTTTATTCCTAGTGTTCTTATAGATCCCAGAACATGGGTGGTGTTCAACAAGTATTTCTTGAAAAGAGATGAGTAAGTGGTGATGATATTAAAAATACACTCCCATGAGGCTATCACTCCAAAGCAGAAGAGCATCTTATTTATGTCTTGCTCTCCTTGGTGTCTACTAGACCCTCAGTAGCTGGTACCATGCAAGCACTTACACATTTTAGAATGAATTAATAAATTAACTTGTGCACAACTTAAACATCAATTTGTAGTTAATCTTAAAATCCTTACATACATAAATCAGTAGCTTCTGAATTTTTTAGTTGTATAGATACATATGCACTTATTTTCTAAATCAAGGTGTGTTTTTAATGGATCCTGATTACTTTCTTTATACTCTCTTCGTTAGTATAGCATAATAACATAAGTTATTTCTCTCTTATGGTTTCCGGGCAGTTTCTGCAAATGTTCAGTGAATCCTTTCTCTCTCAATCACATAGTATTTAATGAAAAAAACTGTGAATACAACTGTGAAAGGCATTCCCTTTTTAAAGATAAAATCATGGGGAGTGCATATATGTAGTTTCTCATTGGCAGACATTTTGAACTCACCAGGATTTTTTTTTTTTTTGGGGGGGGGGTGGAATCTATAAACTGAAAGAGAAGCTTGTGACTCATTTCAAACTAAAAAAAAAAAATTAAGCTAAATTTTCCTGATTTATTTCTGGTGTGTTGATTCATTTCTGTGTATTCTGACTATGCTAAGCACTACACATATAATAGAACTTTCTTCCCCCAGGAGCTGATAATATAGCAGGAGAGGGATCAATTCAAGCAGTCCTAACAAATGCCACAAGAGGCCAGCATGGTCCAAAATGTGACAGAAGCAGAGTGCAAAGAAAGGTAGTCACTGCTGATTGATATGATTAGTGGATGCCTCATGGACAAGGTGGGATTTCAGGTGGATCTTAAAATGGGCTTTTTCAATAACTATTATGATATGCATGCCATGGAACATTTTATATATGCTAATTGGATAGAACCAGCAATTCAAAAGGCCATTTTTCTTTTCTTTAAAGATTTCTAACTTTTTATTTTAAAGTCCAAGTAAGAATATTAATCAAAATATAACTATTATGCTTTTTATTATTGTTAAATTTATTGGGGTGACATTGGTTCCAAGTGTACAATTCTACAGTGCATCGTCTATGTGTTGTATTATGTGTGCATCACCCAGAGTCAGTTCTCTTTCAATCACCTTATATTTGACTCCCGCTCCTTCCTCTCCCACCCCCTCCCTGCTTACCCTCAGGTAACCACTAAAATATTGACTGTATCTATGAGTTTTTGTTTCTTTGCTTCTTTCAGTTTTATATTTCACGTATGAGTGAAATCACATGCTTCTTGGTTTTCTTCTGTCTGGCTTATTTCACTTAGCATGATGATCTCAAGGTTCATCTATTGGTTGCAAATGGCAGTATTTTATCTTTTCTTATAGCTGAGTAATATTCCATTGTGTATATATACCACAGCTTCTCTATGCAGTCATCATCAAAGGACATTTTGGTTGTTTCCATGACTTGGGCACCATGAACAGCATTGCGATGAACATTGGGGTACCTAAGCCTTTGCAGACTGTTTTCAAATTTCTTGGGAAGATCCTCAGAAGGGGGATTGCCAGGTCAAATAGTAACTCCATTCCCAATTTTCTGAGGAACCTCCACACTGCCTTCCACAGTGGTTGTACCAGTTTGCACTCCCACCAGCAGTGTACCAGAGTTCCTTTTTCTCCACATCCTCTCCAGCACTTGTTATTCCTTGTCTTGTTGATAACAGCCATTCTCACAGGTGTGAGGTGGTATCTCATTGTGGTTTTGATTTCAAAAGGCCGTTTTCAATATCCCTGTGTGTCAAGGAAAGCTTATTTGGGTTGGCAGAACTTTCAAGTTTCAGCTCTTGAAAAATATTTTAAAAATGAATGTGTGTGTGTGTGTGTGTGTGTGTGTGTGTGTGAATTTTGTGAATTTTGTGAAGTTAATGAGGTAAAGAACGTGACAAAAACAACATTTTAAACATTTTAGTGAGCAATGTTTTATCATTAAGATCAGTTTAAAGTTCTGAAGTTTTAGTTCTGTTATTTAGTCCACTTATTTTAAAAGTGAAAAAATAAAAGGACTTAGAAAGATGAATCAACCTTCCCAATTTTACTAACTGGTTAGCAGTGCAGAGAAGACTCCACCCCAACATTCCCCACTTTGATCTAGTTCTGTTGCCACCATGCTGCATTACCTTTCAAATAATAAAGTATGGTTTGTATTACTACAGTTTACATTTTTCTGCTTGCTAAATTTTGATTTCATAGAAAAACCAAATTAATAAAAATAAATCTCCCATCTTCTACTAAAAAAAAAGTAGATAGGGCAAAGTCAGCGATGGATACACTTTCAAACTGTTATTGAACAAAATTTTTAAATTATAATACTTAGTATTTTTTAACATTTACTTTCCACCAGGAACTGCATTAAGCACTTTTAAAATGCGTCATTTTATTTAAACAATACAACAGCTCTATGAGGTAGGCATCATTATTAATGTCTCTTTTACAGATAAAGAAACTGAGGCAAGTATAATTAAGAACTTGCCCACCATCACCCAGTTAGTAAAGTTGGGGCCTGAATCTACACAGAGTCCATGCCCCTAAGCACTGAAGCCACCAAGACAAAACTCTGTAGATGGGTGACCATATCCATTAGCAGACTCTGGACTGCACAAACTGCATTATATGCTTACATCTCCATCTTCTACCCCAGTCTCTGGTACTTTATAAGCCTACTTATAAGTTACTCAAATAAAAAATAAGTATTATTGATTCAATGGTGCTGACTCACTAATCAAAACTTAAACCTATGTGATTTTATTCTTTGGTTGGGGAAATAATTATTGATCTAGCAGTCACTGGATGTTGGGTCATGTTGTAGAAACCATACAAATATACCTAAGAAGCACTATAAACTGAGGGAAGCGAGGGCCGAGGAGGTAAGGCTGAAAGTGGGGCACGAGGGCAAGGCACAGGCCGGGCCAGGAGAAGGGCGGGCCCATTGTTGCGGGAACCTGCCTCCCACGGAGGGGAGGGCAATCAGCGACGGACCAGGCACCCGGAGCAGGTGACTGGGGAGACCGTGGGGAACCTTGAGCAACAACAGGTAACACTCCAGACCCTCTTCCGCGAATTCGAAATTCCCATTTTCCCCCCGTGGATATTCTTTTCTCCCCACCTTCTCACAGTCTCCTGAGTAGGAACAGGGTTTTGACCCAACCACTTCTCTCGTGCCGGTGGTGCTCATTTTGCATTTCAGTTAGGGCTCCTAAGGACTCCCGGATGCTGGTGGAGGGAGCCAGGAGCTTCCGGACTGAGAGTGAATTCAGGGCGGGCCGTGTGCAGGGAGAACGGGGAGGCTTCCGAGTCTGGGCTCAGGGTGCTGAGGGCGGGGCTGAGGGTCTAGGACGCGCGAGGGGAGGCCGAGGAAGGAAATAAGGCTGTCACCCATCAGTGGGGGGTGGTTGGAACTGAGCTGTGAAGGTCACAGGGCAGTCTCAGCTTCTCCCCAAAGAACTTGACAAGCACCGAATAACCAGCTTGTCACCTGGTTCACTGGGCAAGACCGTGTCCACTGAAGAAATCCTGACGTAGGAAATTGGAGGAGGGGCCAGGAAGACGTAGAAATGACTTGGATGGCGTGGCCAGTGTGACCAAAAAAAAAGCATGCAGTAACAGCCGGTAAATCATGACGGTTTTATAAGAAAAAACACTTCAAGAGTCTTATTAGAAGAAAGCAACTGGAAGAAAATTAAGCTCAAATTAAAATGAATTTAGTTCAGGAGCCACGTTCTGACAGACTAAACGCTACTAAAATCTTCTTTATTTAGGAACTAAAGAGAAAAAAAAGGGAGGGTTTTGGAATAACGACTTCAGATTATCCTATAGTTCTATTAAACAATAACAGTATAACAAATAATGATGATTTTTCATCTTTACTATATTTATTTTGGGATGCCATTACAATTATTCTCCTGCCTTAAAGATCAAGTTTTCACTATTTAAGAGATTTTATATAAAATTTTACTTCTAGTTGGGATATAGAGGTTCATATTTCAATAAACTGAAAATATACAGCTAAAATTCTCTCTTAGATTTAAATACTACTAATAGTTGTTAATATAATATAATAAAAAGGAGGAAGGAAATGGGAATTTTTTTTTATGAAGTAACAAATTGCCAAGCAATGCCTATGTTTTGGTGTACCTCAACTTAAACAATAATGTGCCCCTCAAAAAAATTACTTTGAGTAATTACTTTAGGAAATTTACTTACCTTTTACTTGGGACTAGTTAACCACTGCCAGTTTCACACATCATGCAGTGTTACATGCCCTTTCCTCGGTCTAGAATGCCTAAATTTCAAATTCACGTTTTCTCCTTCCCCTTTGCCAGATAAAAGTTTGAAGACC
Source organism: Lyroderma lyra (assembly GCA_004026885.1). Lineage (NCBI taxonomy): Eukaryota > Metazoa > Chordata > Mammalia > Chiroptera > Megadermatidae > Lyroderma > Lyroderma lyra. Next base: position 58,072 of record PVJL010000451.1, on the reverse strand, counting down.
GACCAGTGTTTCACACTTTTGGATTGTATTAGTCCTGATTTTTCCAGACACTCTCCCACCCCCAGGTAGAAACAGTGGCCAGTTTGCAAAAGTCAGTTTCTCCAGCCTTACCGGACTTCCTGTGATTGGTTCTGTAGGACTGACTGGCTATACCCAAAGGTGCTCTTACACAAAGTAACAGCAGAATAGAAATACTGAGTGATTGCTTTGAGCATATTAATTTCCATATGTCTTTTGTTTGACAAACAGAGGTTACCAAACAAAATATGAAAAATAAATATATTTGTCTACTAAAGGTACTATTACAAAATGCTATACACGGGATGACTTAAACAACAGAAATTTATTTTCTCACAGTTGTAGAGGCTGGAAAGTCCAAAATTAAGGCGCCAACCACGTTGGTAGCTGGTGAGGGCTTTCACCAGATGGCCAGCTTCTCACTGAGTCCTCCCGTAGCTTTTCCTCAGTGTGAGCACAGGAAGAGAGAGCAAAATGGATCTCCTCTCCTCTCCTCTCCTCTCCTCTTCTCTTCTCTTCTCTTTTTCTTCTTCTTCTTTTTTTTTTTTCTTTCTTTAATGGATGGTAAAGGCTAGTCCTTTCTGAATGTGAACAGAAATGCCTAGTCTTCCTCTTCTTCTAAAGCCTTGTATAAAGGACCCACCTGTATGACCTCATTTAACCTTAACTATCTCCTAAAGACCTTATCTTCAAATACAGTCACTTCGGGGTTTAGAGCAGCAACATATGAATTGGTGGGGATAATAAGGGTCAATTCGGTTCATGGCAGTAAGCACAGTACCAGGAAATACATAAAAAAATATCTGTGACATGGTAGTTAAACAAGTATGTTAAATATTTTAAATTGAGAAGATCTATATTTAAAGGTCATTCAGATTTAGTAATACATCAGATTTTAAGTCCAGCCAGACTGAGGGCAAGGAGATGAGTATTGAACTGGCAAAATTCATCTTTTGTGTTGTAGGGACAAATAATTTTTACATATGCACATATCATTGCACTAATTTTATATTTGTTTAGAGAAAACTCAGTTGGGGTGGGAGTGAAGAGGAATGGAAAATGCTTAATGCATTTGACTGTTGTTAATAATGGGTATAACAAAAATTCTCTGAGTGTAATGGAACTCAAGTAGGTGCTCTATGAATAGAGTACATAAACTTTAGTATCTGAATTATTACTATTGTAGTCCTTTAGATTTTGTTTGTTTAACACTATTTACTCTCTACTGGTTTAGGCATGAATCAAAGCAACGAAGGATGTACCAAAAAGATTAGCAGTGTGAATCTTGACAAACTTACAAATGACTTCGCACAAATAGAAAAGGTATGTAAAGATATCAAACAATTGTAGTATGTAGGGAAAAGTGGAGCAGACTTTGGCCAATGGAAGGAGTTGGGAAAAAAGAAAAAGCCACCACCCAAAAGTGAGCAGGTTAAAGATAATGGAAATAGACTTTGCTAAGCCTTTTTTCACTTTAAAAAATAATTTAAAATATATCTGATTTTGACTTATTCATACTAATACATCCAAATGTTTCTGGGGCAAGGGAACAAATAATTGATATACTTTTGCTAAAGTTAATGGCAAAATACATACTTAAACGTCCAAGATGTCCATAAACTCAGGAATGGTTTAGTAAGAATTGAAGTAGATCCAATCCTCAATCTCTTTCCATTATGACTAACTCTAAAACTTTTAGTCTTTCCAACTCTATCTGTTCCCCTTTTCTTTTGCTTATGCAAACGTATCTGATTTGGTAATAATATATATTGTTACTTCTACAGAAAATGATAGAAACAAGTGGGAAGAACAATATACTGGCTATGCAGTTGGAAAAAACTAACTATTCATTAAAAGGAATGCAAACAAAGGAGGTCTCACTTAAAGAAGGTTAGTTCTTCACTGTCTGAAGAAATACTAATTCTAATGAGAGTGCTTTGTGGAACAACAGTGGTTAACGTTGCCCTATCCATTTGTAAAATATTTTAAATTCACATAGCACTTTCTGTACTGTCATTTCATTTTATCCTTAATATAGCTCTGAAAGACTGATAGGACTGGTGTTACTTACTCTACCTCAGTAATGAAGAGACATTTTGATACAGGACGTTAAATAAACTGCCTCAGGCCACGCAGCTAAGGAAAAGGCAAATCCAAGAATCAATCTGACACTCTCCCCTCACTCCTTTGGCACCCATGCCAAGTGCGCCACTCCTCTTCCAGTGGCCGTCTTCCCAGCTGTGCCTTGCACTCTGTCTTTGCCTGCCCTGCAGCCAGCTGGCTAGCAGGGAGCCTAGGAGCCTGGGCTCCATGTGACAGGGATGCTCACTGGGATTGTGGGGTTGCTCTGAGGTGCTTGCTTTACGGGAGTGAACTGGTTAGTTCTGGGGCAGAGACTGGAGAGAGAATCACTTTTCCCAATACTTATGTTTCGTGTGTATTTTAAATTTGAAAACAATAATTAAATACTTTTTGAAAATCCAATTCTACTTATTCTAAATCTAATGACCTTTTTGCTGGATAATACACAACAGAAGAAAAAAAGCATAAGAATGGTAACTTATAGAGCCAGGTGTGTACTAATTCACTTAGAGAGGAAGAACAAACTATATATGTAATTGAATTTGTTTAACAATAAAGAATGAGATATTGCTATTTTATTTTGATCCACATTTGATGCCAGATAAAGAATTTCTTTGGTAGTTCAAGATGGTAAATAATATTAGTACTGAGGATAAATACTGTAAAAAATTATTTTCATACATAATTGTATTTAACATTTCCAACTGCTTTATGAAATAGATGTTAATACGCAAATTCCTAGTTAATGGTAGAGCTTAAATTTGAGTTCAGAATAATCACTGATTAAATAAATTATATAGTATAAGTAGATTAGTTTTCTGAGCTCTAGTTTTTAAGAATTGAATGGGATAGTAGTATTCTTCAAATTAAATTATAAAGTTTAATAGAAGCAGTAACATGGGTAAATGCTTACAAAGAAAATGAAAGCCATTATTCTAAAATAATGAATGGTATTCTACCTCAGGAACAATTCCATATTGAGCCAGTTGTCCTTTGTTAAAAAATTAACAATGTGTGTTGGGAGAGCCACCTTGTGTTCAAATTGTGAAAATACACAATTTTGAAACATGCGGTATACTTTCGGTTTCAGAACTGTTTTCAATTTGCTTATTACTGACTGTGATACCATCAGCTACCATATTTCATGAATTACTGGATTCATTCTCTAAAAGACACAAAGACAGGTGATAGATGAGTCTGTGCTCCCTTAATTATTTAATTGTAGCAGCTAACATAGTAACATACGTGAAGTAGGTAATGTCAAATGTAATTGAACCGTCATTCTATATTACTGGGAACTAGCCAGAGAGGAAAAAATGGAAGATGGTGGAAACTTTGTAGGTGGTGGGAATGATAGAGGGAGTGTAGGGAGAAGTGAAAAACCACAATAGTAGAACCTTATAACTGCATAAAGCTTTTAACTTCTGCAAAATAATTTCTATTATATTACCGTACATGGAGACTGAGTGGAGGGCCTCTCACTGATGAAGTTTTGCAATCTCCCCTCACAATAATGGTTCTTTCATTTAGTCAATAAATAAAACTATTGAACACTTATGAAATAGTCATCATGTTAGATTCCAGGAATATCAAAATAAAAAAGGTTTTACCTGAAACAGTTCGCTGTCTAGTGGGAAAAATCACAAATAACTAAAATGCAATGTGACAAATTGAGAAAAGAGCTATATACCAATTGTTATGGGACACAAAGGAGAGAGATAATAACAGCAACAATAACTATCTTAAATATTTGTGAGTGAATTTAGAAAGTATAATTTCTCATTTGGTTGTCAGAATAGTCTTATATATAAGAATAGTCTTATATGTGAGGTAGGATGGGTATTACCCATACTTTTACTTTGCAGAGGAAGAATATGAAGCTCAAATAGGGTAAGTAGCTTATTCTGAGTGTCATGGCTTTAAAGTGAAGAAGGGGACACTCTAATCCAGTTCCCCTCACTCCAAGTTTCATGGTTGCCTCTGCATATCCTGCAATTCCTGAGGCAGTGTTGAATAAGCAGATTAAGAGCACAGGATTTGAAAAACCTGTATTCTAGTCTATAACTTCCATGTTCTAGTCTGTATCTTCCATTTACTAACTGTGGGATCTTTGGCAAGTAACCCAACCTCTATGGATGATTTCCTGCCTTTATAAAAACAAGATGATACCAACTTCTCAGTATCCTTTTGAATACTAATTGGGGTAATGTTTAGAATACACTTAGTGTAATGCCTGCAGAGTAAACATTCAAGAAATGGTGCTATTATACCTAGACAACATTTTTTTTAATTGGGGTGACATTGGTTAGCAAAAATTACGTAAGTTCCAATAGTACAGTTCTACAGTGCATCATCTATGTATTGCATTATGTGTTCACCACCCAGCCAGTTCTCTTTCCATCACCATGTATTTGACTTCCCCTCGCTCCTCTCCCAGCCCCCTCCCCACTTACCCTAAGGTAAGCACTAAAATATTGACTATGTCCATGAGTTTTTATTTCTTTGTTGCTTTCAGCTTTATATTCCACGTATGAGTGAAGTCATATAGTTCTTGGTTTTTTCTGTACCTAGACAACTTTTTATTGTTCAGTACAAATGTGGTATTTAATATTTAACCATCAGAACAAATGCCCAATTAAAATGGCAGCTAGTCAGTACATCGTACTAGTGCATGCCGGCTGAATACTGGTCATGGGACTCTGAAATTCAAAGAGAGGGCATAAGGCTCAGTAATTATTAGCTGTTATGCCAAGCACATGAAGGTAAAATTGTTCTTAAACCTTGAAGTTATATTTCTTTTTAGAATACTAAGTTATTCTTTTATGAAGTTTTCATCATTATATATTTAGCTAGTATAACATAATTATAAACTTAAACTAGTGTAACCTGTTTTCTCATCTTAGTATAAAAGTGTGATAGCACTATCACAGAGAGTCTCTGGTTCTGTTTTTGCTCTTTCCAGGGCCCAACCTACTCAAGTTACTCTGAAGAAGTTCCCCTAAGCTCCTCTTCTTCCTGTCGGTAGTTACAATCATAGACTTTTCTGCTGGACTGCTGGGGTTCGCGTTGGAGTTCTATCACCTACTAGTTATCAGTGTGACTTTGGGCAATTTACTACACTTCTTTGTGTCAATGTCCTCATATGTAAAATGAGGCAACTACTAGGGCCTATCTCATAAGTTCAAAAGGTTAAATGACTGAGTATTTGTAAAGCACTTAGAATCGCAATATATGTTATTATTTTCAGGCCAGAGCGCTCCACTTACCTCTCTCTTGCTTTAGCTTACTATGATATTGCTTGTCTGTGAATCAATCACTCAACAAATATTTAGGGACTGTCTACTGTGAACCACAAGTGCTCTAGGTATTAGGGAGAAAGAATAAACAAAACAAAATAGTCCCTGCTATCCTGGAGCTTATAAGCCAAATAAACGGCTTGCTTAAAGTTACAGAAGTCTCCACCACTGTTGCTACCCCTCAAAGGTTTAGCTGTTGCTGGTGATAACCAGGAGTATGTATACCGAAAGCTTATATGCACATATAGGGGAACTAATGCTTGCAGTAAAGCCTCCATCTCCCATTATGGCAGAAGTCGTTGTCCCCAAAGTTGCTGATGCCCTGTAACTCAACAGTTTTTGCTCTTTTTGTTCCTACGGCCTTGCCCTAGGACTCAGGCAGAGATACTAAGAGGACAAATTGGAAGACAGAGAGGAAGTAAAGCAGTATCGTGTCCCAAATGACACTTGCTCACCACCTCTGGCTCTCGATCTTTGAACAAAACTTAATGTACCTTGATTTACTGTCCTTGAGATATTTTTTCATGGAAAAATCACATGGATACACTTGTCATATTCCCCAGACAGTTCCAGGTGTGCCTTACTTACTTCAAGGGCAGATACTGCTAAGGCACAAGCAGGAAATCCCCACTATACTGGATTTATTGTGCCTTAGAAAACTCATTACTAACTCGTGGATTGCATTTGACTTGTCTGGGTGATTAAAAAGTAGTTCTTATTTAATTTACTTTGAGATACCTAGTTGCTTTATTAAGATCTCATAATTGCCAATTCAGTATTTTAAGTATAATATTTCAACTTTGAGAGACTAATTCCAAAATGAAAGCAAATAATCTTCAAATAAACTCACCTTTCATGTTTTAGAATGTGCTACTCTTCACACTATGATAAAAGGACTACAACAGACCATTGAATATCAACATAATTTGAAAGGTAAGTTAAAAAAAATAAAATCTAAAATAATATCCTGTATTTGAGCACCTTGAAAAATAGTTTTTACATCATCGATGTAAAACTTTTAAATTCATCAACTAAGGAAAGGACTCCTTACTAATACTTAATATCTTCCTTAATTTTGAGAAAATAAGAGGTGCTATGCTGAACAGAACAATTCAGTCTGTTTTATAATCTGTCATAATAATCATCTTTCTTACTTCCAAAAGTTTAGAAGTATATTATTCTCAGTAGTACTCTTGCTCTTTAGCCCCCTGTTCAGTTTTGAAGGGTGGGGTAGTTCCTAGTAATTACATGATGAATAGTCTATTCAAACTCCAGTGATAGTTCACTTTTTATTTTTGTCAGAGACTAAGGCTACATTTTATGTAAATGAAGCTGACACATTCAGGTGACCTTATTGTTGCTAGTCATTCTAACCCAATAGGCCTACCATTGACAGACAAAACAACCAACTGTTTTGTCCTGTTCTGATTCAACTACAATGCAGTGTTTAATTGGAGATTAAACTAAACTTCCTTCAAGGTCCTTTCCAATATAAAACTTACATCAAACAAGAATCTCTCATATTAGTCTTTTGTTTTTATCACAAAGTACAAATGTAGGTAAGATATAATAATGATCTTATCTGCTATTTATTGGATTTGCCATGTTATTCCTTACTATATTTATAATGTTCTAATCAAGATTTATCATTTTTTTAAGAATTACTATTAGTTATTTCTCCCCCATTGCTTTCCTTTAAAGTATTTCCTCAATTGTTAATGAAACCAACATAGAAATTGTACTGGAAGACTTTTTACAGTTATTGTCAAAAACAACTGCTGTGCAAAAAGGATTTATTTTCCATATCAATATACCACTACAAGCCGTTCTAGAGATTAAGAAGGGTAACAGATGGGGAACCATACCATCTCCAGGGCCTTTGCTTTTGGCTAGTTCCTGCAGGTTTCTAATCCCCATATGTCCCATAAATTTTCACTTCACATGGTACTAGCATTCTGCTTATTTCTTCCCAGTGCTTTATCCCCATCCCACACCTGATTTGGGCTTTCATTTTCCAACCTCAACGCTGATGATCAGAACAGCTTTTCTCTGACTAAATACAATGCTTAGCTGCATTTAAAAAATATATGAACATCATAATTATTTGCAGTCCTCTTGTTAGGACTTAAATGGTATTTAATCTAACTATTTCAAGGATTTTATTCAAATGAAACATCTACCAGAAATTAAAGTTAAATATTTTTGAGATTCCAGAAAGTTAATTATAATTCAATAATGAATATATTATTTCTTTGTAAAAGGGTATCAAATATTGACCAATAGTCAAGAATACTATCTTTGCAAAGATATACAAATTTTTAAGTAGCTATTCCTGAAAATGAGTATTCCATGGTGCCTCTCAGGAAGAAATTGCGATTCATTGATTTAATTTTTCCAGTGCTTCTATAGGACTTGATTTGGGCAAAGTGATAGATGTGATCTACCTGTCTTTCACCTCTGTCATACATTTGATTGTCAAGATCGTGTGGTTAATTTGCTTAGTTAGGCTCTGTAGTGATTACAGATGGTTGGCACCCCAGAAGTTATTTCCTGTTTTCTTAATAGAAACCTGATTCTTTTCCCCTGACATTCATTCTTCATCTACCCAACCACATACCACAGGGGAAGCTGATTACACCCCAAGCAAAAGCTTCTCGAATAATCTCCCTTTCTCCCAATATGGACTAAAGATGGACTCTATTCTTTTGGTTTGATAGTCTACATATATTGTCTGAAATTTTTGCAAACTTCTTGCTTTTAGTCTAAAAATTATGACAGCATTGAGGATAAAAGCGAAAAGAAACTAAAAAGACGTGGCATTTTGATAATATTATTCAGCTGGTGAATTGATTACTCTCTAGGCGTAAGCGTTTCTTCAGCTACTGTGAGAGAAATGATACCTCCCTTTACTCTCATTTGTCAGGCTTTGCAGGAGGAGCTTATAGGCTGTGTAAAAGATGATCCACTGAGATGCAGAAAGAAAATATGGGACTTTCTATTTATTTCTACCTAAAAACCAAGGCAAATAATGATGTAAATTTAATAATGGAATGTTACTCCTTATTCTCTCCGTGTGTCAGTTATGCATACACAAGAGTTCTCTTCTCCCAAGGCCAGTGGGAGTTCTAAAACTGAAGAACTGCATCTGTATTTTTTTCTCCAGTCTCAGTGCACTGGCATGTGGTACAGTTTACATGTACCTGGGTTTATAGATTATACTAGCTATTATACTTAGGATCAAACTACTATTTTCAAAATGGACAAGCAGCTTTAAGAAATAAAATACAGATTAGCAATCAACAATAAGAAAATAGCAGAGCTGTCACTTCTACCCCTGTACAAGTTCTTCATCAGATATATTAGAAGGTTAAAAATGAAAATCTATCATACCTGAGGAAATGTCAGCCAATGGTGGCCAAGTAACTGCTTTGGGGACAAAATTAACCTGTAGCAAGATTATTTTCAAATGAATTATTAGAAATGGTTCCATCATTAAGTGATTTGAGAGCCGATAATATGTCAACTTTAAGTATTCTCACGTGCACATTAAACTTGGCAACAGAACACTAAATTTAAACAGGGATCAATGATTCTCAGTGATTTTGAACCCTTTTGTTAAAAACAAAACAAAAAAAAAAAAAAAAACAAAACCTTTTTAGAGGCTTACAAGGAAAAGTAACACCAAGGAAGATAGATATGTGACAAAATTTCAAATACCAATTGCATAGCTGGTGTTTAAGAGTGAAAAATAGTATCATGATTTATAGTAAGTACAGCCAGTGATGTATTTGTTCCATTATAATCAGGTATAAAAACAATCTGAGTATTGAAACCAGCCTTCAAATTTCTATGTCAAAGAGTTAAATCTATATTGTAAAAATTATTAATGCATTTTCAGTTTCTTGTCTCACTAACATCTATTAACATTAGTAATAATTCAATAATTTTAAAGTTTTATAATACTTTGATATTAAAATAATTTAACATTTTCTCCTTAGTTTACCTTTTTGATTTCTACTTTTATCTGTTTTAAGAATTATATACAATAAGAGTGTAGTATATGTACATATATATAATTTATAAATAAATAGACAGGAATTGGGAAATATGTGCTCTTTATTAGGAGGGCATACAATTGTAAAAGTTTGGAGACTGTGAGTTTAGAACATCACATCTGTGTGTCACTACCATTTAGATTTTTGTCACTTATGTTGGTCAGCCTATTTCCTCCTAACTTCCTACTAATTACTTACAAAAAAGTAGTTGGTCCCTCTTGCCAAGGTATTAATCAATTTGGGGCAACGGCACTGGAATTGCACAGCTTAAGGGAAAACGAGTCTTTCTCATTCTCATGAGTGATTGAATGATCAAGTTAAGCATATTTTCTGAAATGTTGTCATTGCCAAGAACCAAAGAAGCTCTTCCTGTTATTACTGCTAACCTGACACTGGGAAGGAAAGTTATGAAGAAGCAATATTAATGAATTACATCTGATAGGCTGTTTATCAAGGTGGAGAGAGGCAAGGACCCATCATGCAGCTTATGCAAAAGTAGTGGCGTCCTTTTATAATATGGGCTATTTTTTTTTCTTGTTGCTTGATTCTCCCAGATTTAGTCTTTATAACTTGAAATATGAATCTATCCTGTCTTTGAAATAAATGTGTGTCTGGAGTTTAGGATAGGGGCATGAGTTATTAGAAATAACATATGATTCATTACAATGTATCAAATAATAGGATTTTTTTCTTGTACTCTATTATTGTATATTATTCTATAGTTTAGGAGAACCCCAGTAATTCATTGTATAAAAGGTAGTGGTGTCATGCCTTCTCATTTATGGCCTGTGGTTACTACCTGAGCAAAGAAAACAAGATTCAGAGATTTTTCTTTATTCAAGAAAAATTATCACCATATAATCAGTCCCAGAACAAATTAATTTCAGGAATTTAATTTAGGAATTCAAACACATGGCAGTCATATGAAGAAAAGAGAGATCCATGAAACCAGCTCCAAATACAAAACACCTCCAAAATTACTAGAATTCAAACTTATTTTTACCAATTGTCTCCAGATAATTTCTGGTGACTTAATATTTCTTTTTTCATGTTTGAATTTTAATGACTTGATTTTATTTATGGCCTTATATTCTATCAGGGTAAATTTCAAGGAAGACGTCGTTATGTATACTACAACTTCACTGTATAAAATTGTACTAGGTAAGATGAGTTAATCAAAATTGAGAGTTGAGTGCTATTCTGTAAGAGAACGTAGGCTAATGATTAGTTACTTCTTAAGAAAAAGGTATTGCTTAAATTAAAAGTAGTTTGAAAATGTAGAAACACTTAACATAATTATCAAAAAGATTTCCTTATAATAATTTGACATTTAACTTCTAGTATATCCTGGGAAGAATGCTATATTTCTATAATCATCTTTTGTATGGGAAAGTTATCTCTTATGAGTATAAATTTCAGAATCTTCATTATTTAAAAATTGCCTCCTTCTAAAAGAGATTTGCTAAAAGAGCATCCAAGAGAAATTAAGGAACAAAACCTATGAACAAGGCCAGCTGTGTAATTTGCAGAGATAAGTGCAAAATAAAAATGTGGGGCCCCATGTCCAAAAACCAGGAAAACATAACATTAAACATTCTAAAATATAAAGCTTTTTCTTTCTTCTGTGGTCTCTCTCAACTGGCCAGGGCTTTTATTTGTTATTAATGTTGTTCTACATAAATATAAATTTAAAAATAATAAAAAAATAAAAATTAAAATAATACATATATAAATAAAAATTTTAGTTATGAGCATGATTACCATTCATCTTTATATTGTGCATATCAGTTTTAAATACAAATATAATAGCATTTAACTCATATGCAGAATCCAAAAATACACAATTAAGACTTTATAGCTTGTACATGCGTATCTATTTCATTCTTACCAGAAAAGTAGAAATGCTGAACAAAACTACCTCAACCATTATTTTACTCATTGTACTTCTTGATATGTGCACATTCTACCAACACTCTACCTTCAGCTTACTAATGAATAAGGACTGAAAGGAAAAGGAGCTGTGACTTTCCCTCTCTTGCCTTCTGTGTCATCATTTTCAGCATAATTGGTTGGCTAATAGAGGGAAATACAGAAGTTAAAAAAAGATATAATAGAATTGCTTGGTCATTTGTGTTTCTTAGAATGCCATTGCTTTCTTTTTGCATATGAAGCACGTTTTAGTTCAAAGGAAAATGTGGCCTCTCAGATCTCTCAGGACCCTTGCTTACTTAGTTGTAGATGGAGCTTGCTTACCTTATACTTGTACCTTTGAGTCTAGCTGAACTCCCATGCATCATGAGTCCACCAGAATTCTGTGTTCATGAGGCACTGCAAATGCTGAGTATGAATGTGGTGGCAAGGAGCAGTAGACATGAATATTGCTCATACAGTCTCTGCTCACATGCATGCTCCATTGTCCCATTGGAATTTACTTACATATATAAGTTCAAAGACAAAATTATTAAGAATTTCAAGATGTTAATGGTGGAGTATCAAACCAAGCTGCACCCTTCTGAGTGCAGGGCTCTGTGCAACTGCATGTATTGCATACCCATAAAGTAGGCCCTGCCTGTAAATGAGCAGGATGAGAGTTGGGTAGATACTTTGATCAGAAGTCTAATCTCAGGGGTAGTTGCTTTAGTATTGCACAAAAGTTAACTAAATTTTCTAGAAATGAGGCAAAACAAAGAAAGACCAAAAACTATTGGTCAGTTATGTAACTGTCAATATCCTGATTCTTTTAATAAAATAAAAACACTTCATTTAGTACAAGGCAAAAACTTATACAGAATCTGAGTAAATGCCACTTACGGATGATGTCAATTTAAATTGACATAACCTTTATTCAGGCAACCAGGTAACCTTTAATGTAAAAATATTTAGATCATTATGGAATGAAATTATTACAATGCTAAGTATTTCGGTCATCACTGATACCAAAGAAAGCCAACTCACTCTAAGTGTGTAATTAAAAAAAATGCACCCCTAAGGATTTTCCTCCCAGTTTGATACCAAAAGAGAATAATCAATTTTAGAAAATATATTGCAAAACTATTAGAATTCAAGAGATTAAAGTGGATTTTGGCTGGGTCAGAGGAGGATTACTTGTCAACTATCAGGACCAAGTGGATTTACATTGGTACAAAATGCTATTTAAATTTATAACTACTGCAGCCAGAATAGCAAGAACCTTACACCTTAATTAAGTAGCCAGGCAGAAATATGTGTTTGAAAATCTAACGTAGATTCTGATATGATGATGGAAAAAAGCAGTGGTAACAATAACCATATGTTGATTGTACTACACATGAAAGCCAACAAACAGCCAACTGAAATATGAGGTATTAAGGAGGTTAGTTGTATCTTCAATAGATGGCTTTAGTTCACAGATAGCTCATGTGGTTTTACTTAGCATGCTTATAGATATGCCAAAGCCAGATAATATCCGAATAGTATAACATTTAGATTGTTTGATCCATTTTTCTGGCAAATGAGAGACTTATCATTATTAAAATGTCTGTTTTCCTAAAATTAATATACACATTTAATGCAATTTTAATTAAAATACTAAATTGGGATGGGAGAAATAATTGTACAAAATAATGTAAGGTTCATTTGACAAAATAAACAAATAAACAAGAGAACTATGAAAAATAAGAATGTGGGGGAGAGGGACTTTCATTACCAGATAACAAAATACTCTGAAGCCATTAGAATTAAATTAAGATGGTATTGGCATAGAAATTGAAAAATACATCATGGAAAGAATATAAAACTACATTCTAGAAACAGGCCCCAGTATTTGTTGATTTGATGTATGACACAAAGAATATTTTAATTTATTAGAAAAAGAATGGCATTTTAATACACGGTACTGGCACAACTAGCTTTCTATCTGGAAGAAAAGAAAGTTGGACTCTTTCTCACCACATCAAAAATAAATTCCAGACTTCAGTGTAAAAAAGAAGAAAAACTTAAAAGAAAATCTAGGATGCAGCATGTACAACCTAAATCTGTGGGATATCTTCTTTTTTTTTTTTAATTCATTTTTATTGTTAGACTTATTGGGGTGACATCTGTTAGCAAGGATTACACAGGTTTCAGGCATACAATTCTACAGTGCATTGTCAGCTTAATGTATAATAAGTACACCACCTAATGTGACTTCTCTTTCCATCACCTTATATTTAGCTTCCCCCCTCCTCTCCCACCCCCTTCCCTTTCTCCCCTCCCTAACCCACTCTGTGGGATATCTTCTTAACCAATCTGGGAACCTCAGAAGCTAGATAAAGAAAAACCACACCTAGTAGACTTAACAACAATGCAACAGAAGAACCATCAACAGCAAAAAAAAAAAAAATTGGCATGTTATTTTGTCGCATATGTACAGTATACAAAGAGCTCTGTAAACTGAACAGCAGAGATAAATTAAAATTTTTAAATGGACAAAAGATATGAATAAAAAAGTGGAATTGTGTATGTGTGTATCGTATGTAGAGTATGTCTACCTCCTATTTGGATATGGCCCCAACCTATTGAAGCATATCCCACTCACAATTTACACTCCAACGATATTGTACTTGAATTGTGATTTTTCCCAAGTGTGCTGTACTCACTCAATCCCAGTCTTCTGAACAGTTTTTGGTATGTGGAATGTCCTCCTTCAACTTGGGGTGAGCTTTATCATTGAAGTTTTAGCTCAAATGTTCGCTCTTCTGTAAATTCTTTCCCAACTTCAGGCTGAGTTAGGCTTTTCTACGCAGGTGCCCACAGTATTTCAGACACAGCACATTACAGAGCGATTATCATAATATATCATAACTACTTCACATCTGCCTCAGCAATAGGCTGTAAATTCTTTGAAAAGCAATAATTTTTTGTGTCATGCATCTGTGCATGTGTACTAGCTGTGTAGTAGATGCTGTTTTCCTGTGTTGAATGTATATGTGAATGAAAACTTGAAATGTTAGATTCCCATAGTAATTGAAAAGTGCTGGATGTTAGGATGCTCTTTGATTTTTACACAGGTAAAAATGAACAACTGAAAAGAGATGCTGATCTTATGAAAGAAAAGTTAAAATTTCATGAACAGGTGAGTTTATGTATCTTTATATCAATCAAATTTCTGTAGAGCGTTTGTGTTCTCAAATTAGAAAAAAAAAAAATAAAGGTGGTTGTTTTCTTTCATAAAGACAGCCAAAATTTATAGAGTAAACATGTATATGCCTGCTCCTACCTCTTTGGAGTGTACTTTTCCCTCAATAAACTCTCTTTGTTTCACACACACACAAAAAAACATGTATATGTGTGCAGGTGTGTGCCAGAATATTTAATAAATTAAAAATTTTAAAGAACTAGACATTTTGAGGACCCTACTCTTTTTTCAGGTTGTAAAGCACTTGCATTTTCTTTCTACCAAAAAGAGATGTAACTATTTTGATGCATATTTTTAATTATGTTAATAGAGTTTTTACTCTAGAGTATACTCATTAATTAGCACTTTTAAACCATTTTTACTATAAATTAATATCTTTAATCTTTATGTTTTGAGTGATCTATTGCAAATTTATTGTACCATCTAATTGGAGGGAACATTTTGTGTAGATCACCAATTAATTCTCTCCCAAGACCCACCATTCCCTCTGCTACTTTTTCTTGTCTCCTTTAAGAACAGCATAGTGATAGCAATTATAGAACATATAACACAGTGACTAGCACATAAAAGGTGCTCAGTAAATGTCAGTTCCCACCCTTCTGCCCTTTGCAAAGTTTACTATGCTAATTTTTTTCTCATTTCCCAAGAGACAGTATGTCAAACTCTAGTAGACCTAAGATTTCCAAAACTCAAGTTTGATCTGTTTCAAGCTTAGAACTTAAACCTGAAAGATCGTCTCTAAATTCAATCTAGTTCCTCCTTTGAGGAGCCTCTGAAGAAACACATGCTAATCCTAAAACTCTGCCAGAACTTCTGGGTAATTCTCAGAATCAATGAATAGCATTTGGCTGTGCTCTTGAAAATTTTAGCTTCTCATCAATTTTAAGATACTTTAAATATCCCTGGAAAGTATACCACCCTTTATTCTTTCTTTTCTTTATCCCTTTTATTTATTCTTTCCTGTCCTTTCTATATCCTGCCCGTAGAATTCAACAATAGATGAAGTCAAGATATAATTTGGGCAGAGAGAAGGGGAAGAAATTTTTACCTCCTTTCTATTAGAAAATGATTTGTCTTGAATACTATATAGGAATTTTCAAAGGAGTCGAAATTGATGAGCAAACACCAAATCCAAGATTGTGAATTGTTAATTAGCTACTATCTAAAATGATGGCCTCAATTCAAAGAAAATTCTCTAGTACAAAACCTCCAAGTACATCAAAAACATGTGGAGAACCACTGCCTAGAGACAAACTCAGGAGGTACTTGATGGCCACAGTTATGGGACTGGGAGAGGTTTTGTAACTTGTAGACAGAATCCTTGAGTTTTATAATAACAAATACACAACCAGAGGCTATCCCTTGGTATTTAAAGTTCCCAAAAAGGCAAACAAAAAGAAGGCAACCAAGAATAACTTACTTGGGACTTGGTCTCCTTAAAAAGAGGAAGGGTTTAGATTCCTTAGGCCTGGTACAGGCTAAAGTGAGGGAGAAGAACCCAGTGATACACAACCTAGACATTAAGATAGCCTTCATTACTGGAGATTGGAGTGAAAACCCTGGATCTTACCGAATTAACGGAAGCATTCCACCTTATAGTGGCATCTTCAGGTGGCAAAGTCAATGAGGAATGAAAAGATACATAGATTTGTCTCTTGTTTCTCAGAGCAGCGCAACTGTTTAATATACCCAGTTGAGTCAGGAGTGGTCTATAAAAGCCACTCAGTAATTGCCCATCTAGAAATCTAGATGCATACATATGAAAAATGGAGGTTTATGAGGTCCACCCCTATATTCACCTACCAAGCTTTATCAAAGCCAATGGTTGGATAGGTTTGGCCATTTTTGCATGGTGCCTGATAGGATAAGTAGCATAAATAGGAATCTAGACTGTATCTCCTTGAAATTATGTAATCTGAATGAATGTACCTCTATTTTTATTTATAGCCATCTAAGCCAATGGATCTTGATGATTTTTACATCCTCAGTACCATACCACCAAATATCTATTAAAAGCTGTGAACCCCCTCTGAGAAAAGTGTTCAAGGGTACACATGCACACATATATGTGTATAATTTTGCATACAATTTCAGGAAGTCAATGAATCCTAGAAAGCCCATTCACTGGGTTTAAGCTAAGAATTTCTGGCTTAAATAATTCTCACTGGAACTCTCATTCATTCAACAAACATACAAGGTCCAGCAGTAGTAACACCCTTTTTTAAGTAGTATAGTATAAATGAACGTGTTGTCTTAGTAATCTTAGTAACCTTTGTGTTCCAGGTTTTATGAATATGTGTTCATTTAAAAAGGGCATTATTTGTGCCAAACCCTGCATATCAAGAGATATATACAAGGAGTTGGGAATACAGCAGTGATTTAAAACAAAGTCCCTGTCTTTGTTTCTATTTATTTTGTAGGGATTTCTGTTGCTTTTTATTATTAAATTTATTGGGGTGACATTGGTTAGTAAAATTATATACTTTTCAAATATACAATTCTATGATACTCGATCTATGTGTTGTATTGTGTAGTCTCCACCCAGAGTCAGTTCGCCTTCCATCATCATATATTTGACCTCCCTCCCTCCTCTACCACCTCCTCACCCCTTTTATGGTGTTTAGAGGCTTTTCTTAACCTCCTTTCTGCCTTAATTATTGTCTCTTTCTTACTATCCCACTTCACTAATCTTCCTACTTTCCTTTTCTTCTGCCTGTGAGTGATTTCCCATACCACTGGGAAAATGGTAAATTTTATCTTTGGGGACTTTCTCTTCCATCACCTCTCTGAGTGCCCCTCTCTGTAGTCACCTAATAAATCACCTCTAAGCTTCAAGGACCTCAGAAGATAATCTCAGGTGCCTGCTGAGCACTTCTCAAATTCCAGATCTCTTGTTTTCTAGCCTCTCATACAGCTAACCCTCACCTTAGATAATGCATAACCTCCTTCTGGGAATTAAGGGTGTTAACGTAATTTTCAGCCCACATTCAAAGGGATTCATCCTACATTAGGGTAAGTTAACTGGCTATCAAACAGTGCCTAGTGTTAGCTCTAAAGTATAGTTTTGGCTTTTATTGGACATATTTTAATGTTTGATTAAACATTGGCATTTATTTATACATTTAAATAAAATATTTTAAGCATCTGTGATATGCTAATCACTGGTGATGAGTATTCAGAAAACAAAGATAAAAAGACATTGTCTCTAGATAGTATCTATCTTGTTGGACCAGAAATTGGTCCTTCAAAAGGTGATTACTCGAACAATAAGTAATATCTCTGCCCTCTAGATATGATTACACATCAAAAATTATTATAAAATTTAAAAATTTCACCTTTCTGATTCATCAAAATTGTATACACATCTTTTCATTTCTAGGACTATAAGAATAATATTGCCAAACTTATGAGTGAAATGAAAATCAAAGAGGAAGGACATAAGACAGAAATAAGGAAACTTTATCAAGATATGCAGGAAAAAGGTAAGATTTTTTAATTTACTGAATTCTCAGATATCATAAAACAAATGCACATTTAAACTTTTCCAGTAATAGTCAGTATTCTTGAATAAACACTGCCTTGATACCATTTCATTTAGGTTTTGTACCTTCCAATATATTTATGTGAATATAAATTATAGCATTTCTAAATTGGATTCATGATGTTTGCACAGTTAATGTCCTTATAAAATATAAAACATATAACTTTGATATGTATATGCTCAGCAGATTGAATATAATTTCACTAATGAAATTTTCTTCCTTCAGTGAAGCAGGTCTGAACCGACTTAGAGTTAACTAGTTTCATAAGGGTATTAAAAACATTCTTAATGAGACCATGTTTATGTATATCATATATGTAAAAATCAACTTGAAATGGATGAATGGTCTAAATGTAAACCTACATCCATAAAATTGCTAAAAGAATGAGTAGAAAATAATCTTTGCAACCTTGAGTTATGCATAACTTCCTAGAAAGAAATAAAAAACACAAAAAAAGTTTACCTTTATTAGAAAAAAAATTCTAAATTAAATTTTACCAAAATTATTAACTTCTGTCCTTCAACACTATTAAGAAAATGAAAAGACAGGCCAGAGACTGGTAGATAATACTTGCAAATGCATATCTGATAAGGTATTTACATCCAAAATATAAAAGAACTCTTAACAACTCAATAATAAGAAGTCAAACAACCCAACAAGGAAATGGGCAAAATATTTGGATGCTTTCCCCGAGATATACAGATGGAAAATAAGCACATGAAAACATGTTCAACAGAATTAGCAAGTAGAAAAATGCAAATTAAAACCAGGAGATACCACTTTGAACCTTTTAGAACTACTAAAATAGTAAAAACTATCAATACCAAATGTTGATAAGAATATGGAGCAACTGGAACTCTGATCCTGATCTCTTACAGATGGGACTATAGGTTTATATAGTCACTTTAGAAAAGAATTTTGCAATTCCTTTGAGTCCTCTGGGAAGCAGATAATTAGAAAAGCTCTACATATTTGTAAATTATTTTTTAATAACTTGTGGATCAGAGTAGAAATCCCAAAAGAAATTAGAAAATACTTTGAACCGAATGACCTGGACTACATATAAAATAAAGCTGTGTTTATGGATCAATTTATAACCTTAAATAAAAATATTGGAAAATGTTAAAAATCAATTATCTAAATACCTATATCAAGAAGTTGGGGAGGAGGCAAGCAAACTAAGCCCAAAGAAACTGGAAAGAAATAAGTCAGATATTAATGAAATTACAAATACATACATAATAAAGAGAATCAGATCCAAAAATTTTTGAAAAGACTAATAAAATTAAGTCCCATAAAAACTATTCAAGAAAATTGGAGAAAGTAAAATGATCTCAGAAATAAAAAAGAGAAAATTCTCTTCAAATTTTTAAAACTGAATGAACTCCATAATTAACTGCATAGCAAACATTTTTATGCCAATATATTTGAAATTTTTGATAAATTAGACATATTTGAGAGGCAAAAACACACAAGAAGAAATAAAAAATCTGAATTTTGTTCTATGTCCATTAAATAAATTAAATCTATAATAAACATTTTTTTTACAGAGAAAACTCCAGGCTCAAGTGGCTTTCCTGGTGAAATTCTACAAAACTTTTCTAGAAAAATAATGCCCATCTTACCCAAATTTTTTCAGAAAATTAACAAATGAAGAGGGAAAACATTTTCAAATTAATTTCATAAGGCCAGTATAATCTTAACAAAACCTTTCAGGGGAATTATGATAAAAGAAATCACATATCTGTCCTCCAATATAGTGTCTGAAAATTGATCTATTTCAGTACGTTAGTTCCTGTTTTATTCACAAGTTTTCTGCATTCATATCTTCAACAGTGCTGCCTATGGTCATGTCATGAGTATAGACTCAGACCAGACGGAAGTCAATTTCTCTAAGATTTTATATAGCTAAATATATCCTTCTGGATTTTGCCTCATTCCAGGCTAAGATGGGATCTTAGTGCTAAGCCCTGCTCCTCAATCCTGAAATGGGTAGAGTTAATTGATGAAGATGGGAAAAACAAGCTCTAGACATGGGACATGTCTAGAGAAAATAACAGCTAATATATATGGAGGTGGCGACATGGGACACTCAAGGGAATAATAGTCCATTTTCTACCTTTCCTTTGCACTACCCAGAAAGGTTCAGCAAGAAAAAAGCCAAAAACTGTAACTACTGCTGGATGTTTTTTACTTCTTAAATTGTTTTTTGAGAAAGTGGTGGCCATACTTAGAGGTATGCTTTAGGAAGACCAACTTGGCACCAGTGTTTAGGAGGGTAGAGACTGGTGATAGTCTAGACAGAGAGTCCAACTGAGCAAAAATGAGTACTGAAACTAAGTAAGCAGTGGATTAGTTGTGGATGGAGTACCCTATTTGGGGGACTTTGTAGACTCATTGACTGTTTCTTTTCTCCCTACAATCAAAGATTTCCTTGAGGCTCCCATCCTGGATGATAGGGTATCATTTACAGGAATAAGGAAATTGAGAGAAGAGGAAGTTTGATGAAGCACAAAGACGTGGTGTGAATGTCAAAGGGGCTTAATTATATGGAGTACAATATAGCAGTTGCTTGATCCAGCTCTAGAGTCATCCAGTTATTTGGGGCCCTCTCTACCTTGGAACATAGATTTTGTATCCTTCTTTAACCACTCCTGTTTATTCTCTAGACCATTGACGTTTAACAATACAGATTAGTTTATTTGTTTAAAAGCATTCAATGGGTGACTTTTGTGTTTCAAGCATTTTGCAGGGGCCTGTCAAAAATATCTAAAGGCTATTCTGCACATAAATGATGTTTAAAATACTACATGTTCTTATTAATAAAATTTACTTTCTTGTCAATTATTTAAAATAAATAAATATAAGCTTATACAATTTTTGGAAATGTTAAGATGAATTAATTTTATTTATTTTTGTTTTATTCAGTTGAAGTAAATGAAGAAAAGTATAAAGAACTGCTAGAGAAAAAAGAGGTAGAAATTTCAGAATTAAATGCAAAGTTAAGAGCTCAAGAAATGGAAAAACAAAACGAAATAATTAAGCTACAGCTAGAGGTAAATGTTTAAGACTGCTAAATTTGAGGATGCATCCCTTAGTCTAGACCACGCTTTGGTGATTTTCATCACAGTGAGATAAATTTCAGGAGTAAACAATTCTGTGAGGGGGCTCCACACACGCTCATTCCCATCACATGCAGAGCTCAAGCCCTGTACAGTTTGCAACCCTGCCTTTGAGCGGTTGGCCTAAAGATGGGACTCCCCAGTCATTCAAAAGGTCCTGGTTTCCAGAGAAGGTATTGATTGTTCCCTCTGTGAGGGGGGGTCAGATAACTCAGGGATTACCTGCATTTTACAGCTGAGTCTATGCAGGCTTCCTAGGACTGCCATTACAGCAGTGGGGAGAGTGTTTCTAATACTTAATGTTACTCTCTTCTCAACAGAAATGGTTGAACCCTGGTGAAAGAACTAGAAATTCCTTCTTTTTTCTTTTTTCTTTTTTTTTTTTTTTTTTTTTTTTTTTTTTTTTTTTTTTTTTTTTTTTTTTTTTTTTTTTTTTTTTGCTTTTTGGTATGTGGGTAGCTCCCTGACTGGGAATCGAACCCAGGCCGCAGCGCTGACAGCGCCAACGCCGAAGCCCTAAGCCACTACACCATCAGGGAACTCCCTCTTTTTTCTTTACCTAGGATAAAAAGAGACAAATTTCTCCCTAATCAATGTGTAGGAAAATATGTATCATAGGGCAGACAAACCAGATTTTAAAAAAAAAAAATTAAGGGACTTCAAATAGGACATCCCAAAGGCTAAGAAAGCCTTTTCAGTATGTTAACTAGATGTCAAAATCTAAACAATATTGATATTTTGACAATATTTTTGTCCTTTAAATTTTTTCTAAATTTTACCCAACTCCCTTCCCATCATTATCTCATCAGTTTTCCCCAGCCTGACTCCCGCTTTACCTTACATTGTCAGAATACACTGGCTTAGTTAAGGTAACTTAGATGTTCTGGAAGTTTGGTACCCTTGGGGTTCTTGGTGAGATCACTGTATTGAAGACTGTATAATAATTAAGCAAAAGGGGATTTTGTTCATTTTAGAGGCTCTTTCCTGCTGCTATTGCCTTCTGGACAAGTGTACCCACAAACCAGAGGTACAAAAGACTGTGTGCCCAGACCCACCATCAATTTCTAAGCCGTTGATTGGGAGCGTGCGTTCTCTTTGCTATTTGGAGCCCTGTTAGCCCATGTCTGTTGTTTGGCTGATATACGAACTCTTTTTGCTATTTATTTTCATCGTAACTATCCCTATCTTTCCCCAAACTAGAACACAATCTCACAGAGTATATTGTTAGTCCACAGAGAGGCTACACTAAACTCAACCTGAAGGGAAAATTTGTAATGCAAGATTTTGCAAAGGATATGACCTGTAAGAATGGCCTATGACAATTATTTTTAGCCTGATTTAGTTTCATGTCAAACCAGCAAGAGTTCAAACTAAATCAACAAAATCATATCCAAATTCCACTCTTTGGCCTCAAAGTCTGTACAGAAGTGGGTATATGAGTTTTTCTCCCACAACTATTTATTACACATCTTCTTTACAAAAGCACAAAGTAACATGAATGTTTTTATCTTTAACCAAATTCTCAACCTTTTAAACTAGATTCTAATTCCCATATGATAGAAACACCTGATGTCTTGAGAAAAAGATGCTGCTGACCCCACCCAGAATCTCTGCCAAGTATTTGATACTTTTAAAAAGCTCCCCAGGTAATCTTAACAGGCAGCCAGTATTAATCTTGTTTGGGTGTTCTTTGCCCTTTCTTGAAGATTTTTCTATCTTGTTACACAAAGAATACACTTATATTACCGATTATATATTAATATATATCATTTCTTGGCCTTTGGGCTAAAATCAAGTGTAATTACAGATTATATGTCAAATGATATAATAGATTATACTTAACATTTATAGAAACAGTTGTTTCTAATTATTTAATTAGAATGTTCTCAATAACTTTCTTTTTAAACTTGATGCAGTTTGATGCCAAACTAGCAAGAATTCAAACTAAACCAAAATCATATCCAGATTCTACTGTTTTGCCACAGAGTATCTACAGAAGGGTATGTGAGTTTTTCTTCCTTGGCTGTTGCTTAAGAAAATAAATTTTCTTATGTGTTTCCATAAAAGTTGTCTAATATTTACCAACAACATACTTAACAATTTTTCTTAAAATATATCACAGAACAGAAAGATATTAGGTGATTTTGAATCATCTTTGAAGGTTACTTTCAATTTAAACTAGTAAATCTTAAAAGTAAGTTAAAACACTAAAGAAATGCTCTCTTTGGACCATCTAAGGAATTCCATAATGTATTTTGAACTAAGGTTGACTTAGTATTCTGAAGTTACTTAGGCACTCAGATTTCTTTTTGTTCAACTCCTTCATTTATGGTTTAAAACTAAAAGCTACATAGGGAGAAGGGAATGAACTAAAACAAATAGTGCTTGTGTGTGTGTTTGTATCCTCATTCCAGTTTTATCCCATTAAGTCCCACAAAAATAAAATGATAGACCTTTCAAAATAAGGTCTTTTTCAAATATAGTATCTACTTCTACTTAAACCAGAAGTATAGTTTTTGTTGTTGTTTTGTTGTTCCTTACACTTAATATTATTTTTGATTGCAATAAAAATTTTTCTGCTTCATTTAGAAGCTTCAGCATCTTCAAGAGGAAAAAAATAAGGAGATTGCAGTTCTCCGTAATACCATTCACGATTTAGAGCAGCGCCTCTCTGCTGGCAAAGATTCTCACTTCAAACGTAGACGGTTTTGAGTATAGCAGTAAATTCATTAGTTGCTGTTTAATTTCTTTAAAAACAGTTGCAAAAGTTACTTCTATTTAGAATCAATACAACATACTGCCTAAGTAATACCAATGAATAAAGGACAACTTTAAACCTTTTTTATTGAGTTTATTAAAACAAATCCACACTTTGGCCAATTGTGCACTGCTTTCTTGTTTAACAGCATTAACCATAAAGGAGTTCAGGTTTATAGGACATAGTTTACCTATTGAACCATCATTGACTATGGAAATACTTTCTAAGCAATCAAAAGACAGACACCATTCTTTTATCTTTCCCCTTACATCTTTCAAGACAGGCTCAAATTTTAGACTGTGATACAATACCAGAGACAGAAAACAATATGTAAAGGCTTCATTCATATGTGAGAGTAAAAATCAAGATGTAAGTCTTAGATATAAAAAAGTATAAATGGATATTTGAAAGGTAGTCATAGCAAAATCCTCTTATGTTACGTATCTCTGGATCTTAAAAGACAGAATTCACTTTTTTCTTTAAACATTTAACCAGTTAAAACTATAAGATTAAAAAGACAAAGATAGTATGTTTTGAGAAATAAGTAAAGAAAAAAATGGAAAACATGTCTTTGTTGTTCTTCCTTCATTCTAAATTGCCAACTATCCAACAGAAACCCCTAGGTCATAGTTTATGTTCCTGTTTTCATTAATGCAAGTAGAATACTGAAAGAAGAAAAAGAGAGACATATTAACCAACTGCTGCAATCACCTTTCAGTTGCCCTGTAATTTAAAAAACAAAAAATGGTTTGGGTCAAATTTTCTTTAACATAAATCTTTAAATTTGGAAGCTAGTATAGATTTCTCCATGTTTGCACAAATCCAATTCCTAATTTTTTATCATTCTTAATTAGGTAGCTCATAAAAAGGCTGGAAATGAAATTATGTCTAGACTGACTTGGGGAGTATAGCCAATTTTAAATATTTAGTTTGAAGATCATTTTCACATTTCTGCTTTATTTTTTCAACTTCACTTGCTGCTGGCTTCTGTGGGCCTGAGCTGCTGACTTGCCTGTCAGGCAGCTGGAGGCAAACGTCACTGTCAAGATTCAATGACGTGCTCCTCTGCCCAGAGTCCCTGTCAGCTACATAAAGAGGGCAGGCTTTCTTTGCACTGTCAGGCGATTGCAGACCCTGTGTTTTCAAACACCAGATGTCGACAATGTCAGCATCAGCTACTAGGAGCCAACTCTGAATCTTTGGGCAACTTTCAGAGTAACTGATTTATACATCTCTTTCCTCAGAGTTTCTTTTGTGAAAGAGAGAGGTGTAAAGTTTCACTTCCTGGCACAGATCAGTTCTTTGGGTGACCCTCTCTTTGTGGGTCCTTGAGTGTATGGTGGTGATGAAAACCTGGGGGAGGGCGATGCTCAGATGCATCTGGCGCTTCTGGCTGCTGGTTCTCTGAAAGCAGACCGTTTCTAACATGCTGATGCTCGTGCTTATGATTTGGCCCGTGCTCATGATGATGTCCGTGATGGTGATGTGGCTGGGGAGCCTCGGTTGTTTTCCTCACAGTAGCCAAAGATACATTTTTACAGAAGTCATCATCCTCCAGTGCCTGGAACAAATTTATAAATTCCTTACTCATTAGCATATTCATTGATTTATCAGGAATGCATGGAAAGTGATTTGTAGAGCTAACATATATGAAGTTCCAACTAGTTAATTAGAATTGAACTGGTTTTGTTTTTCTAACATTATACTAATGAGAATCTCAACACCTAGACATTTTATTAAAGTTTGGTTCCCATCTATAATTGTAAAGTGTGACTAGTGCATGGTTTGCACTTAATCAAAGAATCGTAAAGCATCTTAAAAATGAATTAACATTAATGCTTTGCGAATAGATGAAATACGGTATAATACAATTAAAGTTCAACAGTTCACCTCAGCTTTTATATAGTTAAATCAATAGCAGAATTCAAATTTTACTTTTCTTATCAAAGAACATCTAAATTTTTAAGAATTCTGAAGAATTGAGAACTACATAAGGCTTAAAAAGTCAAACCATTGTATTTATAAGTATATCTGCAGAAGCAAAACTGAATAAAATAACTTAAATCAACTGCAGTAAAATCAACCAAATATCAAATCCTAAAATCTGTTGACCTACATGGAACCTTTTGCACCTGTGTCAACAATGCATCAAATCTAATATTTTGAGGCAAACTAATTTCTCTCAGGTAATTCAAAAATGCAAAAAAAGAAAACAAACCAACAACAACAAAAAACACTCCTCAAAATCAGTTCTTCATATCCCAGCTTATGCCAGGAAACGTTTTGTACTTCACCAAAGCTTTGTTTATGTGTCTCTACCATAGTGCTATCAGCTGAAAGTAGCAAATTACTGCCCATTTCCCACTGAACATAATATCCCACTCCATATGAATCTAGTTCTTTAATTTGAGTAAAGTCTTTATTGTTTTTTGTGCCCACAGATCATAGGCTCAAACCATATAGATATAACGGTGTAATATGAAGCTGCACCTAAATTTATTTGTAAATCAAGTTACAAAATCAACTTGAGAGACCAAAGGCTCACTGAGTGGTTTGGTTTGGTGTTTTCAAGGTTTTGAATAGTTATAAATTCCATTGGATTTTAGCATACAATTATTAAGTGGTACATTTGGGGGTTATTTCTGAATTACTTTTGAGAACATAACTATTTGATTAAACATTTAAACACAATTTGATAAATGTTTAGAATATACAGTGTAATGTTCTCAATGTTCAATGATTAAACAAACATAAATAACTATAGTCTAGTTTTAAGAAACCAATTACCATATTTCATTGATTCTAATGTATTTTTTCACAATTTAATATCTTTAAAATCAGAATGCATCCTACTATTGATAGATAGCCTTCTGTCCTACTTTAACTGACAGCCTTTTTTAGTAGTACATAAAATAATGTGTCATATAATTGATGGCATCTAGGATATGATGAAATAGAAAAACTCCAATTTGATTTTGCACATCAGATACATATGTTATATTTTTCCTTTTTACAGATGACTCATAAATTTTGAGCATGTTGTAGGAATTATTTTTACCTTTGTTTTAATATAACTAGGTATATTTATATTAGGTATCTGCAAAATACTGAAATAATCCCAAAATATGAGGAATGAATTTATCTGCACTATTTCATTCTCCCCGTCTTTAAAAGCAGTAAAATAATCCTCATAGGGTTATTATGAAGATTAAAATGTGAAAAATGATATATCTAGTGTAAGTAACCCATTGTGCTCCTTAGCAACTAAATTAATTAAATGATTCATTAAAATTGAGATAACTTTTTTAGAGCTGGGAAATATCTGAAGGAAACAGAGCTTACAAATAAATTTCAGAATTGTTTTTAATCCCTAGTTTAAATGTTGCCAATCTGCCCTATCAAGCAAACATTGTTTGGAATTATTTTTCTTCTCAATATGATGGGGAAAAAAATCTAGTTAATAAAAATTTAAATTCCTTGAGTATTTTTAATAAACAGTATTTAAATATAGTTCTTTTTATTATAAGGAAAAATATTCTCATTTTTTAGGAAGAAATAATCAGTAACAAGTATAAAACTTAGTCCATTTTTAAGTAAATGCAGTAATCCAACCGCAGAATGGGCCAACAGTGTAAGGGCTTCATGGAAACAGTGACAAAGTCTTGCATCCTTGATAAATTAAGTCATTATCTGGGCCCAATTCCATATCAGGTAATAAGTGCTATGTTTAAGCTGTATGATTACTATGCTCTTGTGTGAACCACGCTCACAATATTACAGTGAGTTATGTTATGTTGGCTAAGTTCTTCAAGCATTTCTATTCCCACCATATCATTTGGTGGTAACTGAAATATGTGATCTATGTTGTCTTTTATTTTCTAAAATCTTTCTAGATAAAAGCAGTGATATGAATCTTGAAAAGATGTTTTAAAGTGTATGTTACATAACAGAAAGTGTGTGTAATTATAGTAATTACTGTTGTAGTTTATTTGTAGTACACCAGCAGAAACACTGATCAGCTAATTGGTCATGAAACACTAACTTATTCAGATAGCTCTTAGAAGATTTTCTCTTTTCTCTCAGTAAAAATAATTGAGAAAAATACCTTGAGAGAGCAGTTTCCACATTTCTCTTCACAGTAAACAATCTTAATGGCATCTTCTACATACGAGAAACTCAGGATGGAAAAAGGCAAACTAAGATGATATACAAGACGGCCACATCTATTTAAAAAAATGGACAAATACAATGTCATTAAAATATTTTCTATATCGTGATCCTACACAAGCGTGGTCTGGAATAGCATTATATAGGTTTAAAGGTCTTATAACAAGACATTTTTATACCATCTGTATAATTTCTTCAGTGGGTTTCAAACAAGCTCCCTGGCCCTGCATACCAGGTCCTGTGGTCATAGCAAGACTACAGTGAGTCTAATACCAGCATTTTGCAATGTTATACATATATCATTATAAATAATATCAAAACTGTAGTATAGTCATTGTGAATGGGTCAAATACAATTTTGTGATTAACTTAAAAATTCTACCAGTGCCCAAACCACTGACTTATCATAAACTAGGCTCTGCAAATCACATGAGCTTTTCATAACTGCTAAGGCAGCACAAATTATACACAAGAAATCACAGCACAGGGAGTTCCCTGGTGGTGTAGTGTCTGGACTTCGGCACTCTCAACGTTACGGCCTGGGTTTGATTCCCAGCCAGGGTACTACCCCCCCCCCAAAAAAAAAAAACAAAAGAAATCACAGCACAACAAAAAAAATTGTAGAGTCCTGGCTGGTAGCCTATTTACTTAAAAATGTATCTGATGCAACAAATATTTTGGCATAACGAAAGAAACTTGGCACTCTCAGAAATGGTGAAGTTGAAATGTCCTTGCCCACATTTTACCCAGTATATATGATTTTATGTGAATATCAAAGGTTTACACTTTGCAAAATTAGAATTTTGTGGTCCTAAAAGAATGAAACGTAGTATTAAAAATATTTAGAGTAAAGCCAAGTAGGACTTAGGCCTAGGCAAAGTCTGGCTCACAATCTCTAAAGAGCCAAAGGAAAACAGAGCACTAACTAGGAATGTGACTAATATCAAATAATGTATGCACGGAGGTTCCCTCAAAGTACACATTTTATTTGTTCATGGAACCAGCAGATTCATGCTAACCAGATTCATGCTAATTATTTATATCTAAATAATTAACATACTTTATAGTTCACAGAATCATGTGGGTAGGCTGAAAATTACTAATTATTAGAGATAAGCAAGTAGTCTACAAAGTATAGTTATCCATCTACAGAATTCTTAGGATAGAAATTGTATGTGATATACAAACTTATCCTTCTTTTTGTTTAACCATAATAAAGCCAATATACCAGAGGGAAAAAGTATAGTCCATTTTTTTTTATTTCCCAACTGAAATGGTGAATTCTTTTACATTTTGAAAATCATTTCAAAAATATTAAAACCAAATATTTTAATGGGCTCACTTTGAAACTGAGTATTTGGTTATAGAATAAAAGCAGACACCTTATCTTAAATTACTTCCTTAAATACAAAGCAGGTCTTTTAATTTGCGTGCATGTGTGTGTGCACATGTGCATGTACATACCTGTCATATATGAGGAAGTCATCTTTGTTTCCATTTAAGAGAGTCCAGACATCACTTTGATTTTCTTCTTGTTGATAAACAGGAATATGCACTGAAACCTTATTTTTAAGATTCATATATTTTAAGCGAGAAGGGGTTCCTTGATGATTAACAACAACATAGGATATGTTAGAAAAACCTTCTTTCTCCAGTTTTATTCGTAGGTCTTCCAAACTAAAATATTTGGGGAAAATACAAAAAAATTGGAAAATCTCATTTAATTTTATTAATGACTTCTTTCTCTTCACTATTTTTTCTAGATGAAATTCTCTTACTACTTTTTACTTACTCCTACCTCTTCTTTATATCATTGTAAAGGACTAAATCTTTTATTTTAAAAATTATTTACTGAGCACTTGTGCTCAGTTAAAACCTTATGCTAAATACGTGCACAAATATTAGCTCATTTAGTCCTCAAATTAATCCTATGAAGTGTATTTTTTTAAACCATTTACAGTTGCAGAGAATTCTCCCCAATACATATTTGGCAAATAACAAATACTTTTACACATATTTGTTATATATATTCAACAAATTTATATATATTTAATTATATTTACATATATATTTGTTAAATTACCCAAGACCTTTATGACAAGTCTAGTGTTCATTCTACTTTGGCAAAGCACTCATCTTTACTTGTTATATTGAAATAACTAATCCATTGCAGGAGTACATTTTAGAACATTTTATAACACACGTAATACATATTTAATAGGGTGTTATAAAATATAGGTCCACAAAAACAAGAAAACTTTCCATAGCCCCAGGAAAACCACTGTAAACATCCTCGTCTTCTTTCTTCTAACATGTTTTATTCAGACATAGTTTTTCAAAAAATGTTATTTAATAAATGTCTTTTCTATTTTTATTTTATGTATATATTTAATAGCTTTTCCCTTATGAAATCCTAGACCATCGAAAGGCTATCTTACCTAGAAGCCTGCAGAATGCAGAAGTATCAGCTGGCTTGTAGAAGGGCGACCACAGTCACTGAACCATATGAGTTCAGCATTGGGTCCTGGTCTCCTATGCTCCAGGCTGGAGGCTGCTTACAGAAGGACCTTTGCCCCTGGCTCTCTGTTCCTCCCCAAGGGAGGAGACAGACAGCCAGGGCAAACCCCAGGCTTCTCCACATTGCTGGTATTGTCCTGTAAAAGAGAATATCTTCCTGTCATCTTCACAGATGACTTCACAGTCATAATGAGAAATTTCTATAAATTCAAGTACAATTCTCTTTCCTATAAATATTCAGCCACAGATTCCATCTCCACTTTGTTGGACCTCCACACACCAAATCTTCCTATAAAGGAAACAGTTTTGGAACCCTTTTTCTGGAATAGCCATCACAGCTATCCTCGTTCCCAAAATCTAACAATTAAGTTTGCGAACCTGCCACCATGCGCTTACATCGGCAGCACTGTACAACAAGGTCATGACACTTACCAAATTGTTCGTACAGTGCTGCCGATGTAAGCGCGCAGTGGCCAGTTCACAAACCTAATTGTCAGATTGAGGACCACAACAGCTCTGATGGCCATTCCAAAAAGAGTTCCAAAATTGCTTTGAAGGGTGGAGTAGGTGCTGGCATGGGCACATAGCTTCCCAAGGGGAGTACGTCGAAAGTGACCACAGTGCTATTTAACGATGAGGTATGCAGTACTTTTTCTAGGATGAGTTTGTGAAATTAATTGTCCGACCTCGTGTGTCATGGTAAGAGCCTAACTAAAGGGAAGGAGGCTGGTTAAGGAAGGATAAATTAGATAATTTATTAAGACCATCTCAACTATTATTAATATAATATTGTAAAAATTCTAATATTTAAAAAAGGATAGAGCATATCTGGGTGAAATTTAAGGAATTTCTTTAGTATAGTATTTACATTGATGATACAATTATCCTTATTATAGCTACCATTTACTGAGCATTTATAAAACTATATGATAAGCACTTATTTATATCATGCCAGTTAATCATAACAGCTATGTGACCACTATCCCCTTGGGCAGTTGAGGAAACTGGCTAAGAAAGCCTTTAGGCATCGTGCCCAAGTCCACACAGGTAGTAAGTCACAAGAAAGACTATATTCAAACCAGATCTGCTAAATCCAAACCATGACCTCTTAGCTACTATAAAAGATTGACAGTTTTTAGATAGCTCACCTTCAATAACTATAGCTGCCAAGGTTTTGTTTGTTTGTTTGTTTTATGCCCTAGAATGGCAAAGAGAACATTAAAATCATTCAGGCTGTTTTATTTCTTCTGGAATGGCGAGCTTTTTCCCTACTTTCTAGCATGTAAATTTAGTAATTATAGAACCATCAGCATAAATTCAGCATTTGGTACTCTCACTTTGCCATTATACCATAACATTCCAAATGGCTAAATAGTGACTATAAATGAAAAGGCTATTTCACTCATTTTCCTCATTTTTTTCAATGAATAAATAACTAAAGCCATTGGCAGAGGGTAGTGAATTACAGAGTTCACACTTTCAGATTTTCCTCTGTTGTTGTAATCAATAGGCTGTTTATTTAAGATCATTTTTAAATAATAGACTTTTGATTACAATTATAGCTGTCAGACAGCCACATAAAAATAATGAAGATAAATAACAAAACTGGAGGTACTCAAGGCTTATCCAGTACCATTTAGAAAGTAGTTATAAATTTCAGTAACCTCACCACTTTTCAATCACAAAACCTAGATTTGTTAGCAACATACAGACCTACATTTGTTTAAAATTCCCCATTAGAAGGCAGGACGTGCAGAACCTTTCTCTGACCTCTTACCCTGAACTTCAGATTGGCATGTGAGGTCCTTCCTCATACCCAGTCACCACTTAAACTGCAAAATTTTGCATTTAATCCCAGACCACCCCATTTTGACATGGGTTTTAACTCTTTCAAGGGTGACCATCTCTGCACAATGGACAGAGCCTGCTACCCACCCACCCCACCCCCGCAACGGCTCACAGTATCCCTGCAATTTCTTTAGCGGTGTAGAATGGCCTTATTTCATCTCTGCTCTTCAAATCCACGGGCTGTTTTCTGCCCTTAGAATTCTCACTCTGCATTTCAGTGGGAAATACTTAAGCTTCAGCATACAATATTGACCACATAACATCCCAGCTTTTTGCAGAGTCCAAGTGTGTTAACGTTCTCCAGCCACCCCTGCTCCCCGTTCCCGTTCAGCCGTGCACAAGGCCCGGCAGAAATCAGCAAGGCTCCCCTGCGCCTGCTCACGGCCGGCCGAGCTGCACCCTCCACACCCTATGTTAGAGTATTTTACTTTCTTCTGCATTGTTTTTATTTTCTTTATCTATCTGTCTCTTTTAAAATTTATTCTAAGGAAAGAAACACTTTGCAGACGCACAATCAAATTCTTTACCAAACCCTGAAAGAATCAATACTGAAAACACAGAGTTCCTACTTACACAACCCTTTCCGACTGGGCTGCTTCCTTTCTCTGCCCGGCTCCTCCGGCTGTGTGAGACAGTGATATATATAGTCCTGTTGTTTACCTCACCCTTCAGCTATGGTCCAAAGTTCAGTGCTCACTCTGAGTGTGACCTTGCAAGCAGAACAAACCCTTGACCCGAGTATTACAATCAACTCAAAGTACCAAGTGGTGCTATGCACAATGTAGGGGGCAAGTTTTTTGGCAGTTACTGGTTTATTCCCTATTCTTTTCAGTCACCCCAGTATCTAGGACTTAATGGTACAGTCGGGGGCGGGAGGAAGGGCTAAGGGTAAAGAGGGCGTCCAAGTCATGTTTTGTTCCAAACTATAATAGGGAAAAACATTTGCTGAGCCAGCAAGTGAATCTGCTGTTTTTAAAAAAAGGAAAAAGAAACTTTTTTCTTTTGCCTTGTCGTGATTAGGTATTAGCCTAACCCCAACTGTGTGAGCTTTGTTAGAAAATTCACCTGCTGTTTCAAAGCTTCCCGGCCTCCTGCTGTTACAGACCTGCTGGGATTACTTACTGTGTTTAAAAACTTGCATCTGTGTGGGATCCATAGGACCTCTGCTCTTTTTCATTTAAGGAAAGAAATAAGAAAATAGGCCTCCTATCTGGGGGAAACCAGGCCTCATTTTCTTTATCACAGAAGTCCTACTCCCTGGAAGACCTATGAATCCTGCAGGATTTAAGAATCTAATACAAAGTCTTTACACATGTAAGTACCATACAAATAGAAGTTAGTAGAGGTAGTAGCTGGACATGGAAAAGAGTCTGGAGGAAATCGAGTGGTTCACCATCACCTCCTTCCTTTACATGTGACTTAGCAGCTGCCTCTTACCCTTCCTTCCCAGGGTGCAGCCAACTCCAAAGCGAAGTACCCAGGATTGTGTGTGTCCAGGTGGTGTGTGTCTAAAACCCCCAGATAGGCAGCTTGTGATGTTTGAAGAGAATCCATTTTTAATGGCCTCTTCTGTGGTGGGCAGCCTGGGAGCAGTCAGCATTTTTAAGGAAGCCAGATTTTTAAGGAAGCCGGATTTTCAAGCAAACCTTTATTGGGTGTTAAATCAAATGACATCCAATCAAACAAAATCAAATAAGCATTTATTAGGTGCTTATGCTAGGCACAATGCTAATTTGATTCCTTGTTCTCAAGGATCTCAAAATCTGATAAGCAGACAAATAAGTAGAAAAAAGCATGCCGTAAAGTGTGATAATGTCTAAGCTGGCTGTAAGTACGAGGTTTTTTTGGAACCTTGGAAATGAAAGAGGAGGTGCTTTAACCAGTCTGGAGACAGGTACGTTAGCCCACTCTCAAGCAAGTTCAACAGGCACATTATCTTAGGTTGTATACTCTAGCTTCAAAGCACCCAGCTAATCTGATCACAGCACTGTCTAGAAAGCTGTTTTGTTTCCATTTTTGTGAATGACGAAAATCTCCTGACAGGTTGCTGTAGCCATTGCCACAGGATCCAACAGTAAGATTATTGACTGTATCCTATTATCCTGATGACTTCATGTCTTACAACTTCCAGCCCTGCACCTTGTTTCATATCACCTCCTCTTCCTCACCCTTATCGTTTGTCTCCAAAATGTTTATTCATGTATTTAATCCATGTTTTTAATAAGCATTCTCACCTGGTTATGAGTCGAAGGTGATTTCCATGGAGCATAGCCCCCTACAAATCTGTGAGTCCGTGATCTATTTAAAAAAGAGAAGGGCTAGGAACTCTCATTTTATAAATCATTTTATTAGCTATAGCAGGTAATTTTGTGGCCATCGACGTGTCAATGCATGTAAAACACTGATGTCTCAAAATATTAGGAGGTGAAAGATGTAACATATTAGCCTCCTTAGCTTGTTAGGTGGTGTTTTACATGCAAATGGAAATGAAAATTTGCCCAATATTTGGGGAAGAATTTGTCTTTCGGCTTAAGTTATTCTTCCTTCCCTTCGCATGTACAAGAAGGTGCCCTAGCTGTCATCCTGGTCATTGTACCAAATATAATATTGTTTGAGCGTCCATGTGCAAAGCTACGCAAGGGGTGCCTGGGAAGAAGCAAGGTGTTTTCAGAGTGGCCAAGACGAATAGAACAGTGGGCACAGGAAGGCGTGGGAGCAGCAGCTCGGATTAGATAAGGACTAATTTGATTCTTGGAGATTCGTGTGAAACTGAAAAATGCTTTGAAGGGAGCTTTCCTTCAAGTTCACATGTTTACAGGTCTGAGAACTGTTTGATATATCAAACATAAATTCATTTAAAGAGGAAACTCCATACAGTGCCAAATTTCATGCGGGGCTAAGCATCTCCAGGGAGTAACAAACATCAGAAGAATTTTTGATTGAAATAAGGAGGTTATTAATTTTTTTAAAAAATCGTCAAAACCAGAGCTACTGCCCAAACCTCCTCATGGGACACAGTGTTGGCATCAACAAGCAAGAAGCATGTGGTGGCATCAAATGGTCCCCACATGACATTAAGCCCCTGAATAATTGAAACACATTTATAGAGTATGTGACATTTCTCTGTGACCTGCTTCAGAAATAGGTGCATATGTAAATATTTTAACACATCTGCTAATTGATAGAAGAATTTTGACAGTTTTTTTAAACTGTTAGCTTTTTAAACAATAAAATTAATATTAATAATTTTTAAAACATTGAAAAAATAAGGAATAAAATATTTAGCTAATTTTAAAGTATTTTAATTGACATTGAATTGTTAACATTATGATGACCTTTTAAGAATTACATACTCTTAAAAATCGATATTCTATTAACTTTTTAGCTTGTTTTTAAAAATATCGGAACCAGAGTTTCTCATAGGTTTTTAAGCCTTGAAAAAGTATTTCTTCTTATATTAGATCCGTGGCCATCTGACAGTTTGTAGCTGCATTTCAGTTCTAACACACCCAGCTGTTGTGCTTAGAGAGAGACTAGGGAGATTTTTTGGCAATTACAGCCACATTAGACAGAGATAATGTGGGGAAAGTCGTGTCCTGACTTGTACCATCTGCCCTGCCCTACAGGTAGGTTGGGTCCTAGGAAGAAAAGCAAATTAATGTTGTAGTTAACTCGCACTCAAACTAAATGTGTGGCTTTGATCAAGAACTCCTTATGTGGGTTTCATGATTTTTTAGAAAACTGTTTTCATAGAATATTTCTGGCAGGTCTTACGCAATCGTTCAAATCGGTATTTGGAAAGGATTTTATGGAATTTCTTCCTAAGTGTTCCATGCAGTTTTCCCAAAATCTAAACTAAAATGCATTTATTTCATTCTGGTTCCTGTTCTTTTGTTTTATAATAAATGATCCTTGCCCATTACATTTTTCCTGTGTAAGTGAATTGGCTAGCCCAGCAGGTCAGGGTTCCTTTTTTGTGACCTTGAAAATGCCAGATAGAGGCATGACACCCCAATTTCTCTTGGGGTTTTCAGACTGGGCTTTGCTACGTAGTTTCAGCATCATTGCTGGTAGCTTGGAAGACATCCTAGCTATTAAGTATGTAAAGCCAGCACTCATATTTAGCTCTAGGTTCTCCTCTTTTATTGCCCCATTATTAACCCTCTCAAGAATGCAAGCAGTCATTAAAATGGTCATTGTAAAAAGAAGTAAAGAAACAGCAGTTATTTGTAGAACCCAGTGTCCTTGCAGGCACTTCCTCTGCCTTGTCTCCAAACAAAGCAACCAATAGTAGAATTTATCATTTTCCTGATTAGAGAACTCATGGAAAAATGGCAAAATATTTCTGTTTTTTGAAAAATGACTGCATGATAACTATTAAAGCAAGTTTTGACCTTTTAGTGCATGGCTCAATCCTGAATACACATGTGTGCAGAATTACCTAACCATTAAGGCACATATTCTAACCTTTATAAGAAGCATTTTTTAAAACGTGCGCGTGTGTGTGTGTGTTTATGTGTGTGTGTGAGCATAAACACACGCACAGAAACTTCAGACACTGGAGTTTCCAGAGAGTCAACCGAAGACAAGCACACGATAAGAGACTGGGAAGGTACGCTCCAAGTGCTCTGCTTCCGGGTAAGGGTGAGTTTTAGCTCTTGTGCTCAGGTGTTTTATAAAAAGTCTGCAATAATAATGACTACCATTTAGTATGTGCCAGTCACAATCCTAAATCTTTTATAGATAATAGTTCATTTAATCCTTACAACAGCTTATTATGCTTTGTAGATGGGAAAACTGAAACAAAGATATATTAAGTAGCTTGCCCAGATCAGATCTAGAAAGTGGATCAGCTAAGATTCAAATTCAACAGTTTCAGAGTTCAAGAGTTTAAGTACTACAATAAACATGAATTTCCTTTTCTTCATAAATGTGTATGCATGTGCATGTGTGTGTGCGTGTTTTGTTTTTATTTTTAGGACAAAGGTACATACATGCTGAGGCTTGGTACATTTAAATAAATGCATAGCCCCTAAAATTGAATTCCATTGGTTTGGTTGGTGGGGAATAGTCATTGG
Source organism: Lyroderma lyra (assembly GCA_004026885.1). Taxonomy (NCBI): domain Eukaryota; kingdom Metazoa; phylum Chordata; class Mammalia; order Chiroptera; family Megadermatidae; genus Lyroderma; species Lyroderma lyra. The sequence goes on along the minus strand of PVJL010000451.1, from coordinate 20,435 downwards.
AAAACTATTTTCCAAAATACCTTCGCTGTTAGGCTTCTTTCAGTTGAAGAAAGACTTGTGCTTGGAGGAAGAAGGCTCTGGGCAGCCTCTGCTACTCGTCTGGCAGTCAACGCACGACAGAATACTCTCAGGTTACTCCTTGGGGCCTAAAATTTAGACTGTTTTCCGATGAGCATGCAGCACAATTATAAAAGTGGAGATCTGAAGCCTCCAAACTCCATGCAGAAAGCAGTTCTGAAACCCCACTCCCCACCAGTCTTCTAGGCTCTGCATAGACACTCCTGGTCCGGAAAGCTCACTACTCGGAGAGGCGGCGTGCTTTCTTGCTCAGCCTTCCAGGTCAGAAGGAGTGTCTCCTTCCACAAGCCTGCAGTCTCAGGGTGCAGGCTCTGCACTCAGGAACTACCCAGAAAAGCACGTAATCTTGGATGTGCTCAGCCACTCTTCACAGCTCCCTCCTTATGAAGTCTGTATGTTTCCCCATGTTCCCATTCCACTTACCCTGTGAAATGACAAAGGGAAAGCTAACGTTTGAAAGTAGTAAGTTCCAATAGAAAACGGCTCTCTACGTGGCTTTGGTGCTCTGTAGTCTGGGATCATCACATCCTCTTCAGTGTTAAGTGTTTAACTGTGGAGACTGAAAGCTAGTGCTAGGTAATGTGCCAGTAATGTTCCAAAGGCGCTGGCATGGGCAACTACTGGGCTATAAAGCCACTCAGGCTGTGGGTATATACTGTTCCAGGGTTCAGCTCTCTGACCCCAAGCCATCAGACCCAACCCTGGCCTCCAGTTTCTGTATCTTTAAGACTGTTGGAGGCATCTGAACCTCAAAACATGCCTGGATCAAACCTTGGCTACTCCAGTTTCAACCCTGGACTTGCCACTAACCGTGGGTTCTGGCTCTGCTCACATTTGGCATCTCCTAATGTACTGACCCTGGCCACATTAGCTGACTTGGCTTTCACCTCCGGACAAAGTTTTCACTTCTTGACCACACGTCCAAGTTATGTCATCATTATTTCAGTCTCAGGATTGACACAACTCATGACCCCAATGGTATAACCCAGCAGATAGAATGAACCCAAATCACCTTTCCCACCTTATTTCCCACAACTCCTTGGTGTGGTCTTCTTCCGGTCTTAGCACCTCATTTGCATGTGGTCCATCGCCACTCTGCACCTTTGCAAACACCACCCCAAGCCCCGCAGTGCTTCTCCCTCTACTCCCTGGTTTGGATCCAAGCACAAGGTTAAAGGTTCAGGCTCTGAAGTCAGATTGCCTCTGTGTGTGTGTGTGTGTGTGTGTGTGTGTGTGTGTGTGTGTGTCCAGCTTCTCTACTTATTAACAATATGACCTTGGGCAAGTTACTTAACTCTCAGTGCTCAGGTTTTCTCCTGTATAAAATGAGAACAGTAGCAGTACTCTCATGGAAGCACTGCTAACTACCCTCCAAGGTCCTTTCCTTCCTTCCCCTTCACTTCACAGCTCCGAAGCTTTTAGGCAATTCTGAGCTCAGATTAAAACAGAAAAACAAAAAAGCTCATTCTCAGCTAATCCTGCAGCTGGGATATCTATACAACAAAGTTCTAACCAATGGGATGGAGTGGAAGTCAGCCGGAAATCTCCTAGAAACCCTAAGGAAGTTTTTCTTTCCATTATCAGCATTTGTGGTTCTTTCTGCTGGAAGCCTATACAATGCCTGAAGGGGATCAGCCATTCTGTAGCATGGTGAGAGAAACCACCCAAAGCCTGGTAGAACAGGTACTAGCAGGAGCTGGACCCTGCATGATTTCTCAAGCACCTGCTGCAGCTCCAGACTGCTTACTCCTGGACTTCTCATTATGTGAGGAAAAACCAGCCTCTACTTCAGTGATTCTCAACCTTCCTAATGCCACAACCCTTTAATACAGTTCCAAGGGGTCGCGACCCACAGGTTGAGAACCGCTGCTCTACTTGATTATGCCACATTTGTCAACCTTCTGTTACTTAATAGCTTTGTTGTGTTACTTAATGGCTGTTGTGAGCATTGAATAAGAAAATACCCGTCAGCCCCTAGCAGAATGCCTGACTTAGTAAGAGCTCACAAGTGTTAGCTGTTGTTATTTCAAGCCCCTAAGTCCCCATGGCTCCAAGGCCCACCAGCCCACCTTGAGATCTCCCTGCTCAAAGTGCCTTTCACATTTACTTTTTTTTTTTTGCTTTTTGGTATGTGGGTAGCTCCCTGACTGGGAATCGAACCCAGGCTGCAGCGTTGACAGCGCCAGCGCCGAAGCCTTAAGCCACTACACCACCAGGGAACTCCCACATTTACATTTTGCCTGACTCAGAGGGCACGTAGTATAAGCCTGAAGTCTCTCCTAGTGCTATGTGATTTTTGTAATATTATTAAACTTGTCTTCCTTAACCCTGCAGATAGATAATAAGCTGCCTGTAGGGGCAATGTATGGTGCTTCACAGTATCCCCACAATGCTTAGCCCAGTCTGTGTGCAAGTGCTACTCAGTGAACACAGTTGTTGGTTCCGGAACTTTAGAACTGCTGATGCATTTGAAAGGTGGTTTTCTCATGTTTCCTGTTGTGGTCAGATTCTTTAAAACTAAGGAATTCTTTATATGAAGTAATAGCCGAGAGCTTTTATGAAATTATCTTGGTAATAAACTTCATTTTCTTTAGCTTTTGACTACCGGAGAACTGATGATGCTCTATCCATGGCAAGTTTTGAAAGACTGTTAATTCAACCTAGATTTTAACACCAGTACTAGCTGTAAACGCAAACTTTCTTACTTATTAAACAATTCACTATTTTAACAAGCTACCCTCACTCTGGGAATTGGACTATACATAGACCTAAGGCTGGAAGAGAAAATGCACTGCCTACAGTGATCTCGTCCTATCTTTTCTCTTGTACAGCTTGTACAGCCCCAGAAGATGGCAGGTCCCTGTCCCTTCCATCCTAGGACTGATACAAGATTGGCGGCCAAGAAATCCTTTCCTTCTTGGATCCTTCACAGCATTTTTTTTTTACATCTTCCCCTCTCCACTATGTTTTATGAAGCTAATTTGCTCTGTAATTGTCCAGTAACAAGGACCAGAGACTGATGCATACCATAGTCAAGGGAAAATGTTCAAACAATCTGTCAGAGACCTGGTTTCCTGTCAGTTGTTGGCCATCTGAAATTTGCTTTTCTTATAGCTCTCTCTCAGCTCTCCTAAATAAGATTTGCTTTCCCCTATTTAATTTTTATGCAGAAGTGGTATAAAACTCAACAAGTATGCCAAAACTCCCAGGGAATCCCAAGAAGGGAAGACATGGTATTTGGAGTGTCTTGGTCACTCCTTAGGATGTGTTTTTTCTTAATTCAACAAATAGCTATTGACTAAGTGCTGACATTGTTCTAAGCTCTGGATCTACATTAGCAAGCAAACAGGAAAAAAAATAGAGGAAAACCCATTCCTACCCTAACAGAGTTTGTAGTGTGATGGTAGAACAAATGTCAACAAGTGCTGAGTAGCTGAGGGTAAAAATCGGAAAGTAACTAGTTGAGAGCTGGGGAGGATGTTCCTGAGGAGGTTCACTGTTGAGCTGCAATCTCACAAAGGTGTAGGAGTGAAGCAGGTGGAGCTGGAGAGGGACAGAAGTGTGTGCCAAGACGGATGGTGGGAGGGCATGTGGCAGATTGCAGACACTGAGTCCTGTGGCCGGCCCGGAGGGTAAGTGATGAAACGGGAGGCGTGCACGCGGGCCAGACCATGCCAGTCTGTGCAGACCTCGTGGGAGTTCGTGTTCAACATGATCAGATTTGTGTATTCAAGGATCACTTCAGTGCACAGTGAGGAATGGATGGCAGTGTGTAGCCTAGAGAACCCCAAAAAGCTTCTCCAGGGGTCAGTCTCTCCCTCTTTCACCATCAGCCCCCTTCTCAAAGGGGCTCAACAAGGACTTTGGAAGGGCCATTTCTACACTTGGCCAGAATAGCGTGGGGTTGAGGAAGGACCCAATTTAAAGGGCTGTTCTAAGGTTGTTGCCAGACGCACGTCTACCCTCCTAGCCTTCAAGGGAGACTCAAAACTCATGTGCCATTTGGGTGACTACAGTTCCACATGACGTGTGGTTCGTTGTCCTGAGAAAAGGGAGCTGATTCCTTTCCCTAAACAAAGGAATGCAATTTAGGGTCGTAATGGAAGAGGAGACATAACTAATACAGGGAAGAGTCGGGAGCCTTGGGGAGGCCCTGTGTCTGTGTCGGGGAAGGGTCTTACGGTACGGAGGCCGCGCCGGCACGCGGCCTGAGGGACAGCGGCGGCACCCCTGGCTGCCCGCACGCAGCTCTCGGCCGCCCCGTCTCCCGGGTTCCCGCTGGCAGTGCCCACCCACAGCCCCGTAGGCCCGGGGCCAGGGCATCCGGTATTTTGGTCAGAGCAAACACAGTGTTCCTTAGAGCTAAAGGCTTTAGTCAAAATCGTATTTGCATTTCCTCTGAGAACAAGCCTAGAATTTTCTTTTCTTGGTCCAAGGGTCAGGTTTGTGGAAAGTCTGAGAAAAACCTTAGGCCTAGCAGTTAGAGGCCTATAGGGAGAGGGAACAGCACGGTTCTTGTTCTTTGTCTTTGTTTGCTGAAGAAAGCTCCAGGAAGCAGCCTTGTCATCAGTCTCACTGGCCTTCCCGAGCCCTTGGAGGATGCAGGGTGGCCATTTTGTACTTACACAAAAAATCTCATTCCGCCCGGCACCGACACCCGTGAGCCGGGCCTGCATAAGCTGCAAAGGTTGCTTAGCAACAAACTGGCTGTATTTCTTCCTTCATTTATTTGTTTATAAATAATTGAGCATCAGTTATTTACAGTGATATGTCCAGCATCTTTGATTTTGCTGGGGTGCCACCTGGTCAAATGTCTCATGAGCTCTGGAATGTGGAGGAGTGGCGGCCATGACCTTGGTTGGAACCATCTTTAGATTTGCCTCAGAACCAGGTTCTCATGGTACTTGGGGGAGAGAGGTCTTCTCTGAGGCCAGGCAGTCTTGCCACCCTGCAAACTCCCGCAAAATCTGTGTTGTGGGTCACAACGATGTGAATATACCTAACACTACTGAACTGTACACTTAAGAATGGTTAAGGTGGTGAATTTTACACTGTATGTTTTTTACCACAATAATGTGTCCAAGGTCACACAGCTAGTAAGTGGGAACATTGACTCTAAAGTCCCTGCTCTTCACCTCTACGCTGTGTTTTAATTCAGACTTCAGCTTTACCTCCTCAAAGAGGCTTTTCTTTACTTGCTTCTAAAATAGTTGTCCAGTTACCCTGTCACCTCCTCTTACTTCAATCCACGCCGTAGCTCATACCATAATTGTAGTTTCTGGGTCCTTATTTATTTATATATTTGTTTGTTATCTCTCTCCCCCCACTAAAACCAGGAGTCGTGGCTGTATTATTTACTTCTGTACCCTCAGTACCTAGGAAAGTGCCTGGCACATAGCAGACATTCAATAAATATTGATAATATTACTAATTTATATCATTATTTAGTAATGATAAAAGCAATATAGAAAATATACTAAAAGCACACATTTTGGGGTTCAAATCTATATTTGAATGCCGTCTCTGTGACATTGTTATTGTGTGATCTTTCACAATATGACCTAACTTCTTTAAGTCTCCATTTCTACATCCTGAAATGAGAATAGTAACTACCTCATTAGATTAATGTCTGAATTAGATAATCTTTCTAAAGCTCTCAGCCTTACATAAGTGTTTAGTATATGCTAGCTATTAGTATTATAAAAAATAAAAAGGAACTAATGACATATAGCCTGATTATACCCCTCCAAATTTATTTCTGTTCTTCACCTTAAGGCTTATATTCATTGTTGTAATTCATAGACACTTAAGAAAAATAACTTTTATTGAGGACTTACTATGTACCAGTTACCATTTTAAGCACTTTTATATCTTTTGACTTATTTAGTCTCTATTGATCATATGAGAAACTATTACTATACACATTTTACAGATGAGAAAATTAGGCATAGAGAGGTTGAGTAATTTGCCCAAAGCCATAAAACTAGTAAATTTGCCCAAACTTGATAGTGTGCTCTATGGACTTTGTTATTACCCACTGCTCTAATGGGTCTCTCCATATTTTGGAAAACTTTTTTTAAAAACTTAATATTAATTTATGCCCTTATTTTCATATAGCCAAAAAGTCCACATAATTGTCCATTTTTAAAAATAGATTATTCAAATGTGATGACAGAATGCAGTTCTTTAATCTGTTAATGAATATGTTTTATTTTATTTTTAAAATAATGCTCTAAAGCCACTATATTATTAGCCTCACTTTATAGCTGTAGAAACCCCAGCATAGAGATTTCAATGATTGTCCCAACATCACACAGCAAATCAGAGTCAGGCCTTCAAATCCAGTTCTAGGACTTGTGGTGCTTGGGCAAGGGTCTAACTGTTCACATTAATGGAATATTATGTGCTTAATGTGTCACACCCTATTCCGTTTTGAATTAACAATGGATGATAGGAATTTGATATTTGAAATATAAGCATTTCTTATCCCAACTCTAAAAAATTCCTCAATCTAAATCAAGATTATGCAAAACATTCTACAAAATCAAAGTTTTCTCCTTTTGGTTTCTGGATGGACTTAAAGAGTTTGGCCAATTTGAACTATAATAGCCTTCAAGTGACATAATAGAAAGAATTCTATTTGTGGGTAATAGGTTGATAAGAAATCAAGAATCATAGTTGGCCTACAGAGTAAAGAAACCTAAAAATCTAGGACAATCTCTCAGAATAAAAATGGAAGTCCAATCAACGAAACACAAATGAAAGAGGAGCAGCGGCAAATATTTTCATCTTTCCAACACCCAGCCCAGAGATGGGGCCCCCCATATTTGTTGCATGGGGTTATGAGTGACTTCTTAGAGGGAAAAGTACCAAGTGCAGCAAGAAAAAAATGCAGATTGAGAGTGGAGCCGTGTGGTAGGAAACTTCTAAGGCGGCCCTCAATGATCCCTTCCTCTTGGTACTTGTGTCCTTGTAAAATCACCTCCCCTCAGTGTAGGTGGGACATAGTGACTCAATTCTAAGGAATAATATAGGGCAAAAATGACTGGATGTCATTTCCAATATTAGGTTATGGAAAGATTCTGGTTTCCATCTTTCTTCCTTCTCTCACTCATTCACTGGCTGTGAGGGCAGCCAGCTGCTATGCTATGAGCTTTCCTGTACAGAAGCCCACACAGCATGGAACTGAGGGAGGCCTTCAGTGGGACAGCCAGCAAAGAAATGATCCTGCCAACAACTACGTGAGCCAACTGGGAACTGGATCTTCCCCAGTAGAGCCGTCAGATGAGACTGTTGCCCCAACCACCACTTTGAGTGAAGCCTGTGAGAAACCTTGAGACAGAAGTACTGCGATAGCCTGCTCCTAGATTCCTGATTCAAGACTTCGTTATGATGAGTGACTAAGTCCTGGGATCGCTTGTTATGCAGCAATAGATAATGCAGAAACTGTGTCCAAAGTGAGGGCCCCATTACCTGAGACTCCTTCATTGATTCATTCACTTAGTACCTATTTATTGAGCATTACTAGGATGAAAACCATTTTAGGGACAAGAGTTTCTTGTTTTCTAGGATAGTCATTCTAGACAGGTCTACAAATATCTAGAAAAGAGTAGTATTGAAGGTCCAGTCCAGGAAGCCATCCCAGAGGCAGTGAGCTGGGTTCTGGGTTCTGGCCCAGACCTCACTGGATAGACAGCAATCATCTGGCAGGCAGACGTGCGGGCCAGATAAGCCAGAGAGTGAAGTGAATGGTGGCAGTTGGGAAGCAGGTACGGACCTCTGCCGAGTCTACAAGCCAGCGGGAAAAGGAAGAGGGAAAGCCACAGGGAAGAAAGAACAAGGCTTATTGAGGGTTTCCTCTCTGGCCAGTCGCCACCAGCATCGGGGACTTCGGAGAAAGCAGCCATTGTTTTCCTGGCCCTAATACCGTGTACGTAACTTGTGGGTCTTGTCAAAGATGGGGCAGGGGGTGTAATTTCTTCTGTGTGGCTTATTGTACCATCTCTGAGGTTGTCGCTATACTGCCCCATTGTCCCTAAGCTTGAGCAAACCATTCATCACTGAAAATAACTAGGGAAAAACAAAAGGCATTTTCAAATGCAGCATTCTGCCTGTTTATAGTTCATCAGTTAGACTAGAAATTTAGCTTAATGTTGCATATGTCTCATGAAACATGTGAGAGAAATTTCGAGTCACAGAATTGTAGATCACTGGAAAATGTGACATAATGATAATTGTCATAAGTTTTTGAATTACTGTTGTACAACAATTGCACAACTGTGTTATCAGCATCAGACTTTTATTTGACTCTTTAACAGTTGTTTTCCAGTCTTTGGAGAAGACATACAATTTACTCTAAAAGTGGTCTTTATTTAAAAAATGAAGTATTTTAGGGAAAGACAGGATAATTTCAAGCTTCTGTTACTGTTGTTTTCATCACTGGTATTAATGATCAAGTTCTTGAGTTATTTAGGTTAGACACTTCTATGATGGAAGTTGTTACAGGCTAAACTGAGCCCCTCCCCACTTCATATGTTGAAGTCCTAACCCCCAGCGCCTCAGAATGTGACTGTGTTTGGAGATAAGGTCTTTAAAGAGGTAATTAAAGTAAAATGAGATCAAGTAGGTTGGTTTTAATTCAATATGACCAGTGTCCTTATAAGAAGAGATTAGGACACAGGCGGAAAGACTACGCAAACACACAGGAAGACGGTGGCCACCTGCCAAAGACAAGAGCCTTCAGAAGAAACCAACCCTGCCAATTTCTTGGTCTTGGACTTCTAGCTTCTAGAACTGTGGAACAATAAATTTCTATTGTTTAAACCACCCAGCCTATGGCATTTTGTTATGAAAGCCCTAGGAAACTAATACAGAAGTCTTTATAGTTTCACAAACAGAATAAAGAGAATTGCCCAAAACTTTTTAAATCATCCTTTCACAGTAAATATGTTTACCTAATCGATAAACTATTTGATATGTGATTTAATTTTCTCACTTAGAAACAACTGTTACTGAAAGATATTCATTGGAGATAAATTAGTAAATATACATAAGCAAAATGATGAAAATAAAAATTGCTTGTCAACAAATATTATGGTTTATCACTAGTCATTTATCTTTGCAGATATATATACTAAGGGTTCAAAATATTCTAATAGATCATAGACTTTTTCCCACATATTATCATCGTGACTTTGGTTAAACTTGGTCAAGTTGGAACCGCTATGACCTTTTATTTTCATGTCGGTAAAATGAGCAGCTGCCTCCCTTGGTTTTTGTCAGTTATGTACAGTGCTGTATGTACGAACTTAACAAAGTGCCTGCACACAGTAAAGAAGCAATAAATGGTGTTTATATTCTTATATAACCTGTTTACAAAAATGGGGCCATTCTGCTCATGCTGTTTTTGCAATCCATTTTTTTTTCTTGTTTGGAACAATTTCATTACTAGCTATTTATTTATTAAGTTCTGTTTCTGGACACATAAGAGCCCCACATATGAGACAGTGCCTTTTTCTGGTCCCCTGGTGTTTTATTTGAACAGCTTTTCTTCAGGCCTCTTGGTGTAGAATTTCATGCTGTTTGAAGGCTCTTGGTCTTTCAGTAATCTTCTTGTGTTTGGGAAAATTCCAAAAGCACAGTTGGAGTTGAGAGCTCGTTTAAATTTGAGATGGACCCAGGACTAGGCGGCAAAGAGTTCCTGCTGACTATGCACCGCAGCAGCCAGAGGCCTTGGTTAACTTGTGGGAGGGAAACAAAATGCAATCACAAAACGAAACCGTTTGGAGACCACAGAGCGGTGGTGGCACAACAGAGGTTTGCTTCTCTGGTGCTTTGAACAGCGGTTCTAAGGGTGGGCAATGCCCCAAGCCCACGTGCCTAATTAGCCAGAGCCAGGCTGCCACAGGCTGGGAGAAGCCGAGAGGAGGAGACTCAAGGCAGGGTGCCAGCGGTACCAGGAAGTCTCCCCCTCAGTGTCCCCATATCCCTACGACCACCAAAAAGCACCCTTCTTCACCTGAAGCTTGTTCGTTGAGCTTTCCTAAAACACAAAACCTCCAGAGAGTATTTAAACCCGAAATTCTTAGGATGAATGCGTTCTGAGTCTTTTTCTAAAGCACATTTTGATGGGGGAAGGGAAACAGTTTAGAGTAAGAACAACAACTCCGCACAGGAGTCTGAAGGCTGACTGACGTTAAGTCCTGTTTACCTCCAGCTGTGCAAGGGTCCGAGCCGGGGATGGGCGGCTGACAGGCACTCCAGGCCTCCTCCAAATACCGTGCAGCTATCACGGAGAAAAGCTACATCACTGGGCACAGAGGATCTCCTGAGGACATGCAGGCCACCAGGCTGCCTCCCTACAGAAAGCAATTGCTTTTACCGAGGGCACTTCGTGCAGGAGCCGTGGGCTCTAGAGAGAACGCAGGCTAGGTGGGTGGTGTGCTTCCGCCTGTCAGCAGCAGTCCTTTCTTCTGGTATCGTCACACCAAGTCACCTCAAATATTTGCCAGGTATCCTCTGAGGGCAGGACATTGCGTTAAGGTAGACGTGTCAGATGAAGGCCGCTGCAGGATGCTGGGAGCTTTGGGTGCAACAGCTTTTGGAGGGTTTTGGCACTGGAGGCTGTCACGAAGCCAGCGACAGGAAGACTGACAGAGAGTCCACCCCACATACCCCAAGGTCAGCTGCTGTGCCCCCTGAACCAAAAGGGAATGCTCCCCAGCGATACTATAGGCGACCCCGTAGGGCTTTCCTGCCAACCAGATTTTTTAAAGACAATGTAAGAGTCTCTTTAATTAAGATAAACAATTGAACATGAGTCTTAGAATGACCCTGAGGAGCACATGTAATTGTATGTTTCATAATAGACAGATTTTGTGGAAAAATATGTTCAGGACTACGCATCAATGGCAAAATATTGCTGCAGCTGGATAGATAGTTTAATGCTTTTTTTATCCTACTAGTTTTGTTTTTTTTAACCAGTGTTTGGAAGCACAGAAGGTTGTCAGCGTAAACTCTATGCTATGCCTCAGTAGAACCCCTAAAATGACACAATTCCCAGAGCTTTGCTTACAACTGAACAATCCCATTCATATTTTTCAGGATGCCTAAAGACATGGGTTTGTCAGTGTAAGAAACATCCAAACATGTAGAGAATTTTTATGAGTTTTTTTGAGTCAAACTAACAACATATGCGAGGGAGGAGCAAGATCTCAAATGCTTCAGAGAGCAACAGCTTTGCAGCTTCTTTTATGCATTTGAAATTAAGGGGTACGTGAGTAAGGGAGATTACAGGGAGGTGGCAGGAAGTAGGTGGGGAGAGTTAACAAGACTGTGTGCTCTCTTGAGGGTGGTTGCGACCTATTTCAAAGATGTGTCAACCTAGATGCACAAGAACAATGCACAGGCCTTGCTCGAGGCAAAGATACTAAAAAGTTAGAAGTCTGGGGTTACTTTCCATACAAACATTTTTGGTTTTGGCCAAAGATTCTTCATTTCTTCATGTGAAAAATGTGCATTATCCTGGCCTGATGAATCACAATGCCTTCAAATTTACAGTAACCTTCTAAAGGAAACTGGCACCTAGAGCCCTATGGAGGAAAATTGCTCCAGACCATCCATCCCAACTCTGGCTGCACATGAGAATCTCTGGAGACGTTTTAAAATATGTCATTATCCAGGCCCCATCTCCACAGATTCTAATTCCAAGATTCTAGTTAATCTTGGATGGGATCTGTTGAGGTAGGGTTAATATAGCTAGAAAATTACTGCCAGGAAGTCTTGGAAGGTTCAGGACCCATGGTTAGAAACCCGATAAACACCTGCGTTCTGAGATAACAATACCCTGGGTTAAAACTTGTGGTTACTATGCAACAGACACGTAAATTTTTAAAGAAACCGTACTATTCCTTACTCCCAAGCTGACTTCATTTAAACCCGAAGGAACTATAACTTGCTTTCTTTCCCTTAGACCTTCCTGCCTGCCTGTACACACACACTGTATGTCCACTCCATTTAACTATTAAGCCCCTAGGACATCAGATTCTTGTCAACATCAAATTAAGTTCTGGGAACAAAGTTTCAGGTCTGTTAACCATAGAAACAGAGTTTCGGTCAACTTAAGATAACATCTTGGCCACAGTTGTGTTTTAGCTCTGGACTTCTGAGAGCAGAATGACCCATGGCCTGCATTCCCCTGGGAACCAGACCAAACAACGCCATGACTGACATCAGGAGCTGAAGCCACGATCAATTGCTCCCTGCCTTCACCCTGACCAATCAACTCCAATTCCCTAGTAACCGTGATTGATGGTTTTCCCCTCATGTAAGATGAGCTGCCAGAGCCCATCCTCCCAGCCGTCCTTGGACTCTGGCTGCTCTCCTTTGAGTGTATTTCAATACACTGCTTCTCTTCTTCCCCACCCCACTCCAAAAGTGAAATTTAGAGCTTATCGAAGGTCCACTGGCTTGAATCAGAGCAGAACTTGAACTCTAAGCTCCAGCCTGACTCCTCAGCTAATTTATTGCCACTCTAAGGGCTCTTCATCTTGGTCTTTTCCTGTGCAATGGAATGCATGCTCCAAAATGGCAGATAACATCACATGATTTTTACAGCTTTATCTTTTCAAAGTCCGTTGTCATTCCCAGAAAATCCTAACATTCGCGAGGCTATGGATTTGTGATTGTGCAATAAGTAAATAATACATCGTTCTCATATGTGCTAATGTTTGCAGACTAAGATCACATGTTTTAGAGAACAGGAAGCCACACTCAAAATTTATACTTTTGAGTCTCTAAGAAGAAGTCCCTATGTGTTGTTTGCTATAGTTAAAAGATAATTTAATGTTCACTCACACATTTACTTTTTAAAATTAGAGTATATTTTACATACAATATTATATTAGTTTCAGTTGTACAACATAGTGATTCTACATTTTACATACATTATGATGTATTACCACACTAAGTCTATTAACTACCCATCACCATTCAAGTTGTTATGATATTATTGATGATATTCTCTGTGCTGTACATTATATCCCTGTGACTTATTTATTTTATAACTGGAAATTTGTACCTCTTAGTCACTCATTTACTTATAAAACTTCGTCATCTGACAGTACTCAACTCAAAGAAAGTAAATGTTACCTATACAACAGCTTTATTCAGAAGTTAAGCATAAGTTAATCTATCAGTAATTAATGAAGAAGAACTTACTTAATCATTATTAGAACCTCAGCACTCTTCCAGGGTTAGGTGTGGTGGAGGGAGACAAAGCAATACAAACTGAGATACTCTCAGAGCATTTAATATCCAGAAGGCAAAAATGCAGAAACACATGAATAATGTACAGAAAATACTTAAAACAATAAGCACAAAATCTTTCAGCACATCTTACAATGCCACAAGAACTCAAGGATGACAGAAATCAGTTTTGACTTTTTAGAGTATGTATTTTTTTAATTAAGAATAACCGTTATAGGGATAAAACTATAATCTCTAGTTTCCAAAGGAGAGGACTTCAAAACCATGGTATTAGAGTGGCTATAGACATGGGTGTGACTAAGTACAATTAATTTCTATAGAGAAAGGGAAATGTCTAAAGGAAATAAAATGTTAATGTTTGTTAATTCAATAGATACGTCTATTTATTGTTTTCAGTATTTCTGAAATACATTACAATTAAATTTCTTTTTTTAAAGAGTAAGTTTCTAATACTTTTAATTGGTCACATTCACCAGTCATTGAACCTTCACTAAATAAAGAAGCTGAGCTAGCAAAACTCAGTTTTGTCTCAGTAAGGCCTCACCTCCTCCAAAAGCAGAAGTAGGCATGTCCCTTTCTGTTTCTGTAAGGAAAATGTCCTGTAAGCATCTGAACTTTGAACGTGAGTCATAGGAGCTGTCCTGCTGGTCCCACTAGGTAACAGTGACCTCCATGATCTAGTTTGAGGTTATCACTTAGATTCTCCTGGAAGAGTCATCTTAAGTCATCTTTCAAAGTCCTTTCCAAGTCTCTGTCAGTCTCTGTTTGTCATTTTCATGGCCTAATAGGGCAATTTTCATAAACTGATACACAGTATGTCTGCACGATTATAGTCAAGCTTTATAGCTGTTGTAAAGGTAGATTATAACTCTAATTCTGTCTGGCCACAGGTGTGTATGTTTGTTTTGAGTGTTTTAATAGTTAATATTTAATAACAGTTCATCAATTTACAGAACAACAAAACTGGGAGCGCCAGAGAAATCAGTTTTATTGCCCAAGTTACCTATAACAAATAAGCAACAAAGCTGGAAATCAAATTGTGGCCCCCCCGCTATCATCGTCCCATGAGATAGCACCTACATTCCTAAGACACTACAGAACGAAGCATTGTCTGTGAAGACCCGGAAAGGTTCCGTCACTACGGTGTCACCTGACTTAACTCCAGCGAACAGCCTAAGGGGAAGGCATCCGGCGGCGGAGGCCATGACCCTGGGCGGTCTTCACGTCCAGCCGTTTTGCCCCCATCCCAAGGACACTCCTTCCCTTTATACTTTTCTCTTTTTAATAAAATTATTACTTGCTTCCTCACTCTTTTCAGACAGGTTTTGAAAGTGACTCCTGAAGGTTCACCTTCCAGTCAAGATGGAGTAGTAGGGACCAGTTTTACCCTCTAGCTGGAAATTACTAAAAATGTTAAGTGTGTGTGTGTGTGTGTGTGTGTGTGTGTGTGTGACAACGGTTTTAAGACCCTGTATATCAAATTGTACAGAACAGTAACTAACCCCTGAGAAAGAGGAAAAATTGGGGAAAAAATAAACAGTATCTGTGAACTACTGTGGAACTTCAGACAACCTCACTGTATGTTATTGGATTAACTGGGGTGGGGGTGAGGTAGAAAAACTTTTTGAAGAAATAATGAATGAAATTTTTCCAAATTTGATTTAAAAAGAAAAAAAATACAGAAACTCAAAATCCAAGGACCTCAATGAGCCCCAAGCACAAGAAAGAAAAAAAGAAGCATCAGCAAAGAGGGGAGAGAGCGTGCGAGGGAGAGAGGACGTACCATTACGGTACAAGCAACTTAAGTCAATGGTAGAAATCTGTATTTTTTCTTCAAAGAGATCTGTATGAAATTTTGAAGAACCTGTATTAAATCAATTGCTTTTCTCCTCTGAATCAGGACGGCAATGGGACTTCATTTCTGTTTTTAGCAGAAATCAAAACTAGCTGGGGTGTGTGAAAGATCTCATTGTTCTGCTAATACATTATTCCTCCTGGTCACATACTCAGGCCAGACTAGGCTCAAAAGGAAGTCAAAAATCCTGTGCCCCTTAAGTGATCTGTTTCACCACAGCTACAAATTCTGTACTCCCTTAATGAATGTGTTTAGGGGCTTGATTCCCATCCCCTGCTTTACTTAGATATACTCAAAGCCAAGATAGTCTACATTTTTTTAAATTAATTTTTCCAAGCTCTATACCCTTCATGCTCAATATCTTCTTTCAAACACTGCCTCCTCCCCCTCCCACAAAACACACCCTCTATTGTCCAAGAGCACAGGAGCTTCTAAGAATCAAATGATGAAAGAGAGAGCAAGAGAGAACTAGAAATTGTCACCCATCCACTAGCCCCACTGCCACTTTGGCCCTGCTCCAGCTAGTGGTTGCTCGTCCCCTGCCCTGGGTTATAGTTCCAAGTTCAACTCCTTCATTTCCTAGGCCCAAACCCACCTCTGATGTCCAGCCATTTTTTTTCTGCAAAAGCTTGAAACTAGTCTCATCTTTGATAAGTAAGAAGAGGCCACTCAAGTGATCTCATTCATAAAAATGAAACAAATGTCTACACTAAGGTGATTTTCTAGCTCTCTCTATAAATATGGAATTTGCTCACTTTAAAAATTCTTCTTCAAAAAAAAGAAAATTCTTCTTCAACCACTCACTCCATTATTCAAAATTTCCATCATACTAAGAAAGCTGAAAGAATTCCAACAGAAATTTATCTATAGATGGGAGAAATCACATTGCTTTCATTTGTTCCTTCTTAATACCAGGGAAGACCCCAAAAAACCAGAATTTATTTATTAAAAATTGTGTATTTATTTTTACATCTTTAAACTTCAGTCACCTTCAAAGTACTCTCCATTGGATCCAATATACCTATTGAGATGCTTTCTCCACTGCTCACAACAGTTTTTGAATTTGTCTATTTTGATGCCTTTTAGTGCTTCTGCCATTTTTTTGTTCATTTGTTTTTGTTCCACTTCTCTCATATTGGCAAACATTTCCCTTTGAGAACTTTCTTAATCAGGGAAACAAAAAAACGTTGCTTGGGGCAAGATCAGGAAAATAGGGAGGGTGGGGCACAGGGGTCAAGCCGTTTTGGCTCCAACACCGCTGAACACTCAGCGCAGTGTGGGCAGGTGCATTGTCATGCCGCATGTTGTTTGTGTAAATTACCTGTCATGAAGTGGGCAAACATGTTGAAAGAGTCTCAAAAAATTTCACTGAAGCCCAATGCAGCCTCTCACAGCACGCCAGCTGGTGCACAGATGCAGATGGGTTCCTAGAACACTCACCTAGCAGGGGAAGCCTGTACTACAAGGGGCCCACCCTCCAGAAGGTAATTCCAGTTCCTTAAGGGGAGGGTCCCCCCTCCTACACGATGATCATTCTTAGACATCAAGACCTAACAGATGCCACTTTCAAGAAATCCTAAACTCCTTCTAAGTCCTCCTGGCTTCTATCATACCTATCTTAACATAAATGTGTCAGCAGTTCTCTCCTACCCACCCTACCTGGATTTGCTCCTCTCCCACTGCCAGCTCAGGGCCCCTCAGAAGCAATTGTCTGTGCTGGTGCCACAAAGGCTGAGTCCAGACGTTCATGGTTTGGAACTCTTTCCTGGCCCTTCCTGAGTACGAATGAGGAATAAAAACTAGGGAGGAGGTACACCAGAATGTGAAAATCTTACATGTAGATCTAAAGAAAAAATCTCTATTCCACTGAACAAGTCCTTCCCAAACTACCAATTAGAAAAACTCTAGCATCTAGTCCATTCCCTAGCACATAGTAGGCCCTCATTCAGTGTGAAATGAATGAATGAATTTATGCATTTCCATGTGTCTCTGACTTCAGGAAATGTCATCATGAATTTTGATCACTTAATACATTATATTTCTATATTTGTACTTCAACATGAACCTCCCAAGCTCTTACTTAAGGCAAAAGAAATTATTATTGCTCTGAAATGACATAGTCACTCTAACAATAGGATTCAGCGTTGATCATTTTTGCTGTCGGAGCTGTACTAGTCAGGGTCGTTAACACTAGCTTCTACAACAACAACAGCAGCAGCAACAACAAGCCCTAAATTTTCAGTGGCTTAGTACAGCTGTTTTATTCTAGTCTACTTCACGTCCTGATGCTGGTTGGGTGGCTCTCCCAGGTGGATTTCTTCCAAGCTTTGACTCGGGGATTCAGCTTCCTTCCACCTGATTCCCTGCCTCCTAGTAAGAAGAGAGAGCAGGGAGTTCCCTGATGGTGTAGTGGCTTAAGGCTTTGGCTGTCAACGCTGCGGCCTGGGTTCGTTTCCCAGTCAGGGAGCTACCCACATACCAATAAAGCAAAAAAAAAAAAAAAAAAAAAAGGTGAAAAAGAAAAAGACAATACCAATTTAAAAAAAAAAAAAAAAGAAGAGAGAGCAAATAGAAGAGCTAGGAAATGCTAGTGACCTGTGTCACTTCTGCTAACAGTCTGTCAGCCAGAACTAGTTGTATGGTCCCACAGACCCAAGAGAAACGTGGTTTTCTTGTGTGCTCAGGAATAAAATGTACACCGTTTGGTGAACACACTGCACTCTCTTTGCCATAGGGACTGAAAGAGAATTTCCTGTAGGGGCCAAGACCTAACATTGTTACCTTTATCCTATTTCTGCTATGCACTTCTCTGCAGTGCAGACTCACCACACATATCCACTCAGTATCTTAGAAGTAAAAGCTTTTGCTATAATCTGAAAAAAATAATAGTAAGCATGCTCTACAAGTAGGTTTATTCCACATAAACAATCTGGTTTTAAAGTCCAGAGGTATACTGCTTACAAGATAAAAATTGTCTAGGGATTTAGTAAATATTTGCTATTGATGGTGCATGTGATCGCAATGATTCCCCTGCGTGATCTCTGGCCTTAACCCTTTCCATCTCAAAGCTCCCTGCACCAGACCCTGCTCCTTCCCAGTTTCACTCTGCTCAACTTCCCAGTCTCCTGGGGGAAGTAAAGTCATTTCAACAGCCTCAGGTCAAGCCCAAATGAGTTTTTTCTGCAAGTCAAGATTTTCGGTGCTAATACCAACCTCCTATAGGTATTCCCTCACCTTTTTCTCATGTTTATTCTGCACAGTTCTCCTCTTCCTATCTGGATGGACAGTTCCTTTCTGACCTGTCACCCACCATGGGTCTGCAGCACCACCTCTCTGTGGCACAACCAGCAGGTACACTGAAGCAAGGACCCCTTTTCCTTAGATCCTCAGTGCTGACTGGAGGATCTCCTGACCAGCTGTTGCCACTGATCTCACCCTCTTCAAAATTTTCCGGAAAGAAGAGGATTTTATTGACAAATTCTTTTCCTCCATTTCCCAGTCAGCTGCTGATTCCAGGACCTCTCTCACCCCTGAGTCAGTGATCCAAGGGCCTCGGTGAAACACGGAGGCACCAAGGGCTTATCGGCAGGGACAGCAGGAACCTCATCAGCGTTTGCTGCGAATCTACTGTTCGCTGGCCTTGGCTCCAAGTGGTTTAAACGGATTATCTCAAAGCATTCTCAGAATGCCAAAGGACTATTATTATCTCCATTTACAGATGAGGGAACCAGAAAATTAAATAACTTTCCCAGGGGACACGCTAATGGTTGACGGGACAGGCCGCGCAGCCCCACGCTGCGTCACCGTGTGCGCGGCTGCTGCGCATTCAGGAGCGAGGCGGGACTAGGAGACACTCACTCCTCCGTGCCCGTGGTGGGGCAGCTCTGCAGAGCTCGAGCAGGCAGGAAGACCCTCTGCGCCTCTGCCCACGCCCCGCGGCTTCCCTCCCCGCCCCACGGGCCGAGGCCGAGGCCCCAGCTCGCCCCCCTCTCCCGCAGGCCCCGCTGTGTGTCTCCCACCGCCTTTTTCAGCCTTTTCCAACTCCCCGTAGCTAAGTGGGTTAACCCAAGTCCAAAGGGAAAAGAGGAGGAAGTTGGGTCTTGGCAGTTAGTCCAAACAGCGTTCTTCCAGGTTTTCCATTAATAAAACTTGTACCTTAAACCTCCAATTACAAAAACAATATGTACCCCACACACAGTCATGGAAAGGAAAATCAGCAAGGCTTAAACCATCAACGGGCTGACTGCTGACTCCTAGGGCACCTCAGAAGACGAAGGGCAGCGGGGTGCGTGGCCTGTCCCCTCGGGAACGCGGAGTGCTTCCTGCTGGCTCGGCTCGGCGGCGAGGAGGGGCTGCAGCCCTCCGCACACCGGAAGGGCAGGCTGAGCAGCCCTGTTGTCTGCCCCGAGCACCCGCTGTCCCCACTCACCGTCTGAACAAAGCGTATTGCTCGCCAACAGTGGGGCCCCATCCCCTCTGTCCCAGCCGGAGCCCTTTCCTGTAATACGCATTTAAAAAGCACAGTCCTAGGTAAAGGGAAGCACAACAGCTTCCCAAAACAGACCTTTCTGGTCTTTTTCTCTTACTTGCTTTTCAAAAAACACCATCTCCCCACTTCCTCGAGGGCTCAGGCATGAGGAAGGTGCTGCCAAAATAGGTGTTGACGCCTCCTGTCCCACTACCTTGCAGAACAGATGCTCAGGGAGGGTCATTTAACCACTTTCTTTCTATCTCAGTGAAATGATTTCCTTTCAAATTCTTAGAAAAATCAAGTCAGAATCATGGGGTCTTGCAGTCCTTAGCGCAGGTTTTATCCACATATTTGCTGGCATTAAAAAAAAAGCAGGAGTTCCCTGGTGGTGTAGGGGCTAAGGCTTCGGGGTTGTCAATCCGCGGCCTGGGTTCGATTCCCAGCCAGGGAGCTGCCCACATAAAGAAAAATAAAAAACAAACAAACAGCTTCTGGTATATATACACAATGGAATATTACTCAGCTGTAAGAAAAGATGAAATATTGCCATTTGCAAAAAATGGATGGACCTGGAGATCATCATGCTTAGTGAGATAAGCCAGACAGAAAAAACAAAGAACTGTATGATTTCACTCATATGCGGAATATAAAACTGAAAGCAAAGAAAAAAAGAAATGAACAAACAAATAACCCATGGACACAATCAATAGTTTAATGTTTATTTGGGGATGAGTGGGTCAGGGAGGGGAGAAAGGGGAGGGGGTG